>JACCIE010000136.1:0-252014 GCA_018906755.1 Sycophaga agraensis
CATAGTTCAAAAGCGCTGGCGAGACTTTTATGTTAGCTTACACTGCCGTATTCATGGCGTGTCCAATCTCATGCAAGTGCACTGACGATGATCAGCTTCAACGAACGTGGCAATCATAGTTTTTCAACATCCTATTCGTACGTTCAACTGCATTGACTTAGGGTGGTAGGAATGCGTGGTTACATGCTTTACAACGTAATCTTCTAACATCTCCCTGAGATACTTATTAACGAACTCGGTACCGTTATCAGTCAATAAGATCTCGGAGTCTCCCACTGAAACAAGACAAGCTCTTGCAAAGCTTGTGACGTGGTGCTTTTAGGCCCGGAGCCCCACGCCAGTGTTTCTCCGGTCGCGCCTCCTGCCCTGATGCAGGTCCTTGCGGTTCGCCCCGGAGGGGACCCGGCCGGGCCAGCCCGGGCGGCTGGCCTACGTCGGTCGCGGCGGTTGTGAAGTCAGGGGGAGGGAGGGTCCGTCAAAATAAAATAGTTACACGGGAGGGCATATGTTTAACATATGTATTTATTGTATAATATAGGCGGCGGGGGGACAGGCTCGCCCCGCCGCATTCGCCTTTACAATATTCCTTGGCGGCCCCGCTCGCCCCGCGCGCCTCTCTCTGGCACCACGCACCTTGCCTTTCGACCTGGCCGGCGAGCCCCCACGGGCTCGCGGCGGTGCTGGCTCCGGGCCTTCGGGTATCGGGCCGAAGCATTGGTGCCCCTACAGGCACCTCGCCTCGTCCGAACCCTCGCCGGGCCGCACACCGGGTCACGCTATTTGGGGGGGGGGGGGGGGGGCCGCGCCCGCGCCTCTCTCTCTCATTCGCGGGGCATGCTAATACATGTGGTGCCCTACCTGGCCGTCGCCTTCTCGTCGGTAGTCCCGGCTACAATCCGGCCGGGAGGTCGCCGCGCTCTCCCTCGCGTCCCCGGGTGGTGTTGGGGCCTCGGTCAGCTGGGCGCCTCTCCTTATCTCTCTCTCTATCTCCTACTTCCTTCACTCCTTTCAGCTTCCTTTGCGTCGCGCTTATCGGGCCGTAACAGTCCGCTCGCCTATCGACTCAACGAAAAACTAACTGCCGCGGCGCGGGGTCGCGCCTTTTCCGAATTCCCGCGCGCCCTTCCCGCCCCGCGGCCGCGGCGCCCAGCTGATCCCTCACCTGCGCGCGCAAAGTCCGCCCGTCACAGCCCCCCTCAGACTTGACATCCCCCGTGGATGTTCAGTCTGACCCAAGAGGGTGGCTGCCGCTCGCACCTAGCCCCTTCCGGGCTCCTCACTCTCCTTGGACGGGGCGCCGAGCCGGTGCTTGCGCATAAAGGCGACCACCTCCGCCTGCAGCTCCCGCCGCAACTCGGGATCGGTCACACCTTCGCGGATCTCCCTCAGTAGGCCCTGGGCGGCACCTAGGACCCCAGTGAATCCCTGATCCTCGGAGGGAGGCGCCCCTGCAGGGGGTAGGACAGCCCTGGGTCCGGGCTCCGGGCCGTCTGGCCTTGCTTGAGCATCCCGCCGCCCTTCTGCTATAGCCGGGTCCTCCTCCTGGAGGAAAGAGATAGAGGGTGCGTGCAGAGTCCCGGGCGCCGCCACCAGTGCCATCACATTCGCCGGAGGAGGGCGCTTTGCGGCCCCCGTGGTATCCCGCTGCCGCCGAATCTCCTCCTCGGCTAGTCGCATGCGGTGGTCCACGTAGGCCGCATTCACCCTTCTAGCCTCCTCCAGGGTGACACCCGGGCGCGCCCCTCTCCCTTCCGCTTGCCTCCTTTCGTCTCTCTCTACGGCTCGCTCGATCCGCTCAGCGGCCGTTTCCCGGACTGTGACCGCCCTCCGGGTCATCCTCGGGCTCTCTGCCGGTGCTCCGGACGGAGGGGACACCGTCCCTGGTGCCCTTGCGGGGTAGGGCTCATTATTATGGCGCCCCCGCTTAATCGGGCGCCAGTGGGTGTCCTCCTCTCGGCCCTCTACCGATCTCTGCCCCCCCCCCCCAGGGGTGACCTCGCTCTCTTTCCTCCTCTTGGCCTGTTTTCGTATGAACCGGCGCTCCCTCTCTACCCGTCGATAGGCCTCCTGACACCTTGGGCATGCCCCGATGGTTACGCCCCGACGCCCGCAGTTCCGGCAGTACAACAGGCGCTTAGGCTCCGGGCACTCGGCGACGTGATGTCCGTTTGACCAACACCGCTGGCAGGAATTCGGTGGCGGATCTACTGCCGGGTCAAACGGAACGGGCGCCAATGCTCCATAAATGAAGTTAAGGCGCCCCACCGGCGCCGCCGGTGATCCCACCCTCAGCTCCTCCTGACCGGCTGCTTTACGGAGCCCTCTGTAACATCCGGGCGCCCTCCACAGGCCATTTTTTTTATCGCCCCGGACGCTCCCCCTTCCCCTCTCGGCCTCCACGCTGGGCTCCGCCAACGGGGTGTCGGTGGTACCCCCTGGGGGCCGCTGCCCCCCTTACCGCTCTTCGGGTTGTCCGCCCCTAGTTGTTGTTGTTCTGGCCGGGGCGTTGTTGATACCGGTGAACTGGACGCCCTCGAGACCGCCGGATCCCTGATGATCGGCAGCAAATGATACCCGCCCTCCAGTGGGGTGCTGGACGACTCGTAGTCGTCCATTGTCAACTGCCGCCGCCGCTGCCGATTTGGTCGATGCTTCTGGCGTGCCAGTTCCGCCTGCCGCTGCTCTCGCCGGGCCTCCTCAACGTAGTCCGCAGGCGGCGGAAGCGAGCCCGCCTGCTCGGTCGCAGCGGCCTTCAGGGCCAGCGGCAACACACGCCTTTCACTCAGTCCCTCGGCGGGGACCGTGGCCACCTTGGCTTGCGGCGCCTCGGCTGCTTGGTGTGTCGAAGGGGCTTCCTCGACCTCCATGGCCTCCGTCTCCGGACCTTCCTCCCGACTCACCGAGGCGGCCAAGCCGGATCCTGGAGAGTGGAGGTCAATTAGATCTCCGAGCAAGAGCCGCTCCTCCTCCTCCATCGTCAGTCTCTCTGTTGGAGACCCCCACGGGTTCTCAACAGCAGGGTCAGCCAGTCCTTCCTTCTCTGCCATTCTGTAAAAGAAGAAAGCATATTATTTAATGGGCTATTAGTCAGCCCGCCCACCTCCCTGCCTCGGTTTTCCCTCCCCCGGGCCCAATCCCTCTCCCTCCGTACTGGATACGCCCCGAGCACACCCTGTCCTCGGCGGAATGTATCTCTTCAGGTGCTGGACATGCGCCTTCTCCATCCTCCGCTCTGTATTCCCTAGCAACACGACCGTCTCCCCCAGCACCTGTTTTACCGTGAATGGCCCTTCATACTTAGCGGCCAGCTTCCCGGATATCCCCTTCACCGCATTTGACAGGACATGCTCGCGCCGCATCACCAAGTCCCCCTCTTGGAACGAGGCATATCTTCGAGTTCGATTGTATGCCCTGCTCTGCCGCTCCCGGGCGTCATCGTTATGTTTCCTAACTAGATCCCTGATCAGCTCGAGCCGTTCCATTCAGTTAGCCCAGATTTCGGGATGTACCGGGATTATCGGGTCCTTCCTCTCCACCTCCCTCCTCAGGCACTTGCTGGGTCGAGGGATTCTCCCAAAATTCAGGACGGCCGGGGAATATCTCGTGCTCGAGTGTACAGCCGTGTTTAGCGCGTGCCGCAACTCGTGCAAGTGTTCATCCCAGCTACGGTGATCTACCCCCTGCATACTGGGCTATCATCGTCTTTAATGTCCTATTAACCCTCTACACTGGGTTTCCCTGGGGGCTATAAGAGGGCGTCGTTACATGTTTTATCCCGTGTTCCTCCAGCACTCCTTGCAGATGCTGGTTGACGAAATGCGTGGCATTGTCTGTCAACAGGAACGACGGGGTTTCCCAACGGAATAAGATCAGCTCCTCCAGGGCACGGGTGACGGCTCTCCCCGTGGCTGCACGTAAAGGCTTGAGCTCAACCCAACGAGTAAACAGGTCCTCGAACTCGACCACGTACTTGTGCTGATGCTTACTTTTGGGGAGCTCCATCAGGTCTGCAGCCACCACCAACCAGGGTCTTTCCACTATCCTCTCGCCCATCAGGCCTACCGGTCCCTGCTGGGACACTTTGTACCTCTGGCACTGTACACAGGCCCGCACAAAATCCCTCACCTTCTGATAGAACCCGGGCCAATAATAGTCACGGGCCACCCGGTCGAAGGTCTTCTCGATTCCCAGATGCCCGGACGATGGGTGGCGGTGGGCGTACTCGGTGCTCTGCGGGAACGACTAGCCTCCAACCCTCCTCTCGAAAAGCTATCGGATCCAGTAGTTTGTCCATCGTATATCGATACAACAGACCATCATCCACTCCCCAATCCGGGAATTTCCGAGGGTTCTGTTGCACGTCCTTCAGACGTTTTATATACCACTGGTCCGATATCTCTTCGAAGGCGGCTACCTGGGGCGCGTCGTCTGCAATTCCCCGCGAGAGTGCATCCGGGACTTTGTTCAAAGAACCTCTTGTGTGCACAATCCGGAAGCTCCATTGCTGCATCTCCAAAGCCCAACGGGCTAGGCGGCCGGTGGGGTCCTTAAGATTCTGCAACCACCGTAGGGCGATATGATCCGTTCGTGCTACGAATTCATATGGTCGCAGCTTCTTAATTGCCCACAGCAGAGCCAGACACTCCTTTTCGGTGGTAGTGTAATTCCGCTCCGCCGCATTTAGTATGCGACTCACGTACACTATGGGGTGCTCATGCCCTTCCTCATCCTCCTGGGTCAACATGGCGCCAATGGCATAATTACTGGCGTCGCTCTGAACCGTGAAGAGTTTTGAGAAGTCCGGCCGCGCCAGCACGGGCGCTTCTGCCAGGGCCGCCTTTAGCGTTGCAAACGCCGCTTCCTGTCTCTCCCCCCATTCCCAATTTTGATCCTTCCTCAAAAGTTTGACCAGAGGTACCTTCACCTCTGCCTCCACCGGAATGAACCGTGAGTACCAGCCCACCATTCCCAGGAATGTTCTCAATTCCTTAACATTGCCCGGGGCTGGGTACTTTAGTACTGGGCTAACCCTATCCGGGTCTGCCCTGAGTCCTTCCGCGTCCAGACGGTACCCAAGAAAAACTACGCTCGAACAACAAAATTCGCATTTTTCGCGATTGATCTCAAGGCCCGCACCTACCACCGTCTGGAGCACGTACTTTAGCCACTCCAGGTGTTCCTCTAATGTCTCCGTCACCACGATAAGGTCATCCAGGTACCCAAAGACATGTGGCGCTACCTCGGGCCCGAAAAGTGCCCCTATCAGTCGACAAAACGTAGCTGGGGCGTTCGAAAGTCCGAACGGCAGCCTCATAAACTGCCACTGTCCCGACCCTGGCACCGAGAACGCCGTATATTGCCGGCTACTCTCCGTTAGAAACACCTGGAAGTATGCCTTTTTTAGATCGACTTTCGAGATGTATTTAGCATTCCTCAGCCGATCCAGGATTGAATCCATATTTGGTAATGGATAATTGTCCCTCTGGGTCAGTTTATTTACATCCCGAAAGTCGATACAGAAACGGTAGCTGCCCTCTCCCTTACGGAAGATTACAGGTGCGCTACACCACTCGCTCGCACTGGGTTCAATAATGCCTTTGTCCAGCATTTTCTGAACCTCTTGCTGAGCGAATTCCAGGATGCTCGGGGACATGCGCCGGGGTGCATGCCGAACTGGCTTTCCCCCCTGCACGTGGATATGGTGCCTGATCAACGTTGTGAATCCATGAATTTCACCTGGCTCCGGGACGAGGCTATCTACTAGAGCCATCACGCGCTTCCGTTCTTCATCGCGTACTTCCACGATGCCCACATTCCCCTCGGATTCCTACTCCCTGACCCTCTATGTCCTCTTCTATAAACTTCCTCCATTCTCCCCTCGGAGTACGCCATAGCCCCTGCCCGTGCTGCACTTCCAACGCCCATTGTCGGATGAAGTCCACCCCCAGGACCATTTCGTAATCCATTGCTGCTATGATCCTTACGTCCAGCATCTTTCCATCCTCGTCGATGCTGAACCAGATCCTTAGGACCCCTAACGCTTGTTGGGCCGACCCCGTGATTCCTCGCACCATAAATTGTGCTGGTCTCCACCTATTCCTAAAATCCTGGGCCCTGCTAGCATGAATGCATGAGATCTGGGCCCCTGGATCGTAAAGCGCTTTGAGTACTTTGCCTCCCAGATTTACCGCACAAAACCAACGGTTTTCCTCCTGGGTGGCAGCCAGCGACTGTCCAGGCTGTATTTCAGAGCCTGCCGAATCAACTGTCAGCCCTACGGGCTTGATAGCTTCCCATGCGCCAGCAATATCCCGGTCACTTCCGGCGGCCTCCAACGGTTGCACGATCCCGAAGGAGTTATCCGACGCCAGAAGGTCCTCCGTGCCGCTCCCTGGCACCAGCGTCCTCGGGCCCTCAATATCCGGACCCTTTGGTGCTTCCCCTGGGTATGTCGGCTCCAATAGCGTTTCCCAATTGAACGCGGGCGGTCCCTTAGATCTGACGATCTTCGTGAATGCCCTCGTTCGATACTCCCCCTCCCTACGATTCCCTTCATCCTCCTCTACTGTTCGCTCTATCGGGCGGCAGGATGTAGGGAGCGATTCTACACCCCCGCCCTGGCGTTTTTTAAAGTTTCCCGCAGAGTCGTGCAGCCGGGACAGGTCGTGAATGTGTGTCCGGGCGTTTCACAGACCTGGCAGCGCAAGGGTGCCTCCCCCCACGAGCAGTTTGCCGCCCAATGTCCAGGCTGACGACAACGCAGACATACTCTCTTCGGGCACTGGAACGATTTGTGTCCCAAGCCCTTACAGGAGTAGCATGCACCCGGGAACGGCCCTCGCCCATCCCTCCGGACATTATCAACGGGTCCGCTCGGGTTTCCTTGACTCGCTGGCCCTACCCAACTTAGGGTATTTTCCGGGGAAGGAGCCGGATTTGCCGGAGCCTGCTCTGCAGACCTCTGGTTTTGGGAACCCTCCCAACCCTGGAAGATCCCCGGGAGACCGGCCACATTCGCTGGGACTTGTCCAGGGGCCACCCGGCCTCCGAATCCTCCCACATCCCGAGAGTATTCGGGAAAACTGTCCGCCCGGTTTGGCCTATACCCCAGCCCTCGTTGCGCCTTCGGTTCCCTCCATTCTCGCGGAGGTCTTGGGAAATAACCCGAGTTCGTTTGGAACTGCCCGGACGGGCGCTGGCCCTCCGATCCCACCCAACCCTGATCCCGGATCGGGGCCTTGCGTCCCGGATTCCTATGACTGAGGGGATTTACGCCGCCATGCCCTTGTCCTGCCTGGCCATACATTGCGGCGATCTCACTCCCCCCATAGAGTTCCCCTTCCCAGTCCCGATCGACCCCGATTTTCTTCGCCTTTCTCACACCTTTCGCGCTTTCACCGGGCCCCTCGAGTTGGGCTGTCGCGCGAATCCGTCCCTCCACCGCATCGAGTCTGCCCTCCCTTTTCTTCAGAGGTCTCTCTCCCTTGGACGTACGGACCTCCTGACTCTTATAGCGTTCGTTTAGGAGGTTGATCCTCTCCCTCCGTCCCCCTAGTTGGACCAGTCTATCCAGGGTCTCGATGTCCTTATCCATCAAGTATTCCCTGAATTCGGATCGGACTCTCTCCAGAATCAAGCGAATCTGACGACGCTCTGATACAGGGCGCCGAAGACGACTGGCCTGAGCTCTAAACGCGCTCACGAACTGGCCAATCGTCCTGTTTCCCTGGCGCATATCCTCCAGATCCCGTCGTAGATCCGTGTCCGACACTCGCTGGCAGAACCTGGCCTGAAAAGCGTTGGAGAACGCTGGCCAATCCACAAACGTACGCTCCAGGTCCTGATACCAACGACGGGCATCCTTCGCGAGCACGGAATGGAGTACCGCTATTAGGCGTCTCCCCGTAAACCGATCCCTATTCCGGATCAGTGTGACCCCTTGTAGGAAGTCCATCGCGTCCTCCTTTTCATAATTGGCGAAGGTTAGGGCGGCATCCCGCAAAACTCGGACGCAAAGAAGATCGTCATCCGATCTCATCGACCCCTCCGCTCCCGGGTAGCTCAGCCGTCCTCCCGATCCATCCCTCCTTCTACCAGTCCTGTCCCCGAACCGTTGAGGCCTCACTGGGCCTCGTCCACCTTCCCTGACTGGAGCTGGTGCTCCAGTCACCTCCCCTCTCCTGCTCCGCCCTCCGCGATTCCTCTGCGCACTGCTCCGGAACAGGTCATCCAACGATCCATCCGAGTCCTCCGAAGTATCGGACTCCTCCGAGGATCTCTCGATCTCCCTTCCCCTCGCTCCCCTCTCGAGAGGTATCGATTGCCTGTGATCGGGGGTAGAAGAGGCAGGAGGGCACCGAGGAGGAAGTGACGACGCTGCTCCTCTCTCCCATTCCGGAGCCTCCCCTACGGTGTGCGTCATGCCTGCCGCGATTTGGACCCTGCCAACCGCCCCTCGCAAATTTTCAATTTGAGGCTCCAGCCCCGACAGTACCCTATGGTACTGGTTGATGTAGGGGAGGACGCCTACTCCTGAAATCCCAAATGGGTTTGGATTGGCGGTCAAACAGGGCGCGTCACTTCCCGACCACTGGAGTACGGGTCCAAATGGTCCTTCCCGACCCTGTGCCGGCTGCAGGCTAGGAAGTAGAGCTGACCGGACGGTCCGCCCCGAATCCCGTCCTTCCAGCACCTCCGGACCAGGTTTCTGAGACATGACGTCCCGGAGGCTCTCCGCCGAGCTCTCTAACCCTGACGGGTCCGGTTGTTCCGCTTGTTTATCGGGTCGGGCTGCCTTCTGGCGGCCCACCCACAAGGCGTCGCAACATAGCGGAATCGGGCGTCGATCGACCCTCGGGTCGTCATCATAGCCGACAATCCAAGGCACGTCCGCCTCTGGCCTTGCCGACCTGACCAGGGAGCGCCAAAGCCGTTCCCGCAATTCTGGCTCCGTTCCTCTAAAATGGAGGTTACCGGTTACTAATTGAAGGGCCACCTCCGTAAGCGAGAGTGCTAATACCTCCCGTCGGAGTTTTCTGGCCGTCCTGTCTTCCAGCAACGCCCGGACTCGCAGCTCATAAGCCTGCATGTCCTGATGCTCACCCTCGAACCTGCCCACGTTCCGGGCAAAAGGGTTGGCCAAACGGGCCTGCCCCTCCTCGCCCTGGGCTCCCAACTTTCCCTGCTGCTCTCCCTTAACGGACGAAGCCCGGGGTGGTGGCTCCATCCCCCGAGCCGGCTCGTCAAACCTGAGCCTTCTCCTTCCTGACCCCGCAGGGTCCACCTTTCTTTCGCTGCCGCCCTGGTTTTGCCAAAACTATCCCAACGACATCGGTTTGATTCGGTGGTACGTCTGAATACAGACGTGGAGGAATTCACTCCTACGATCTCCTGGCCCCCAAATTAAAGAAAATACAACATAGACAAGTAAATATTTATATTGATATATAATATTGGTACGGTCGAGAGAGAGGAGTACTCCTCCCACGCCCGCAGGCATTTCCCCGAAATCGGTAATGTGGGATAAGGGGCGTTCCCCCGGGTAGCAAACTTAATGTTCCTTTGACCTGGCCCTTTAACGACAATCATCCTTCCCTATCCTAAACCTAATTCCCTGTTCTACATACTAAGTCATTCTGAATGCAGTCTAGCGCTGTCCCCTACATTTGCCCTTGGCAGTTTTAGTAGGCGGCACTCTCCCGGCGAAGCCCTCGGAGAACACTAGACTGCTAAATCTACGCCCTTTACCCCAGGATCCTAGGCTGCTCCTATGTGGGGTGTTTCCCGGCTGAGCCATCGGAAACAGACGCATCGGGGGTCGCCCACCCCTTGCCATGCCTCGACTGATTGGCAGTCCTCGGCGATAGCGCTTTCCCGGCGAAGCCATCGGAAAAGGAATGGGTCGACCCTTAACACTCTTGTCGTCGTACCGATTGTCCTGTTTAATCGGCTACGCTACGCCCCTCCCGGCTGAGCCTCCAGAGGGGTTGAGAGTGACCTACTATCCTAAAAATCCCTGACAACACACGATCCTGCTTACATCTAAACATTTATAAAATCAGCATCGGGGCGCGAATCCGGATTTCGCTAACCCCGAGCCCAGGGGACCGGAAGAAACAATCCCACCTGCCACCGCGCCTGCTTTGATACAGCACCACTAGGCGTGGCTGATTGTCTCCATCCCTCCCCTGTCTCCAAAACTCTCCACACACACACTAAATCTAAGCTAAAATAAACCTGAACCATACAGGTAGCTGGCCACCGAATCTCCCGCTAGTCTGGGCTGTTCTGCTAGTAGGGTGGGGTTCGGGACGATTCTAATTGCGGTACTAATCACCGACTTATTCTAAATTGGGAGGTGATAAGAAATCCTCGAGCAGGTTTCAAGTCACATCCCAATATCGGGCTGCTTCATACCGCTATCTGAAAGGTAAACCTCCCCCCTCACCCGGCAGACAACCCATCCTCGGGATCATCCCTCCTTGGTCACTCTGACCTGGTCCAGGATCATTTGTTTGGTCCCCCAAACAATCCCCCTAACCTCAGATAAACCTACTTTATTAATAAATTTAAACTATTTATTCCTACTACACTTGTTGCTAAAGGGCCATCCCGGGCGGAATACCTGGATGTTTCCTGGTGACCCGCCAGGCGCGCCCATAGATGCTTCGGGCGCTCGAAAGTACCTCACATCTACTGGGTTCCCCTCCCCTCACTCGCTTTCCATGTAACACTCCCTGGGGGCTCGATCATGCCCATCACACCTGAAGTAGGTACGTCAACGGGCTATTGAAATTCTGGAGTACTGCATTTATTAACTCGATCGTGGGAGTACAAAAATCAATAGCATTATCGAATTCGTTCATTTAATTATTAATAATAATTAAATAAACGAATTCTAGCAATTGTTTTTGCAGCCAAGCTGGGGTGCCAATCCCACTCTATTAATCGTAAAAAGGAACCAACGAGATCAGACATCCGTAACGTGCGCAATTGAATTAGTTATGTTAATTTGTTTAAACAAACCAGCATAAATAATTCGCCATAGCACGCCACGGGCTCATTTGCTCGCGAAGGATTTCCCGAAATTTTTCAGACTGAAAAAGAACGAAAGAAATCCCTCGAAATTATCATAGAAAAAATAAAAATTTCATCCGGGAGGGTCACCCATCCAGGTACCGTACGCGGCGAATGCTGCTTAACTTTCGTACAAGAGGGTCACCCATCCAAGTATGATACGCGGCGAATGCTGCTTAACTTTCATACGAGAGGGTCACCCATCCAAGTACGATACGCGGCGAATGCTGCTTAACTTTCATACGAGAGGGTCACCCATCCAAGTATGATACGCGGCGAATGCTGCTTAACTTTCGTAAGTTCAGCACTCTCCTTCGGCCGCGCCCGCGGAGATCCCCAACCGGGCTCTCCCTCCGCGCCGCGTCCCGCGGAGATCCCCACCGGACTCTCCCCGTTCGGCGCTACTCCCTCCGCGCCGCGTCCCGCGAAGATCCCCAACCGGGCTCTCCCCGTTCGGCGCTACTCCCTCCGCGCCGCGTCCCGCGAAGATCCCCAACCGGACTCTCCCCGATCGCGCCCCGCGGAGATTCCCTCGTGCGTGCATTTCGGCCGCACGAGCCTCTCTTGCTTCTCGACGAGGAGGTCACCACGCGCGGTCTTGCGACCTCCGCACAACAACAATGCTCGCGCGCGAATTGAAGGACGCCTGGAAGGCGCGCTCCAGGTCCGCGCGCGACCTCCATTCCGGGCGCCCCTACGGGCACCCTTTCTGGCCACAAATATACGTGAGGGCGGCCCGCCTCCTAACACCGGGCGGCCGCCCCTCGCCTCCTCACCTCGCAACTCCTGGGGACAACTCCCCCCACCCGCGACTTCCCGCTTTAACACGGACGCATGCCGGCGTCCTGTCACGGTCGCCATTTGTGACGTGGTGTTTTTAGACCCGGAGCCCCACGCCAGTGTTTCTCCGGTCGCGCCTCCTGCCCTGATGCAGGTCCTTGCGGTCGCCTCGGAGGGGACCCGGCTGGGCCAGCCGTGGGCGGCTGGCCTACGTCGGTCGCGGTGGTTGTGAAGTCGGGGGGAGGGAGGGTCCGTCAAAATAAAATAGTTACACGGGAGGGCATATGTTTAACACATGTATTTATTGTATAATATAGGCGGCGAGGGGACAGGCCCGCCCCGCCGCATTAGCCTTTACAATATTCGTTGGCGGCCCGCTCGCCCCGCGCGCCTCTCTCTGGCACCACGCACCTTGCCTTTCGACATGGCCGGCGGGCCCCCACGGGCTCGCGGCGGTGATGGCTCCGGGCCTTCGGGTATCGGGCCGAAGCATTGGTGCCCCTACAGGCACCTCGCCTCGTCCGAACCCTCGCCGGGCCGCACACCGGGTCACGCTATTTGGGGGGGGGGGGGGGGGAGCGCGCCCGCGCCTCTCTCTCTCTCATTCGCGGGGCATGCTAATACATGTGGTGCCCTACCTGGCCGTCGCCTTCTCGTCGGTAGTCCCGGCCACAATCCGGCCGGGAGGTCGCCGCGCTCTCCCTCGCGTCCCCGGGTGGTGTTGGGGCCTCGGTCAGCTGGGCGCCTCTCCTTATCTCTCTCTCTATCTCCTACTTCCTTCACTCCTTTCAGCTTCCTTTGCGTCGCGCTTATCGGGCCGTAACAGTCCGCTCGCCTATCGACTCAACGAAAAACTAACTGCCGCGGCGCGGTCGCGCCTTTTCCGAATTCCCGCGCGCCCTTCCCGCCCCGCGGCCGCGGCGCCCAGCTGATCCCTCGCCTGCGCGCGCAAAGTCCGCCTGTCACAAGCTTTCGCCACCGCCTTATCATTAGCCGCACGCAACAAGACAATTTCATTACGTCTGCAGCCACCACTGCCCATGGCCTCTCAACAATACGCTTACTCATCAAACCTTAAGGACCCACCTAAGAGACTTTATAACGCTGGCATTCACTACACTGCTTTAAGTTTGTACGTACTTGATAATAAAAACCAGGCCAATTCTCTCTTAACCCTGTCGTAGGTCTTCTCTATTCCGAGATGACCTGACGACGGGTGGCAATGTGCCTGCTCAATCACTCCAACTCTATACTAGTCTGGAACGTCGAGTCTCCACCCCTCTCCTGAAATGAGATCGGATCCAAGATCTTATCAGGAGAATAACGGTAAAGTATTCCATTTAACAATTTCATCTTGGAAACTTTTAAGGGCAATGCTGCACATCGCTTATTCTCGCAATACACCAAGGATCCGAGATCGTCTCAAAATTCGCCATAGCCACTATCTCTCGATCAATCCCTCTAGAGAGGGCATCAGGAATCTTACTGAGCGCGCCTTTCGTAAGCACAAGTCCCACTGCTGCATCTCGAAGGCCCTGCATCCGAGCTCTCTACTGCTCTTCTCTCAACTCTTTTCAGGGAGACTCTCCTTGTATTCAGCGTAGAAGCCGCTGTAGGAGGTCTGTCTGACTCAGCAGGATTTTCCGGCGAACTTGGATCCTCACCCGGATGTGCTGGCCCACCCGCTAATGCGTTAGAAGGAACCGTGTCAATAGTGCGACGACACTAGGTGACAGACTTGCTCCTGCAATCGGAGAATCAGCGCCTCTACATCATACGTCTCCAGCCTGGAGGATCTCTGAACATCTACCCCTTGCATAGAAACAGTCGGAGAATGGTCCTTAGGATCAATTCCAAGCTCAGTTACCGGGTGGCTAATCCCGCTCCGGATTTCAACCACCACGCGACTTCAAGACTTTCCGTCCTTACCTGCTTGCGAATTAATAAAATTAATATAATAAAACGCTACTTATTGTAGCAGCGGCGACGCTCAGCTTGGCGAGAGAAAACTCGACCGCTCGGCTGTGCTCAGTCTCAATAGGCTACGGCCTCATCTGAAAACGGGAGGAGTAAAGCCACGCCACCAACAAACAATTAATCCCTATGCACTGCTGTGCACTCAACTCACACCGTATATACTACGGCACTATCTCTATCTCTCACTTCTTGCTATTCATATGATCAAGCAAGGATCGAGAGTCGATCGTGCGCCTAATTGCCCTGTCTCCTTGATTAGACTTCACCCGGCTCAGGGTCAAGGCTCCGAGCACTAGCCTAATAACTAGCCAATATTTTTCTAAAAACTAAACACGGTGCGCTCTCACTCTGCAACCACGGTGATATACTCGTCGCAATACCCTCCCCCCCAAACTTCAAATCTTTCCAGATGCTAAGTTTATTTATCAGGCTGGTCGCCTCCAACCTTGCACGCTTTTCGGTTCTATCACACTTCACCGTGCACTAACAAACTACTTACACTACTATCACGTAATCCTTGGACAGTACTGACACTTGCGATTCTGCGAGTTGATGGGAGCTTCCGTCACCTTCTCCAACAGCTCCCGAGGTGGCGCTCTACTTGCACCGAAGCAACTGACTTCCTCGGCGGTAACTGCGGTCTGAGTTTCCACTCTTCCTCCAAAAAAAAAAATTGAATCCAAGATTCCATCGGGAGAATAAAGGTACAGTATGACATCTAATTCTTTCCATCCTAGAAACTTTCGAGGGCAACGCTGCACATCATTTATTTTCCCAAGATACCAAGGATCCTAGATCGTCTCAAAATTCGCCATAATCCGTCTCGATCAATCCCTCAAGAGAGAGTATCAGGAACTTTATTGAGCGCGCCTTTATTGAACGCGTGTTCGGCTCCGCATTTGTACGCCGCAGTGGAAGATGCCTCCACAGCGAATCGAATTGCATTTTTTTTCTTCTTTTTCTATTCAAATATAATTTATTAAACAAAAAAAGGAAATTAATTAAAAATTTAATTGGGAAGTTAAAGTTTCAAATTGGGAATTTGTAGGCAGCACGAAAATACTATATACCGTGCGGCCCGGCAAGCCAGAACAGTAATATTGCCGAACTTGGGACATGGATGTTTTGCCCCCTTATTGTCAATGGGAATAGTTTTCTTTTCTATTTTTGGGTATATTAATTTATAATTTATTTTCAACAGTAGTTAGTACTTACAGGGTCGTTCAGGGAGGAAGCTCGGATTGTGGCGTAAACGAATAAACTGGGCCGTAATGGTCATGGTTAGCACTTACACGCCCGACGGAAAACTACTTTTCCTAGGCGCAAATTTTTGGCGTACTTGAATAGATCTGGCTGCAATGGTTAGGATAGGCACGCGCGCGCCCAAGGGATTTTTGATATCCTCATTTCCCTCCTAGGCACTTCCCACTCCCCCGGAGTCGGAAGGCGTCAGGGACGCTGAAGGCCAAAGAGACCCGGTCTGGGAACGCCCGCACGCCTCCGCAGGATCCTCCTTTATCAACGGTTTTCTAAGTTTCCATAATGGATTTAGAAATTGTTTTCTTTTCTTTTTCAATAAATACCAATTGGGAAGTGGGGGCAATTATTCTGAAGGTCCCACGTCCCTGAATTTTGATAGGCCTACTTGTGTTGCACAGCAGTCGGGGGAAAATCTGACGTATCTGGTTCGTGGTTTTCGGCCGCGTTCAGACACACGTCTAAGAACACAATAGGTTCTCATACAACCTGCGATTCCGTGTCTTCCTTGGCAGGCGAGCCTTGTGAAAATAGCCTTCGGGTGCGCAGGAAGGTATGCACGCTCTCCAAGTGTGGTTTGTGTGCAACCAGGCCAAACCGGTAGAGCTGGGTGTTAGGGTGATGCTATTGATAGGCTGACGGTATAAGGGAATGCCTAACAATGCGTCCTGGAGACGTGCAAAGGCACTCCCGCGCCAATAAAGTCAGTCTGGTTCTTTTGGTTTTTTTTAAGTGTATAAGGGCAAATGCTATTGCGGCTACTTGATAGCCGCAAGGGAAGGCAAGGCCCGGATTAAACTAGTTAGTGAAGGAACCCCGTAGGAATGGCTACGTGGGATAGAGTTGTATCCGGTGAGGGGGACGAGGCCGAACGACTGCGTGTGCCCTCCGTGAAATAGTTTCAGTCCGCGTCAGCATTTCTGAAGACGGGGATCTTCCGAGAAGAAGAAGCTAGTAAGTACGAGGGAAAAGGGTCAGTAGAGTAGATTAGGGGGGATTCGGGCTGAGTCGCCAATATTCAAAACGTCCTAGAGAGACAGAGAGAGAGGGCAGACTGTAGGGCTATGTGTAGGTCACAGTGGAGAATTACTAATATGATGTATGTATAATATATATAAATATATTACATATACATATTTAGTAACTATCTATAATATAGTATGAAGCATTAAATAGTTTGAATTAAATGAAGGAATTTTTTTTAATTTTTTTGAGTTGAGGAATACATTTATGGAACGTTAGGAAAGATTTAAATATTGTAAGAGAGACATTTGAGTTTCTACCGCGTGTGCACAATGTATTTGGATTCTTCAGAACTCCAAAATTACTTTCCAAAAAATATCTAAACTGCCACCTTTTTAATAAAAAATAAAGAATATTTTTAATTAATTTTATTTATTAAATCCTCTTAATTATGAAATATACAATAAAATTAATGATTAACATAGTGCAAAAGTTAAAATAAAAATCAATTAATTTTTTTACCTTTTGTTGTGAACTGGGAGAGGAGAGGCTTCAGGAAATTGGTTAACGAGTCGACAGCGAGAATTTCTTACACTTATTTATTCTTTTTAATACAAGTTTGCTGGTTGTGTGCTCGGTGAGCGCTTACAAGCAAGTGGCGCGCTCGCCTCGCCGTCCAGTCTCGCGACGCTCGGAGACTTCGCCCCGCGGCCCCCGCGCGACGTTGCCGTGTGTCTCCGCGGGCGCCCTCAAGCTGGCGCTTCCTCGGCTACGTGTTCGAATAACTCCGCGTAGGGCACGACGCTGTCGGTATTTTGAAAAGCGTTCACGCGAATCGCGGAATCGCGAGGATCTGGCCACCTTCCCCACTAACCCACTAGGCCACGAGGGTGTATGGCATCCTGGATGGCACCACCCCCGCGCACTCCGCTCCCGCAGGGCAACAAGGTACGAGGACACAGGGGGGCCCCCGCCCCCCTGCTCACTCCGGATCCAGTGGTTGATCCCCGCGCCCCTCATCCCCCGGTGACCGATCGTCGTGCCCGCCGCGAGTCACTCCGCGACTTCCCGGCGCCTGAACGCGCGACTCCATCTCGCGAGAGCGCGCGTCCGAGCTCCCGGTCTGCTGCTCCATCCCGCAAGAGCGCCGCCGGTCAGCATACTGACTCTCGTCTCGTCAAATCGCGCCTTTTTCCTCAGCCCTTTAATTGGCAAATTTCCGCGAATTCGCCTGTATGATTCGGATGACTGCGCGATGCGCGCCGTGCTCGGGGGAATACTTGTGGTCAATGCCCTTCGCCGTCTAGATAAACATAGACGTATTTCTCCGAATCCTTCACCACTTTACATGACTTTAACTCAGCGCTCGCAATACAATTGAACGCATCATTACAAAATAGATATAGATGTTGTTCTATACGCTTCAGTCCGCAACACCTTTACTTTTTATTTTTAATGAATTTGATATACTACTTAAATTAAATAACTACTTCGACAATAATATCAGGATTTGTAATAACATCGGAGATTTGAGTTAATTTTTTGCAAAATTTGCTCTATTTAAAATTAACATTTTAATGTATAGATATATATATATATATATATATATTTATTTATTTATTTGAAACCTTATTCTATAAATTATAGTAAATGATTATCGAATGAAGTAGATCAAAGTAAAACAAATTAAAATGAAATGTGCGTTGTTGCTTCTTTTTTTATAATATGATTCTATGTACATATATAAATACATTGCATTTATATCAAAGCTTTCTTAAATGCACTATATTATCATTTACTTATCAACTTTTTTTAAATATATTATATGACTTTTTTAGGAACATAGTAATGTAGAAGAAATCGGAAGTAATGGTGAGTATTAAAATTATAAGTATATAATATGAATGCTCATACACTCCATCTTTTTACTCATCCTTTTTCTCTAGAGCTTAAGCTATTACTTTTAAAACCGAGATTCTGAAGTTATTTGTCAGTATGATCTTCTCCTGTGCTACGTCGGCGACTGTGACGGATATCCCCAACCGGTAACTCTTACCATTCATTTTTCCTACCATGTATCTCTCGAGTAGTATTAATGATATTCTAAATAATAGAATTTATAAAATTATGAAGAAAATTGGTGGGGGGGCGATCAAATATGACTGGATTGTCTAAACGCCGCGTCCTCTGTCGTTGGGAATAATGGTGAGTCCGCGCGTGGAAGTAGAGATAAGTATTTAAAAGTAAGATTCATAAATGTGAATTCTTTTAAGGCAACTAGTGGAGTGGACCTCAAAATTTAATCTCCAATTACGTAATTATCCTGTTTATTAACTGATAAGTGTTGCGGAAACCTGGTTTGGACCTTCTGTAATTGCTCAATTTATGGAGAAGTCAGTGTATTTTATATATTGAAACAGCTGAGAATGATCCTAAATTTTTACGTAGGGTACCTTTAGTGAACGCCCCGCGTGCTCCTGATGCATGTAATAGTTGTCTTAGATTCGAGCTTGCTTATCCAGGATCAGAATACGGAATCAGTTATCAGTTCAGTATATGGAAAAGTGTTGTTCTCATATCGAGGATGCACTGCTTTTCCCGCCAAGTTCTTCAGCAGCGCGAGGCAGCCGAGAAGTGTACGTCCTGCGGCCACTGAATCAGCCGCCACAACGAGTAAGTCGTTTGTTATAATTTTCAGATGCGCGCACTAAAGACCGTTTGAATGTACTGTATGAGAGAGTGATAGATAGGTAGATAGATAGTTTATTCGTAAATTTTTAAAAATAATATTATACAATAAAGTCAAAAATTGCAACACCTTAGTCAACTTATATATAAATATTATTATATTTTATCACAGATTCGTCAATATCTCAGATGTAGCGCAGTTTTAGCAATAAAGAAGTAATACATCTAATTCTACAAATAAATCATGGTTTTATTATTATCTGCAATCAAGTCACAATCATACACACCTGCACACAACGAGTAAAATGTAAGTATACACAGTCACACGCATATACTCACAATACATACATAAAACAGAATTTAAGACACAAATTTAAAACTCGACCGTGAGATTGTTTGACTAGAATTATTAGAATTATTCGAAATTGAAATGTCCCGTCCGCTCAAATTCTCCATCACTAGCCCTCTGAAGCGACAGAGGAAGGCAGTTCCACAGATGAACACCTTGCACAGAAAATGATCTAATTTTCGTTTCAGTATGCATCTGCGCAAAAGAAACGTCCATAGAGTCACCCCTGACAGATCGGTAGGATATGTTAGAAGAGAATAGATCCGCGAGGTACTCCAGCATATGCGCGTTCTTAATTCTAGGAAGGAATCTAAATAAAAAATAGTATATAAAAAGAGCAGTAATTAAAGTGAGGAAAAACCAGAGAACTTACCACTTTAACCCGAAGAACCTCCATAGTGTACTGACGGAAAAAGTGTAAGCTATATAAAACTTGGTTGATTCTTTTATAGACTAATTAAATATGCGGCTTCCAGGTAAGATCCGCGTCTAGTACAACACCAAGACTCTTTACTGTTCGGGACAAATTGAACAACTACCCCCTTTTCAAGTTCAATACAATTGAACAATCTAGACTTAAAGTCAGAAAAAAATTTACGCGTTCCAAAAAAATTGCAGACGTCTTTCAGACATTGAGCCTCAATGCAAATGAAACCGAGCCCGAAACAACACGTGCAGCAGCCACCACATGTGTAACTCCAGCCTCCAGGTTATCCCGAGAAAAATTAAGGTAAACCTGAAGGTCATCAGCATATAAAATATGTCTTACACCCATGAAGTTAAGAGTAGGACCTAAGTCGTAAATGTAAAGGCAGAAAAGTAAGGGTCCCAAAACGGAACCTTGAGGGACACCAAGCGTGGTAGAGAGCCAGGAAGATGTATTTGTCCTGTCAGCTATAACAAGCTGCTCTTTTCCGGATAAATAAGCCCGAATCCGCGTCAGCACCCCCGGCGAGAAGCCCATTCGTTTCATAAATTCTAACAGTCGAGCAGGACAAATAGTGTCGAACGCCTTGCTAAAGTCAAATAGTAATAGTAGCATCACCTGTTTTTTGTCAATAGCAGTTCTTACGTCTTAGCAAGGCAGTCTCAATAGAACTGTTATGTCTATATCGAGTCTATATCCAGTTTGGAGTGGATCAAGGATGTGAGACTAAACGATTGTGTCGTAAACAAATCTCTCAAGCACTTTTGAAAGAAAGCAAAGCAGAGAAATTGGCCGAAAATCATCTGGTCCAGAAGGTGTTCTAGATTTGGTCAATGACACTACATGAGCCTTCTTCCAAACCTCTGGGAAGCTGTAGCTATCAATCAGGTGATTGTATAGATGCACTAAAAAAGGACGAATAATCGGAAGAATCTTAACGACTACACTATGCGGGATGCTATCCGCACCAACTGCCTCAGATGAAAACTTAGACATTGATAAAATAATATTATTAATACTTATACTTTAATAATTACCTTTAGCGGCGCAAGTTCGTTGATAGACAATGAACTTTAGATTGGAGTTAAGCTTCGCAACTGCTGTCTCAACGTCGAGGTCATCCGCCAACAACGGTCCCCAGTCACAACCCGACAACACTTGTACCAGCCCATTACTATCAATGCTCTTATAGTTTCTGTATTCAAAGGAGCAACAGATAGGCTCAGGGACAGGTATTTCTACTATTGCTTCAATAATGTTGTGCTTGCTGTGGAAAGGAGCGGGCTCATTGGCGGACGAAAATACCCTGTCATTGTTTTCAACTAGTAGGACCATGCTGGACGATCTGCAAGACAGCTCCGCTGCAAGTCTGCGAACAAACGCAGCATCATCGGTCAGTGCAAAGATCGGCGTTCAGATCACCGAGAATGATTTTGTGACTGTAGTCCGGAGATAATCGTCGTGTAGCCCGCATTTACTGCACTTCACTAGTGCTCCCACACTTCTCCTCATTTATGCACATACACAGCAGGTCCCTCCATTTATGAGTAATATGTTGTTGCAGAAGTTGGCGGATGGGATGACGGGCTGCTATCGATGTAGTGATGTGTCTGTGCGCATAATAGGCAGGAGTTTCGCGCCACGGCTTGCACCAATAAGACACATTTATTGCAACACTCACTTATTAAAATATTGTAACTCCACAAAAAAGAGAGACAACACTGTTGGAGTGAGTGAGAGCGCTACTCTCCCGCTCCGCCAGTCAACCGAGTGGGGTGAAGCGGCCTGCCCCCCGCACCGTGGGACTGAGTCCAGCAAGTGCTCTCCTATCTACGTACTCATCATCACCTGTAGTAGCGCAGACGGAGAGAGGCGCTCATATGGATGCGGAGCTGGACACCGTGTGGCAGGCGCCGTTTAATCAAATGGCATCCACGTGCCTAGCTGCGACTTGCAAGATGAGCTAGAGGACTGCATCTAATACCACCAGCCGCATTGGACTATTCGTTGCAGATTATATGCGAATCACTTAAGGCGAGATCGGACTTCTCGATCTACAATATTGACCTTTTCTGTAACAGATTTGATCTCATTGATCGAGCGGTGGCCGGTCTTAATTCTGTCCTTGCGAGGAGTCTTTGCTCAGACCACCCCGAATGGAATCGATCCCACATTATCAACAAAGCGAAGTTAGCCGAGATGGCAGCACTGCGTGATGATCGCTCACTGATCTTCAATGAGAACAGGGAATTAAAAAATTTAATGAAGGATATGGGGGGGAGTAATTCAGGAAAAGGTCGATGGACTGGCCACTAAGATGTCTGACAACCTTTAAAAATTAAGTGCGCAATTTATTAATAACAATAGCATAAATAATAATGTAAACATGGATAGTTCTAACTTTATCCGAATGGATGAAGGTGATTTAACGCGTGCGTTAAATTTAGAGAAGGACGTATCGTCGAGGCTGCGGACTACTATGGGGAGTTCGGGAGCTGACGATATTAATAATAGTTTAAGTCAGAATTTTAACACCAAAACTAAAATCAATACCTGCAATAAAATGAGCAATATTAAACTAATAAATAATCATAACAATAAACACAACAGAAAACATAACAAAAATAATAGAAATAGCAATAGACATAGTAATATTCATTTTAATGACTCGGCTCTCGAGGTTCCCGGACATATTTCAAGCAATCATCGGGATCATGTGAGGGATGTCTCGGCAGACTGTACTAGCACGGGAGTCTTGCCCTCTGATGTCGTGCTCGACATCATCACTTCTGTACTCCCCTCCTTCGTATCCGATGACTTGGTCTCCGCGGTGCAGCTCAGGGTGCGAACGGCGAGTTCACATGGAGGAGTTGGTGAAAAACTCCAACCGACAATTTCATCAATTAGGGTGCAGCTTAGGACAATGGAAGCTGCGAATCTGGTCTTGGAGGCGAGGAAGTCCTTTACTGCCTTCTCTACTCAAGCTGTTGTATTTGCTCGCTCACATATGGCGGCGTTTGATGTCTTGATATTTTTATAATTTTGTAGTTATGTCGAGGTCTATATAGTGCATTCATGCAGTACAAAGACACTGTGCGTGATCTCGGCTTTAAGTACGTTTGGCATCGACGCGGTAATTTCTTTATTAGATGGAGAGAGGGCAGTAGTGTTCATGGTGTGGCCTCTAAGAAAGAGATTATAAATTTATTTATGAGCATGTACTCGTCCGGAGCTTCACATGGCGGCTCCGTAGCCAGTACTTCTTTAAGTCGTAGCCTTCTCGTAGCTTCGTCTTCATTGACTCAGGGTTGTCAGAATGGACACTCTAATTTTGGTATAAGGGCCGATCATATTTACCTAGATCGGACAAATGTTCCGTCGCTGGTCGTCGGGCGTTGGAGGGGGAATAATAATAATGATAAGGCTACGGGTTGCAGTAGGGATGGCGGATTCCTAAGGGCGGACTTCATGAATCTGAACTCTCTTAGAGGTACTAAGGGTGCTCACATTGAGGGACTCTGTCAACATTTATATGATCATCCTACCTACCATCTATTCGGTGTAGCGAAAACGTGGTTGGGTTCTAGTATCATGGATGAAGTCATTAGGATTGATGGATTTTCTGTGGTTCGGCTAGATCGCAATATTAATGGTGGGAGAGTTGCGCTTTTTGTCAACAAGCAATTCCGTGTAAGTGTGCTCTCTGCCTCAAACACTGAGGAGCCTGGAAGGCCAGGGGTGTTCGAGTACTTGATCTGCTCTGTGCAGTATCGTACTTCTGAGTCTACATTAATTTATGTTGAGTATAGGCTCCCTCAAGTTTCATTTATGAGGAACTCTAAATTTTTGGATAAATTGCGGCAATTATTGCCGGATTACAGTCATAAAATCATTCCCGGTGATCTGAATGCTGATCGCTACACTGCCAGTGATGATACTGCGTTTCTTTATAGGCTCGTGGCTGAGCTGTCCTTGCACATTATCCTACGCATATTGCATTCACATTCCGCACCTGGATTGACGTCATTCTTGTGGAGGACAATGATACGGTAATTTCTGCCGCCAATATACCTGCTCCTTTTCATAGTAAGCACAACATAATTAATGTTACAATAGAGATACCTGTCCCCGAGTCTCATGCCGGATGAACTTAACACTCACTTTGCACGGGTGTCTGTATCAAATACCATCGACGACAATCAGATACATGCCTGCTCAACTATACTACTGATGGTATTTTTCGGTTTAAAGATATAAATATTAATATTAATGTAATGTCAATATCTAAGTTCACATCGTTCGTAGGAAAGCCTACATCACGCCAAGACTTGTAACCGGCGTGATTTTAGATGATCGAGACGACAGGCAGACGGCAGTGCAGTGACAATGCCGCCGAGAAGTTTTTCAATTAATGTAGTAGAGTAAAAGCTCGTGTCTGTTTCTTTCCGCCGAGGCCAAGTCCTCAAAACTACTTATGAAATATTATAGCTGCGCTGAAATAATTGCGTTATTCTTGATGGTGATTACATTGATAAATAAGGACAATTGTTAATGAAACCGTGTTTCTTTGTTGCGTCCGCGACTTTTCAGTTTATATATTACATAGCTTCTGTCTTCCATCTTCTGGCTTCTATCTGCTCCTGTCTTCTGTCTTATCTTCTTTTGTCCATCATTTCTAAACAGGATGTAACAGAAGAAAACAAAATCACTAGTACAGCTATCTCAATTGCATATAACGTGAATAGCAATGCGACCCGTGACGTGATGGTTTTAACAAAAATCATGAATACAAATAATATTATGCCGTTTGATACACCAACTACGTCTGATACTGAAAATTAACCAAAATTAAAATGCCAAATCTACTCCA
Source organism: Sycophaga agraensis (assembly GCA_018906755.1). Lineage (NCBI taxonomy): Eukaryota > Metazoa > Arthropoda > Insecta > Hymenoptera > Pteromalidae > Sycophaga > Sycophaga agraensis. The sequence goes on from JACCIE010000136.1 coordinate 24,388, forward strand.
ATGGACAATAATGGCCTTAAAGGCAATTTCGAATTTTTAGAAATACTAGTAAAAGAGAATAATATTGGAATAATATGTTTACAAGAAACCAATTTAAAAAATAAGGACACATTCAAATTTAAAAACTATTTATGCTATAACAAAAACAGAACAGATTGCATATCAGCAAGTGGAGGAGTAGCTATACTAATTAATAATGACATCTATTCTCAAAAAATTACATTAAATACAGAATTAGAAGCTGTCGCTGCATCAGTTTTAATAAATAACAAAACTATTACTATATGCAATATATACCTTAGCAATCGCTATAAAATTGAACTAGAGAAACTCGAACAACTAATAAGTCAACTACCTCAACCATTCTTATTAGTTGGCGACTTTAATAGTCATAGCTACATGTGGGGATCGTATAAATTAGACCAAAGAGGTAAATTAATAGAAGAATTTATCAACAACAATGAAGTAATCCTCCTCAATAATCTCTCCCCCACTTACTTCAACTCAGTTCATAGAAAAACTAGCGCAATAGATCTGTCATTATGCAGTAATAATATAGCACCATTATTAAACTGGGAAACACAAGATAATTTAAGTGTAAGCGACCACTATGCAATAATAATAAGATTCAATGAAAGGAATACAAGCTATACAAATCACATCCCTACATGGAAATTTAATCAAGCTAACTGGGAAAAATACGAAGAGACAATAAACGAAAATCTACATCAAATTCAGATACTTATTACGGAAAACGAAAATTCTAATGCAATCGATATAAATTCTATTCTAAATAAACTAACAATAATTACCACTGATGCAGCAAATGATAGTATTCCAAAATCATGTAATTCAATTAAAACAAGAAGCACTCCTTGGTGGAATACTGAATGTGAGGATGCAATAAAAAATTACAAAAAAGCGTTTAATACATACAAAAAATGCAACACTCTCGAAAACAAAATAGAATTTCACAAGTTAAAAGCAATAGCTAAAAACACAGTAAAAATCAGTATTAACTCATGGAGGAATTATCTACAGTCAATCAACAACAAAACAACAATAAAAGAAATCTGGAAAAAAATAAAAGCAATAGAGGGACGAAATTTCTTAAAAACATATATTTTAAAAGAAAACAATAAAATCATAAATGACCCAACAAGAATAGCAAACATTTTAGCCAAAAATTTTGCAGATAACTCTAGTGATAATAATTATAATACAGAATTTCGAAATTTTAAACAAGAAACCGAAGAACAGTTAGATCTCAAATTTAAAACAGCAGAAGAAAATACTGACGATCCACTAAATCATAAAATAACATATAAAGAACTGTTAGAAGCACTAGAGAACAGTAATAACACTAGCCCTGGACCAGACATGATACCTAACAGTCTGCTTAAAAAACTGCCTCCAAATGCTTGCAAAATAATACTCCAAATTTTCAATACTATATGGTATTTCCGGATATATGGAGAAAAGCAATAGTAATTCCTATACTAAAGCCAGGCAAAGCGAAACTCGACAAGGATAACTACAGACCAATAACATTAACTCGTTGTTTATGCAAAATTTTTGAAAAAATAATAAACAAAAGATTAAGATGGTACATAGAGAACAATAACATTATCACTAAGGTTCAAAGTGGCTTTAGACAAAATTGCTCCACAACTAACTGCTTAGCAAATCTCGAAACTAATATATTAGATGCCTTCAATAATAAACAATCAATGCTAACCGTGTGCCTCGATTTAGAAAAAACATACGATCTACTATGGAAGAAAAGATTACTTAAGATTCTGTTAAAACACAAAATCAATGGTAATATGTGGAACTTTATTAAAAACTTCTTAACAAATAGGAAAATTCAAGTACGAATCAATGGAAAACTATCCAATGAATATCAACTAAATAACGGAGTACCCCAAGGTTCGGTTATAAGTGTAACGTTGTTTTTACTAGCCATTAATTAAATAGAATCATATATAAACAAACCAGTTCAATTAACAATGTTCGCAGACGATATAACAATATTTCTAAAAGGAACAAATAATAAAACAAATCAAAAAATTATCCAAGATACACTTTATAAGTTAGAATCATTCTCTAATATATCTGGCTTTAAATTCAGTAAAACTAAGACAATAGGAATAGTATTTAATAAAAATAAATGTCATAATGAACATATAACTTTAAAATTGGGACAGGAAAATATCAAAATCGTAAAGGAAGTTAAAATCTTAGGACTATTCTATGATGAAAAACTCACTTGGAGAAAACACATAGATTATATAAGGAACGAATGTCTTTTAAGAATGAATGTATTAAAATCCTTATCGGGCAGAAATTGGGGTTCTAACTAGGATATAATATGCAATCCATACAAAGCTCTAATTTAAACGAAGATCGACTATGGTTGCATAGTTTATGGATCAGCAAAGGAAAAAGTACTGAAAAAACTAAACCCCATCTTAAACACTAGTATGAGGATCGCAACTGGAGCATTTATTACTAGCCCAGTAATCAGTATTTTAAGCGAGTCACATGATTCCTCTAGATTTACACCGTAAGAAAGTAGCACTTAACTATGCAGCCAAAGTATTAAGTTCACCAAAAAATCAAATGCATAATATACTAAATCAATATATAAATAAAAAAAATATACAAACTCAAAAAATAGATCGACACTTCCCAGGAAGAATAAAATCATATCTCAATGAATTCAGTATTAAAGACTTGCCACTCTCTACAACTAAGAATACAGACTGCTATTGGATAAACTACAACGATAACACATACCAAAATATTCTGTGTGATTTAAACGCTACAACAGCTTATATAAAAACCTTATATCCTAATCACTTCCATAGCTACACCTTAATCAAAATAGAAGACACCTTCATTGCAGCTTCAGCATTATTAAAAAACGAAGAAAAAATATGCTTAAAACTTCCCTTATACTTTAAACTTGAATCTAGTTTATTAACCCTCATATCTAAAACAACTGACTACTTACTAAAAATAAATCAACAAGCAGTAATACACATCAACTCACCCAAATTAATGGAAAAAATTAAATCAGATATCCCTCTAGACCCAAGAACAAAAGAAATTATAACAAAAATAGAAAACACTAACGGCAAAATAATATTATGTTATTCTCAAGTAGATCTGAAATACACAAACCAACTAAGCAAAGCAATAGAACTAACAGAAGCCTCAAATATCAACGAACAAAATATTTCAATCACAAGTCAAGAATTCTCTAAAATGGTTCAACATAAAATTAAAAATAATTGGAATAAACAATGGACAGGAAATTCAAACAAATGCCAACTTCGCAAAATTAAACAATCAGTACTTGAATGCAACCCTGCCCTCAAGCTTAATAGAAGGGACCAGGTATTAATTACCAGATTGCGAATAGGGCACACAAAAATCACTCATGAATACCTACTTAAAAAAGAAACAAAAAACAACTGCGAATATTGCAATATACCTATCAGCATCCAACACATATTATTAGAATGTCCTAAGTTTCGCAATGAACGTTTCGATAATAAAATAGAAGGAAGACTAGAAAACATTTTAAACGATATAGCTAAATGTAAAGCTGTTATTCATTATGTCAAATCATCAAAAATTCACCATTTTATATAAGCAATCTGATGTGTATAACGTTATTCTGTATAAATTATGTAAACAATGAAAATATTGTGTAAATAACTATACTAAGGTAGACAGTGCTTTTAGTCTATAAAATGCACATAAGTAATGTTAACCTTACAGATCAACAAATGTAATTTTAAATGTAAAATATTGTGTCGCTGATACCTATTTGGGGATGCGACAATAAATAAATAAATGAATGAAAAATCATGGATCGATAACGAGTCACATTTAACTAGCATCTATCGTGAATTTACTGTGTTTGTTGACTCTCGGAACAAAAAAATATCGCGCGTCTATTCCATGCGCTCAAAAGCGAAGTATGCAAGTTAGTGCTAACACCGATGGGAACTACAACTAACATAGAATTAAAAAGATTTTGAATAACTGCGCTTAAAGTATTAAAATTAACATCCAATCTATACGACCTGAAGCTATTAATGAACTTAACAGATAAATTATAAAGTATTCTAAAATATGTCAACAAACGATAGATTCGAACTTTGAAGAATGTTCAAAATATACCAGGTTTACAGGTATGAAGTGAGCATTTTTTGTGAAAATAAAACACAAAACGAAAGTGAAAAATATTTTATTTAAAGTATTGGCAATTGCCTATCTATTTAAATTACCTTTCTCGAAATTTGTAGATACCAGACCAATAAAATTATTTGTCTTTTGAAGCAAACCAATCAAAGATCCAATTTTCGACTTCCTGGTGAAAATCAAAGTGCTACTCAGCTAATGCGTGTCCTATCGATAAAAACAAATGGTAATTAGAAGGAGCTAAGTCTTTTGAATACGGCGGGTGGGGTAGCAGCTCACAGTCAAGAACTTTATTTGTATTCAGAATCGGTTTTACTTTGTGAATAAGTGCATTATGGAGCGAAATTCCGTGTGTTCTGGCCCATTCTGATCGTTTTTTAATCAATATATGATTCAAACTGATTATTTGTTGTCAATAATGATCAGTATTAATTGTTTCATCAGATTTTAATAACGCATAATACACCACGCCAGTCTGGCCCCACCAAACACACAGAATTATCTTCTTGCCGAATCGATCTAGTTTTGCAGTCGATGTTAAAGGATTAATTCATGATTTTGTTCGTTTAGGATTATCATCGTAGGTTTAGTCTTTGAACCAAAATGCATAAGTATTTTTTTGGTTATTCATCAGCCTCTCATTCAATTTATGTGGCACCCATTTTCCACACTTTTGGATCTTCTCTATAGCTTTTAAATGGTTGGAAATCGTTTGTTGTGTAACATAAACATTTCTGCCATGTGCGTTTAAGCCAAAATGCCATATTCATCCAAAATCGTTTATAATTCGGCGTCTTCTAACTTTATTGGTGGTCTTCCACGTTCATTCCTCACATAAAAATTGTTATTTCTGAAACATAAAAACCATTTAAACCATATTTCACAATACCATAAAATCATTTACCTTAAAAGCATTTAAACTATATTTTATATGTTACTTCTGATAGAGCAGGATCACCATATACCTCGACAAGTATTTCTTCAAATGAAAACAAAAAATTAATTCTTTCCTCAAATTATTACTTTCTGGTACAAAATTCGAAATTTTTAACACGATATAAAAATATAATATTGTTTGTGCAAAGACTTTATGTATACTAAATATGTTTGACAGTTGTCATAGTAACCAAACAAAAAAAATTGGCTCGTTCACAAAAAATGTTTCCTATCGAGATATTTGTATTTTAATGTTCACTTCATACCGTTATTCCTGTATTTATAATTCGGTATTATAACCGGTATTTATGAAGAACCCAGACGATCTAAATTTCGAAGTAGCAGTGATGATATTCAACTCTAATTTAATACAGACAATAGATTAATTTACAAGAAGCAAGAAAATACAGGGTAGATCAGAAGGTCTGGATACCGTGGTTTATCCACCTCCACAGAGGTACTTAGATACCTAGAAGGCGTCAGTGCTGAGCCAGAGTTATTCGCTTCCTCCATCTTCAGTAATAGCAGGCGTTAGTATTGAGATGGCCATTGCGAGTGGGGACTCTTTAACTACTGCATCACCCTTGCCGTTTCCTCGTGTGGTGTTTTCCAGATCTACCTAAAAGTAAAAAATGGATTTTGGTTAGGAGGGCTTTGGATAGGGGACTCAGGCGCTCCATACTTCTTGCGGTTTTCCTGCTGGCATTAGATCGTCATCCCTTAACTTTCCTCTTGTTTTGTCCTCACCAATCCTCACGTTATATTCTTTCTTATGAGGGGAATGATCCGTTTCAGATACTGGCCATAGACCGAGCGATCGAGGGGCGTAGGCGATAAAGGCTTTAGCAAACTAGATATCCGCAGGGGGAGATCGAATTTGGAACGCGGGTTCGTAGCAGTATGGACCGACGGTTAGTGTGCGGTTAGAGTGTGAGACGAAAACATTGACAGCCCCAGTATTAACAGATCTGACTTTGTTGGAACCACCACCGGCGTTTGTATGCCGAAAGCGGCTACTGCAAACAGGCCCAGTCCCCCGATATATTTGGAAAGGGAAAGTTTTTAGGGAGACTGTTGTAAGTCCTGCATCAGCAGTTCAATGGAGGCTTTTGGTAAGCCCTATACAGACGGGACCGGATCTATGGATTCTCCGATATTGGTGACGCTGAGGATTGGCTTCTATACCTGCGACGGAGAGCGTAAAGCTGCATGAATGCAAGTGCAGATGCGAGTAAGTGCTGTCAATAGCAATCAGCTCAAGTCCGGAGAGTATAGTCAACTAGCGTGAAACTGTAGAGATGAACAGATGCACTAGAAGTTATAGAATCAGCCTCCTCGCTAAATTTGTATCTTATTTTCAGACGCTAAGCTAGCTACCCCATTCTACTCCTATAGACCCCTTCACCTGGGAGAGATCCAGCTGGAATATATATATGGGAAGTTTATTATCTATCAGTTACCTGCAAGTATAATGTTCCTACGCTATGGATTGAGTCGCATCGGTTCCATTCAGCTATAGCAGAATATTTACAAATACACATGCTAAGTTTCTATATATTTCTATATGTATATTTCTGTATGTTTATTTCTACTTGTAGATTTTTCACGTAGAATAAATGATATAATTGTATAACAATTATCTATCTAATAACTTTTATATTAACTTACTTTTATTTATAGTAATTGATATTATTATTTATTTTTTAAAATTAATTTATTCCATGAATTTATTAAAATGTTCAAATATTAAATTTCACACATCGCATCGACTCCAAGTTACGGAGTGCATTTGCACAGGATCGAGATCGACATCGAAAAAGACTCCGAGCAAAAAGTTCAAAAGTTAAAAATTTAGTGAAATGTTGCTCTGAATAATATTATAATAAACATTTTCGGTTTCGATACGCATACAATGTGTTACTTGAGATATTATTTTTTGAAAGTTCTTATATCCCTTTGCCATATAGCTGGAAGTTTTCTTTGTTGACACTCGTATGTCTTTCTTATTTAATTCTATAATTTATTTAGAAATTATAAGTAAATGTCTGTAAATCTCTAATATATCACAAATTACACATTTCAGAAGTTTTACTGAAAATGGCATGTGTTGGTATTTGCGGATCCGATGTTCATTATCTTTCAAAAGGAAGAATTGGAGATTTTATAGTTGATAAACCAATGATAATTGGACATGAATCTTCAGGAACGGTGATTAGAACTGGAGAAAATGTTATAAATTTAAAGGTTTGTTAAAAGTTCGTTATTATAGAATAATAATACGTTATAATTATTTTTAATTGTATTTAAATACGAGGAAAAGTTAATTTATACATTGCCAAGTTTCTCATCTCAGACAGTTAATGGTAATTAAGGTATTCTGAAAAACATAAGTTAGACGACGTGTAGTGCCATTCACAAAATACAAAGTAATCTCAGGAATAAACAATATTAAGTCTGTTACACTACTGTAGTTTCCATCAAATAATATCGATAGAGTCATTGACGCATACTGCTTGGTACATTTTGTTTTACACAATATTTTAGAACCTTTCCGGTCTGGCAATAGATGTAAAACAAGTTCATGGCGGTTTGTACACCTTTGAACTAAGCATAAATGGCATTTTTGAAATTGAATGTCGACTTCTGACTTCTGTTGACTTGTGTCTTTGTAGATTTCTGTGATTTATTTTAGAACCTGAAATTTTCTGGCTAAATTTTATGGTTTTAATTCGTTCTCCTTTCGTTGACTGTCAAAAGTCTTGGTGCTGTGTTGCACAGTAGGTTTACCTTAAAGCTGCTTATTAAATTAGTTTGTACCAAAAGAATTCGAGTACTCGTAGTTTATTTAAATTTTTTTTAGTTAGTTTTTGTTTTTTGATAAGAGTACCTAGAGCTGGGAGATACATATCATAAGATATTATAAGATAAGTAGAATATATAAGATTTTTCGGAATATATTCATACCTCTTTTTTCAATTTATTATTTTATTCGTTCATAAATGTTGTTTGCTAAAAATAAACTCTTACTTGCAATCTCGATTTTCCTATTATTTTAATTGTTGTGATCTTATCTCACTAATTTTTACTCGTGATTTCATATTTTTTGATATCTATCTTTTACACTATTCTTATTTGTGGGTAAACACGTGCCCTATTTTTTGCAATTTAAGTGAATAAGCACTATAATGAGCATTATAATAAGCAGTATAATGCACTACACTATGAATTTCTGTGAATATGACTTAAAAATAATGATAATGCACTATTCCTGTGCCTTATACATTATAACTGTACCCAACTAACTGGATCTTTATCTTTATGTAATCCTTTATGACTTTTTAATTTTAGATTTGAAAGATCATTGTGATTTCTACTATTATCGCTTATTTTCTTTATACTGTCATCTTTATCATCTCGTATCTAGAAAGGAATTTTCCTTTGTTATTTATTTATTATTCGTATTCGAGCTTATATTCCCCCTACTATCTGTACCTGTTTTTTGTATCCTGTTGTAACCTACATTGCAATTTATAATATACGGAAAATTAACTAATTCCTGCAACTTTTCTGATTATTACTAATATTCATTTTAAGTGTTAAGAAATCAAAAAAATTTAAAAATCCTGATTTTTGGCATTTTCAACATTGAATTAGTTTATAAAATTGGAGTGGAAAAAAGGCGTGAGGACTCAATGAGACAAAGAACCAGCGATTTTTGATTGTTCTGCCGATCGCCTTGCGAGAAGCATCCATTCTTATACAGCTCACTTCTATATATATATATCTGTTTATTAATAAACGACATTACAACAACATCAATGCTTTTACTCTTTGTGCTACTACACCATCTCCTACGTCCACTCCTCGTTAACAATTTTGGTGCAGAAAACCCGGAATATCTGTCCGGTATCTGAAAAGAGAGAGAGAGGAGAGGAATGTACGATAAAGCAATTTTCTACCATGGCTCCAAGGAAAAGCAAGACTGATTCTGTCGACAACCCGGCCGAAAAACCGCCTACTAAGAAGTCATGGATCGTCTCAACGAAAGCCAAATCTCCGCGCTACACCAGGAGTTTGAGAAACCGCCAAGAAGCGAAATCTGTGGCAGCTCCATGGACGCGTATCTCAACCGAGGAGACGCTACCCGCGTCTTCAACTCAGCCAGGAGTCACGAGCGCCACCCGAGAACAACAGCGATAACTCGGGTGCTCGAGTCAACGCTGTGAGCTGTCCGCGACGTGTCGCGCGAGAGTTCGTTCGAAACATAGCGAGACCTTCATGTGCAACTCCTTAGCAGGTTAGCTTCGGGTAAAGATCTACCGGCGTTTTGGGCGATCCACTCGAGTGAAGACAGTGTTATGATTTGACGACCGCTAACGGAGCGTACATCGATGCGGGGAATTTCAGCCAACTGCACAAAGCGTTGAAAGGAAAAGCCCGAGAAACGTCTCGACCACTGAGCGCCACGAGGAAAGCGCAGCAAGGTCTCGAGCATGGCTAGACTCGCAGATGATATTATTAAAAATTATAGCTGCCGAGATCTGCGGGCCATCATGAGCCGTGAAAACATTCGTCTTTCTCGACAACGGTTTTATAACGACCTTGGTCGACCGTCAGCTGGCGTATGAGATAGGATCGCGCGGCGAGGTGATAAACATAGGATTATAAGGTATCGCGGGTAATTGTTATTACACAAGCTGTGAAAAGGTCGCGTTTAAGTTGATCGGTGATTTCGGCGGGCATTCGATCGACCAGGCATATGCGATCCCGCACTTAGAACTGCCGTCGCAATCTCTAAACAGAGAAATTTTGCGTCACATCGCGAAGACGCAAAGTATTTTAATACAGCCTTATGCTCGCGTGGTGTCAAAGATCCTAACTGGCCAAGACAATTGGGAGGTGCTCGCAAACGCGGAAACGCGGAATGTCAGCAACACTGCGTTAGCAGTTTCGTGTTCGAAATTGGGCTAGGTTGCGCACGGGCTGGTCGACCGGCAGAGATCAGGGACTCTCACAGAAAAGCAGCCGTCCGCCAACCTTTTGTTCATGGCAACTAATTTGAATACGCGACCGAAAAGCTCGACTAAATGATACGCGAATATTTTTTAATAGACAATCTCGGAGTCTTCGATGCGCCGAAGTTACTCCCGTGCCACGTTCATGCATACAATACGCTGAAGAAGACATTGACCCCGAGCTCTGAAAGAATCGCATGGAACGGCTAACACTGATCCGAGATTTAGTTCGTCGTTTTAATGACGAAGCTCGGAAGAGACACAGTCGGGTTTATAACCGAAACCGGCATCCAGCCACGTTTCTACCGGGCGATCTGGTACTCCGATGCGACCATACCCTGTTCGACGCCACGAAGGGAATTTCCGGCAAACTGGCCGCCAACTACGCTGGGCCATTTGAAGTTAAACGGGTACTGGGCGAGACAGTGGTCCTCCTGGAGGACTCGGGACGATGGATCAATAAGGTGCACGTACAGCATCTCAAGAAGTACGTCCCACCTCGAGCAAGGACTCGCGATGGGGTATTGAGCAGGAATAGGGTCATACAGGAATAAATGCCGGTTGAAATAGACAGGTGAATAATTTCATATAGTACGACTGGACATCTGTCAACATAATGGAAGCATGACATTGTTGAAGTTGCGTTTGCATCCGAAGTGTATTCACGGTTGAACATGTCACTTTTTCAGAGAAATTTTTGTCATTTGCGGGAAGTGTTGATTTTATGCTTACATTTGAAAAAAACGGCTGCTAAGGCTTATTGAATGCTTTCAAGTGCTTACGGCGAGATTGACTATAATAAAAAAAGTGTTACTGGTTCTTTCAACACTTTAAGAGCGTCGATTTTGAAGTCGAGAACCGGCATGGCATCGGAAGAGAGAAAATTTGGAAGATTCCAAACTAGAGGCATTTCTTGCTGAAGACTCGTGCCATACGCAAAAAGAATTACTTACTATGCAAGAAGAGTCACTCGATAAGCTATTTCGAAGTGCCTTAAAGCCGTGGGAATGATTCAGAAGCACGGAAATTGTGTTCTGTACAAATTGAAGTCCAAAGATGTAGAGTGGCGTTTTTTTTCTTGTGAACATCTGCTTTAAAGATAGAATCGGAAGGGATTTTTACATCACATTGTAACTGACGATGAAAAATGGGTTCACTACGATAATCCCAATCGCAGAAAATCATGGGGAATGTCCGGAGATGCCTCCACATCGACGTCCAGACGAATTATTTACAGTGCCAGGGTTATGCTCTGCATTTGGTAGCTTGGTGTGGTGCATCATGATCTGTTGAAACCAATTGAAACCATTACAGGAAATCGGTATCGAATGCCATTAATGCGTTTGAGTCGAACTTGAAGGATAAAGATAAATAACAAGAATTTTATTTATTTAAATGTTCATTAATTATTAATAGTCTTTTAGTGTGTGACGTGATGCTTCCATCGGGAAGCCGAAGGCTTCCCGCGGTCCCGGAGCACCGTCATATCCCCGGTCGCGCCGTCCTGCCTATGCGCAGGTTCTCGCGATCGCCCCGGAGGGGACCCGGCCGGGCCAGTCCGGGCGGCTGGCCGACTACGGTCGCAGCGGTACGTAATCGGTGGAGGGAGGGGGCATGTCAGGGTACGGGATAATAAAGAAACTCGCACTTTCTTCTTTAATTAAACAACTTTATTCGCCGTCGGGGAGGACGGCACCTCTCCGCCGCACGCCTTCATCACAAATAAAACAAACGCCTATACGGCGTGCCGCATACAACGCGCACTCACCAAGGGCATCCGCTCGGGCTCACGAAGAGTCCTATGCGTCGCCCTCCCCGGGTCCCGGCAGCAGGACTTCCGGGCGCCTGCATCTGGGGCGGCGCCCTCGTCCGGGCCTAGTCGCGCCGTGCCCACGCCCGCCCCGCGTCCGTGCCGCGCCGCGCTCTCTCTCTCTCCCTCTCTCGCGCTAAAACAACATGAGAGGCCTACCTTGGCTGACGCGGGGCTGTCAGGTCTCCCGGCCACGAACCGGTCGGGATGCTGGCACCGACATCTCCCCGAATCCCGGGGCGTTCCGGCTCTCGGTGGTGTCTCTGTCCTCTCTCTCTTCTCTCTCTCCTCTATCGTACGTGATACTGCTCTCTCTCTTTCTCTCCTTCTCCTATCACTCGCGTGGCTCGGGAAAGGGGGGCCCACGTGTGCGTTTTTCGGCGCGGTCGTGACCCGCGCGAGACTGTCCGCTTATTGTCATCGCCCGTCGAGCCGCGGACCAATAGCTCCGCCCTTTTCGACGCTATGGGTCCGCGCGCATTCATCATTTGCGCAGCCGCAGCGCCTCGCGAGATCGGCTCTGCGCGCGTGCCGATGTTAGTCGCCCCGTCACAGCCCCCCCCCCCCAAACTTTACATCCCCCGCGGATGTCAAGTTTGGAAGAGGAGGGACGTGTCGCGCGCGCGGGTACCCCTAAGGCCGCCAGAAGCCCCGACATCACTCCCCTGTGGGCGGGCGAGGTCGGTGGCTGCGCAAGTATGCCGCCAGGCCCAATTGCAGCTCGCGTTGCGTCTCGGGGTCGGTGAACGATTCCCGGATCTCCCGGAGCAAGTTTCTGGCGGCGTCCATGGCCGCGTCCGCGTCAATCGCCCGTCCTTCAGGAGAAGTCTGGGGGTTCGCAGCATCCGCGGCGCCGAGACCGGGGCCTGAGGGCCCCTCTTCGGTTCCGCCGAGCACCTCCCCCATTGTGCAGTCCTCTTGCAGGAATGTGATGGCGGGCTCCTTATTCCTCGCCTTCTCGGGGCACAAGAGAAAGGAGGTGATCGACGCGCAGGCCGGGATGAGGTGGTTGACACCAAACCGGGCCCACAAACCGGGGCCTCCTCCCTTTGTTGCTTCCACGCCTCGCTCAGCAACATGGTCTGGTCCGAATAAAAGGCGTTAATCGCTCGGACTTCGGCCATGGTGGCTCCTGGGCGCGCTCCCCTGGTCTCCGCCAACCTCCTCTCGTCACGCTCCACCACGCCTCGGCTACGAACGCTTACGGGCACGGGTTCGGTCAAGCGCGGCCGGGCCCTTTGGGGTGTCCCTAACGGCTGGGGAGGTGGGGGCGGCCCCATGGGAATCCTCGCAGGGGAGGGCTCGTTGATGTGCCGCCCCCTTTTCGAGGGATGTCACGATCCCTGGCTCGCCTCTCCTTTTCCCTCAACCGTCCCCGGGCCTTCCGTGGGGCCCTCCCGCGACGTTCCCGGCGCGTCGCGTCCGGATGGGGCCGGTGGGGCTCTGCATTTCCGCGCCCGCCGCTCGCGTTCGGCCTGCCGGTAGGTCTCGCTGCACCGGGGGGACGACCCGATGGCCACCCCCAGCCGGCCGCAGTTCCGACAGAGCGTCTTATGTCGGGGTGCTGGGCACGTCGAGCTCGCGTGTCCTTGCGCCCAGCAGCGGAAACACCCCTTTGGTGGGGGATCCACCTCCGGGTCGAAAGGTACCGGCGCTACCCTGCGGTAGATCGCCGGTAACCTCCCAGTCCGCACTGTTGGGTAGGCTGTTGGAGCGCCTACCCCCGACACCTCGGTCACTCGTCGGGTGCGGTCGCCGCCGCTGCCTCCCTGTGGACTGCGGGCAGCCATCGAAGGTCGCTCCTTTGCAACCTTCCTGGCTGCCCCGGAATCCTTTACTGCCCCTTTGCCCTTCGCGACCCTCCCCTTTCCCCGGGAGCCGCGGTTCTGGGTGGCCGTCTCGGTCCGGGGCGCTGGACGACGCGTTGGTTGTGGCGGGCCTGGTCGTGTGGGTGCCACGCCTTCGTCCAGGCGCTTTAGAAACCTCGTGACGGACACCACAGGCAGCCGACGCTCTCCCCGATGGGCTGGAGGGTGGAGGATTCATAATCCTCCATCGTTAGCTGCCTCTAGAGCTGACGGTTCGGCCGATGGCGCTCCCTCGCCATGTCCTGCTGTCGCCGCTTCTGACGCAGCTCCTCTGAGTACTGTGCCAGGAGGATCGTCGGCTAGCTCTCCCGCCGCGGCTCGGCGGAGCCCACCATTATAGGCTCGAATGGCGTCACCGGCTCGTTTGCCAGTGGTGGCATAGGTGGCGTAGCCTCGGCCTGCTGCAGGGGTAACGGCGGCGTGGCCTCCCTCTGCTGGATGGATGGGGGCGGCCTGGCTGTAAGGTCCACCGCCATCTCCTTCATCTCGCGCATCGGACTGGAGCGAAGATCTATCAAATCAAACATCCCGGACAGTCGACGGTCCCCCTCCTCCGCCATGCTCCTCCAGGTCTCGACGGCCCCCGCTGTGGGCCGCTCCTGGGGCCCCGAAGCGGGGAGGTCACTCATGGCTTCCTCGTCAGCCATCCTGCGAACAAACAAAAGAAAGAAATCATCCTGGAGCTAGGCAGCCCCCCTCTCTCTATACCAGGACCAGATCCCTCCCTTTCTGTTAGGATGCGTCGCCAGCGTTACCCTGTCGCGGGGGCACGTAACGCTTCAGGTGCTGTACGTGCATCTTAGCTGTTTTCCGGCCAGCCTACTCGAGTAGCACCGTTGTGTCCCCAAAATCTTTTTGATCACGAACGGGCCCTCGAACTTGGCGGCTAGCTTCCCCGAAATCCCTCTGACCGCGTCCGACAGGGTATGCTTGCGTCGCAGCACCAGGTCACCTTCCTGGAACGTGGCGTACCGCCGGTTGCAGGTATACGCCTTGCTCTGCCTCGCCCAGGCCTCATCATTATATTTCCTGACGAGGTCTCGGATTAGTTCGAGCCGTTCCATACGGTTATTCCTGAACCGGATCCGCATTGCAGCGGCTGGCGGTTCGAGGAGAGTCGCCCAATCGAAACCTGGCCGTTTCTCCGGTAAAGTGCCCGAGATGGTGGCCAACGGATGATCTCCTTCTGCCCCCGCCTGCGCTTCCCTATTTTGGGTCGCTCGCGCTTCCGTTTCGTAGGGCGTAAGGAGCGTCTCTATCGCCCTGCGTTGGCTTTTTTTATGCTTTCCCAAACTACGCTGCAGTTCGGGCAAGACATAAAGGTAAAGCCCGAAGTGTCGCAACCTTGGCACCTCAGCGGCGCCTTTGTACGAGTGCAGCTCGCTGCGAAATGCTCCGGCTGTTGACAATGCAAGCAGGTCCGTTTCGGGCACTGGGCTGCCCTATACCCTGTGCCCTGGCATAAAAAGCATGCCCCGTTAAACGGGAGTCTCCCTCTAGGCCCGCATCTTTGGTTCAGGCTGGGAAAACTCGCCGGGTTTCCCTGTTGATACTCCGGGAAACCCTGATTCCCTGGCCCTCCCCAAACCGGGGCGGTACCGGGAAGGCCCGCCAGATTCGCCGGAATCTTCCCCCTAGCTTACTGGATTCCGGGCCTTCCCCACCCTTTGCCCTTTGGTGGGCCCTTGGGTGCCGATGGTCTTTGAGCTCCAGGAGGGACAAAGTTGCGGTTCAGCCCCATCCCCGGGCCTTACGCTGCAGCCACCTGCTCCTCCTTGCGCTCATCGACCAAGTCGCTTGGCTTACTTGTTCTGCCCTTTTTCCTTGACTTGTCGGCGCTTTTCGGAACCATCGGTGCAGAAAGAACCTTCAACGGTGCCGGGAGCTATCCGAACAACTCCTCTCCATCGCTCTCCTCGCCCCCCCTTCGACTCGGACTCGCTTCCCTCTTCGGGGAGCGAATCGATAGGAGTAGATGCCGCCATGGGCTCTGCCGGGAAGCTGCTTGCCAGCCTCTGCCTCCCTGCACGCCTTCGCTGCCTTTAATGCGACGTAGGGGCCCATGTCCTCACCGGAGGCAAGGTCTGCGGCTATCCTTACTCCTCCGATTGCTCCCTGTAGCGCCTGAATTCGGGGGCCCAAGTCCTTTAACGCCCGGTTATATTCCTGGGCGAACTCCAGGCCTTCGACACCCGAAATTTTCAGAGCTGCTGCTCCTGCCATAGCTCCGGGCGCTCAGATACCCGAAAGGCGGAGCAACATATCCAGGCTTTCGCCAAAGCCCTGGACTGCCTCGAGGCTAGGCAGTAGTCTTACTTCCCCCTCTGGGGGTGGCTGCACTCGTTGCAGTTCCTCCGGGCTCTGGCTGCCAGCCTCATTCTCATGCGAACTCTCGTGATCGAAGGCGTCGCTGTGCCCCCCCCCCCTGTCTACCGGGCGGCATCGTCTTTTTCCGATGACGCGCCCACAGGTCCTCGCAGCACAGCGGCATCAAGTACGGCACGACTGCAGGGTCGTCGTCATACCCGAATAGCCAGGGAACGTCTAGCTCGGAGCTTGCGACCCTTAGGGCGAATCGCCATTAACGCTCCCTTAACTCCGACTCATCCCCTTGAAAATTAAGGCTATTTTCCACTAATTTCATGGCTATCTCGACGAGCGGGAGTGCCCACACTTCCCGTCGAAGCTTCCTAGCCTTACGATCTCCCAGGAGCGCCCTCATGCGGAGTTCATAATTCTGCGCTCCCGGGTGCTCCCTAGTCGCTGGGTCCTCGAGTCCAACAGGCGGGCTGGTTCCTCGAACCTTCCCTTTCACGTTGGAACTCCCGGACCCCGACGGCCCTCCTTCAACTCGCAGGTCCTTGGACGAAACATCCATTTCCCGGGCCTGCTCGTTGAATTCGAGCTTACGCCGCGCGGACCCTTCCAGGATCCGCCCCTCCCTTCCCTAGCTTCCTTGTCCCTTATGACAACCCCCCCCCCCACTTTTTGTCAGTTGGTTATCGGGACTGTCTCGCAAGGTGCGAGCAAACTCTCGGCTCCCCTCGGCCCTTCTGCAAAGACGTGCAAAGAAAACAAAACATATATGATGAACAAAAATAAGTTATTATATATTATAATCGGAGAGAGAGAAGAATTACCCTACGACGCACTCGCCCAGCCTAGAACCCTCCCTGACTAGGTTACAGGTCATCGTCCAGGAAGCTAGCTGGGGTCATTCCGCTACTACTCCCCCCCTCATCTCTTAACCTATTCTAACCTAAAATTTCTAATCTTTCTCGTGCCTCCATGTTGCGTTAAAATACAGATGCGTTTTCCCGGCCAAGCCATCGGAAACGAGGACAGATTGTTGGGCCCACTCGTGCCGCCTACCGACTGTTTCGACTATCACTGGCAGCCCCCCACAGTCGGTGTCTCCCGGCGAAGCCATCAGAGACAAGCACGAGCCGAGCAAAACTACACCCCTGCCTGCTGTTTTGACTGCAACGGGCAGTCCTCCACAGCAGGTGTCTCCCGGCACAGCCATCGGAGACAGGTGTAGGCTAAGTTCCCCGTCGGGAAGTGGTGGACTCGACTATAGCATACCACATAATTCTCCTGACACAAAAAGAACTAAACTACTAACCTAATCTAATCGCCGTGCGTCACTCGGGCGCTTTAGCCATAACCTGGCTGTGCGGCACCCTTTATGCACGGCCACCTATTTACAATTCACTTTACCCCCCCCCCTCCCCAGGCCACTAAAATGTACATCGGGCGCCCATGCTATAAAAATAGCTATCTCCTCTTTTTATTCGCTCTTGGTGCAATCCCATATGGAGACCAATTGCCCATGGCACCTATACCCAGGCGCCATCTTTGGCTAATTAATCCCCGGGCTACGCACGCCGCCTATGCCAGGCAACGCACTCGCTGGGCGCAGCTCTCAGAGCCGATAAAATTCAGAGAGAGGCGGGTTATTCAAAATTTTCAAAAAATTGTTCAAATTCAAAAAAAAATTAATTGATAATTATTCAACCAAAAATTCCACCATAGGGATTATTTGCCGTTATTTTCTCCCTACAATCTTGGAAACGGGAGAAAACAAACCAAAAAAAATCAACAAATTGCTATCCATTGCAATATTTTATTAATAATAAATCATTGCAATAGCCAGCAATAATGCGTCACAAGGCTTGCTTTCCTATCCCGAAAATATCCCGGGAGAAAAAACAGCAGGAAAATACCACAAACCTATAATCGTGTTGGAGACCCATCCGGCTAATAACCGCGCCGAATGCTGCTTAACCCGCGCGAGCAGTGACTCTCTCCTGCCCGCGCGGCCGCGCCCGCCCCACTCGGTACGCTCTCCCACCGGCCGCGCGCCTCACCGTCCGCTCCCCGCGGAGACTCCCATCGGCGCTCCTCACCGATTCCGCTTTGTGCGGATCTTCGTAACTCCGCGGCGAGCGGAATATGCCTGCGGGTGGCAGGGATTTTCGCGCGCAGGCCTTAGCGGCCAAAGGCCGCACACCAGGCCGCGCACAAATTTTCCCGCGGCCGGACCCCCCTCCGGGCTTCCCCCGAAGCACCGCGTCCGCGCCGCGCTTTCTCTCTCTCTCGTGCTAGAACAACATGAGAGGCCTATCTTGGCCGACGCGGGGCTGTCAGGTCTCCCGGCCACGGACCGGCCGGGACGCTGGCACCGACGCCTCCCCGAGTCCCGGGGCGTTCTGGCTCTCGGCGGTGTCTCTCT
The DNA here is from genome assembly GCA_018906755.1 of Sycophaga agraensis. Classification (NCBI taxonomy): domain Eukaryota; kingdom Metazoa; phylum Arthropoda; class Insecta; order Hymenoptera; family Pteromalidae; genus Sycophaga; species Sycophaga agraensis. Next base: position 42,967 of record JACCIE010000136.1, read on the forward strand.
CCTCTCTCTCTCCTCTATCGTACGTGACACTGCTCTCTCTTTCTCTCTCTGATTATTTAATAAGCTTGTCTCTATCTATCTCTCCTTGTGCAGAAGCTGGGAAAGTTTTTTCTAAATATTACCGGTATTAAACTTAGGGTCCCAAAATTATATTTACTTGTTGATGACTGCCAAGGTCCAAAAAATTCACTGCATTCTTTCAATTGTAAATCTCAAAAAATTAGAAGGAATATATGTTGGAAGGAAGGTGACCGGTCCGCGGGTCATGGTCTACGGGGGACATCCTTCCCAAGCATTCATGCAATAACGGCCGCGAGGATGACTGGATGGGAGGTACTAAGAGCGACGACACCGTCAAGCAACAGGATCCGTTGCCGTCGAACGCTCAGGGACGTTAGTCTCACTTATAAAGAGCACGTCGATGCCTTTTAAAGATCATCAGGTACAGCATCAGGTACTTCTACAAAGAGGTTTTCTACACGGAATGGTGCTTAATCTCCGATCTATACTCTGTATTGCTATCTCTGATAGAATTTCAAAAAATTAGTAAAAAATTTTACATTAAACTTTATAACGACAGGCTTTGTAGATATGAATTAATATAATTGGCAGACTTATATAGTTATACATCACCAAATATTTTTCAATATGTATTAATATATTTAAAATATAAAAGTTTGGTCATGTATAATACATTATTATACAACGTATTACATTTCAATTTAAATTGAAAAGAACCCATGATTTTTTACTCAAAAGAGTCCTTTTTTCGTTGACAACGCTTGTCCCGTGCGACTTAGCCGAGCTAAGGAACTACAATCGTGGATAAATCGGACCCTTGAATGGTAACTTCTCGCTGTAAAGCTTATTCAAAAGCTGAGAGAATGACATTTTCGATCCCCGGTTGCATTTCGCGTTAAGTTGAAGTGAACCCTTGATTTGACAGGAAAGCTTATACTTTTTCGTTAACAATAGCATGGTTCGCGTGGGTCGATTGTTGAAAAATCAACAATTTCAAGTTCAATTGACAAGTTTTTAAATTAAGTTTAATTCGTGCAACAAAATCACCTAAGCTCAAGAATAAAATGAATTTCGATATTTTTATTTTTGAAGGGGACAAAATAGATATTCATGAATAAATAAATAGTTTTTTCATAAAACCAAAATTCTCGTTATTTTTTTAACACACCTCGTATATTAATTTCCTTTTGTTATAAATTCTTTTGATTTAAAAAATATAACGCAAACGACAATTTTGTTCTTACATAATACAATTAGTTAAATAAAAGATTATACATATGGTATACATTGTTTCGTATACACCATTTTAATGTACCTATGATCCCTCGGTTTACATATCATTTCGATAGTAATTCATTAGAAAATAAAAAGTTCTGGTTCAAGTAATAAAGAATTTTTCAATTCAATCGAAGCTAAAGTAATACAACAGATTAATAAGATCATAAAATTATTTTCTAATCAGCTATATCAAATTATAGCAACATCAATTATTATGTTTGTAATTATTTGCATACACATGTATTATTTTTAAATAGATGTGCAGCTAATTATGCATTCAGTCATACTACCTATTTTATATTGACATGCATGCAATTATGATGATAAAAACACTTTTCAGATTTATTAGAATTAAATATCTATGCATTAAACGTTGTCACATGGCGGTTACCGGGTGGCTATACTCGCCCCGGCTCCCAGCCACCACGCGACTTAAGGACTTTCTGTCTTCTCCTCGCTCGATGTCGCCGCACGGAAAATCCGCAGACGCGGCGGAGCGAGCCTGGGTGCTCGCCACTATAGGGAACGCGAAAAATGGGAAAAGGCGCACGAAATAATTACGTGGATGTTTCACTTCTGTTTTAATTAATAAATATTTATTATATTTATAAATGATCAAACGGACAGTTTGATCGACGCTATCTACTCTCTCTCTCTCTCTATCCACACTCCTCTCTCTCTCGGTTGACTATTTATTAGTGCGTAGCGCGAAAAGCGTGGCGCTTCGCCGCTAATAGTCTCGGGAGAAACCGTGCCCGAGACACATTAACTCAAATCATGCGATCGAGCAAGGATCGAGGGCCGATCGGGCGTCTAATTGCCCTCTCCCCTTCATTAGCCGCCGCGGCCCGCGCGACAATTGCCGCGGCGCATGGTCAGGGCTGTGAGCACAAGCTCAGTACAGCGGCGACCACGGCGAGATACTCGTCGCAATACCCCCCCCTAAACTTCACATCTTCCCAGATGCTAAGTTTATTCATCAGGTTGGTCGCCGCCAACCTTGCACGCTTATTTGGATACTCCCCTTCACCATTACTCTACAATTAACTACTTATTACTAATATCACAAGAACTAATCGTGCAAAGTTGGGCCAACAACCTGATTCAGAAGGGGCGGTGACCTCTGGTGTTATCGAGGCCACCTTCGCTAACTCTACGCTACCACCCCTCCGCAAGATCTACAGCGGATTCGGGCGGTCCCGGAAGAATTGAGCCAGTGCTGCTCGCATCTACACACTATCCTCAGGCTCAGCGCTCCGGAGCTCGATGAGTAGCAGCCTGGCCTCTTGGAAGGCGCGAGTCATCTGTGCGTACCCTGCCCCTGTTCCGGCAGGTACGACGATCTTGGAGCTCCGTACGGCCACCGTTTCCTGCGCTCGGCGTTCCACGGCGGCCTGGATCTTCGCGTATGAAGCTGACGGTGGCAGACCGACGCTTTCGCGATCCTGCGCCTCTATCCACCACTGCATTTGTTCCGCTAACGGAACGTGGGGTGCCAGAGTGCGCGATGCCACAGTGGCTCCTACCATGGTTTCCGAAACCACCCGAGGCGGCGCACGCAACCTCATTTGCACCGAAGCGCTTTCCGTTCGCGGCGGTGGTTGGCGCTTCGGGGCCTTCAGGCGCGGGGCTACCGGCGGTGGCGTCAGAGCCATCTCTGATCGCGGAGATCGGCGCCGGCGCATTCCGCCCTTACCGCCAACCGAAATCTCCCATCCTCCAGCCACGTCCGTACCCACACTCGGCGCAACACGGACATCCACGCTGGGATGTGTTTGGGGGTGGCTCTACCGGATCCGCCGGACTCCCATGTTCGCCAACCACGCTGCGTCCGTCTCACCGCAACGTGGGCAGGTGTTCAGAGTTTCCCCCAAACGCCCACAGTTGTGGCAATACACCGAGTGCAGGGGTCGGGGATAATCGACACGATTGTGCCCCTATCGCCAGCAATGGTGGCACAAGCGTGGTGGCGGGTCAACGGCCGGATCGACGGGCACGTCCATCCTCCCACGGAACATGCCACCTCGCCCCAGCTCACCGGGATCACTAGCTTGCGCGGATCGACCGGTGGAGCGTTTAGACGAGGCTGCCTGTCCCACGCAACTCACAGCCTTGAGGCCGGACTCAAACTTCCTCTCCCCGCGCGCCTGCCCTCCCGTAGTCGGAGGCCGCCGGCGAACTATCTCCACATACGGAGTGCTCTCGACCAACGGCCCCTTCGGGTCACTACACCCCCCAGCGCCACTCATTACCACCCTTTCGTCTATCTCTTCCTCGTTCGCGAGGACGCTCGCGCTCGCGATCGCGGACGAGGGCCCTCCCTCCTTCACCCTCTTCCTCTGTTTCCTCCATCCCGCGGAACGTTCAGAAATCTGCCCCGCCGCCGATATTGTGGGCAGGGGCAAGATTACGCCTGGAGTCGGCTCTCGCGGCAGTTCCGTGTAGAGGCGCTCAAAAGTTTCATCCGCAAGCGTCAGGCTCGAGACGTAGTCATTCATCTCGAACTGACGTCGGGGATTCCACTTGCATCGGCGCCTCGCCATCAGCCTCTGCCAGATCGCCTCCTCCCGACGCAAATCCTCGGCGTATCCGGCGGGAAACATGTTGCGCGGGGCCTCTTCTCGTCCTGCCGGAGCCTCCATGGGCTCGACTACAGGGCTGGTTGGTTCAACCGCTGCAACCGCTACTTCTATGACGGCCGCCTGCCCGTCACACACGGGCGGCGTAACCGTCACGGTACTGCTTTCGCCGGACGTCGACGGCTGCAGTCCTGGGCCCGCAGATGGAGATGCGGCCTCGCCGCTCATCGACTCCGGCACCTCCATCTCCTCGTCCGAGGCGTCGAGGAGCAACGCCTCCTCCTCGTTGGTTGGAACGCTGTCCCGGCGAGCTTGCAGCTCTAGCCGAACCAGCCTTTCGAGGCACTCCTCGTCGCTCTTAACTTGCACTACCCCCGGAGCTGGCTCGACGGGGATGACTCCTCCCATTTCTTCGCCGTTCGCCACCTGCAAAATGAAGAAATGGTTCAAGAATATGCTAAACACTATACTTACACTGAAACTCTACCACGACACAAGAACAGATACTGACTTCCGACACTTTGTCGCTCGGCACGTTAGCTCGCCTCGGTAGTATATACCGCTTTAGGTGCAGAATATGCACCTTAGAGGTCTTCCGGCCAGCATCTTCGAGAAGAAAGACTGTGTCACCAAGCACTTCTTTTATCTGGAAGGGACCAAAATATTTTAGTGTCAGCTTACTGGAGACTCCCTTCGCAGCATCCGAAAGCTTGTTCCGCGCATCCATACGAAGTCGCCCACCTGAAATGACGCGCCTCTTTTATTGCGATTATACGCTCGGGCTTTCCGCTCCTGGGATTCATCGTTATGCTTCCTCACGAGATCCCAAAGAACGTCCAATCGTTTCAGACGGTCAAGCCAAGGCTCAGGGTCGACACGAACAACTACCTTCTCTCCCTCAACTTCACGTTGCAAACTCTTTACTGGCTGTGGATGGCGCCCGTAGTTCAAGAACGCTGGCGAGACTTTTGTGCTAGCTTGCACGGCCGTGTTAATGGCATGTCGAAACTCATGCAAGTGCTCGTTCCACTGACGATGATCAGCCTCGACGAACGCGGCAATCATCGTTTTCAACGTCCTATTCGTACACTCAACCCGATTGGCTTGGGGGTGGTAGGGAGGCATGGTTACATGCTTTACACCAAAATCCTCCAACATCTCCCGGAGATGCTTATTAATGAACTCTGTACCATTATCCGTTAATAAGAACTCGGGAATCTCTCACCTAAACAATACCAACTCTTCAAAAGCTTTCGCCACTGCCTTCCCGTTAGCCGCACGCAATGGTTTTAACTCAATCCACCTCGTAAATAGATCCTGAAACACTAAAATATATTTATATTGGCTCTTACTATGAGGCAGCTCCATCACGTCTGCAACCACCACTGTCCATGGCCTCTCAACGATTCGCTTACCTATCAGCCCTTGAGGACCCGCCTGAGAGACTTTATAGCGCTGGCATTCACTACACTGTTGCACGTATGCACGCACTTGGTAATAAAAGCCAGGCCAATAATACTCCCCCTTTACCCTGTCGTAAGTCTTCTCGATTCCAAGATGACCTGACGATGGGTGGCGATGTGCCTGCTCAATCACTCCAACTCTACACTCGTCTGGTACGACGAGTCTCCACCCCTCCTCTTGAAACGAGATCGGATCCAAGATCTCATCAGGAGAATAACGATACAGCATGACATCTACTACTTTCCATCCCGGAAATTTTCGAGGGCAACGCTGAATTTCGTTTATTCTCTCAAGATACCAAGGATCCGAGATCGTCTCAAAATTCGCCACAATCGCAATCCCTCTAGAGAGAGAATCAGAAACTTTGTTGAGTGCACCTTTCGTATGCACAATCTCAAAGTCCCACTGCTGCATCTCGAGGGCCCAATGTGCTAGCCTCCCTGTAGGGTCTTTAAGATTCTTAAGCCACGTTAGAGCGCTATGATCTGTTTTAGCAACAAATTCATAGGCCTCCAAATATGGCCTCAGTTTCTTAATCGCCCACAGTAAGGCAAGGCACTCCTTTTCCGACGTAGTATAATTCCTCTCAGCCGGATTTAAAACACGGCTGATATACACAATCGGATGCTCAAACCCATCGTCATCTTCTTGAGTCAAAACGGCTCCAATGGCGTAATCACTAGCTTCGCTTTGAACCATAAATGACTTAGAAAAATTCGGATGAGTAAGCACAGGGGCCTTTACAAGCGCGTTCTTCAAAGCACTAAATGCCACCTCTTGTTCTCTCTGCCACTCCCACAGTTGATCATTCTTTAACAACTTCGTGAGGGGCACTTTAAGCTCGGACTCTTTCTCAATAAACCGTGCGTACGAGCCCACCATACCCAAAAACGTACGCAACTCTTTCACATTCTTGGGTGCCGGATAGTTCAGGACCGGCTCAACCCTTTCCGGGTCAGGCCTTAATCCGTCCGCATCCAGCCGGTAACCTAGGAAACGTACACTTGAGCAACAAAACTCACACTTATCACGATTCACCTAGAGTCCAGCTTCCACAATCGTACGCAACACAAACTCTACCCATTTCAGGTGCTCTTCGAACGTTGCGTAACCACTATCAGATTGTCCAAGTACCCGAAAACGTGAGGTTCTACCTCGGGTCGAAATAAGGCCCCGATTAACCTACAAAACGTCATCGGCGCATTTTTCAATCAAGGGTAAACGAACGAATTGCCATTGGCCGTAGCCAGGCACAGCAAAAGCTGTAAATTGCCGGGTAACTTCAGTCAAGAACACATGGAAGTAAGCTTTCTGTAGGTCAGTTTTTAGAGATATATCTAGCTTCGCGCAACTTATCCAAAATCGAATCTATATTCGGTAAAGGAAGGCAGATTCGAGCGCATTGGCGCTATTTGTCCCGTAACGCGACTCTGCTGCTGCGGCTGGTGCTGTTGCCTCGCTATACCCTCTAGCAAAGCAACTTCACCGCCATCACTACTCCCGCTACCGCTCACCGACGTACTCTTCTTCTTCTTCTTCTTCTTTTTTTTTCGACGCAGCGGGCGGCAGACTAGGAGCCGTAGATGCAGCATTCACACCAACTCTAGCATCAATCTTTTTCTCCACCTTCTTCTTGCTCGATGACGGGTCGAGTGACGGAGACTCAAACCTATCATCGATCCGCTGGACGTGCTCCAAGCGCTTACCCCACTGAACCAGTCACCGCATGTCCGGCATATCTTTATCGATGATATATCGCCGGTAAGTCGGCAATATCTGCTCAAATTTCATCTTCTGGCGGCGTTCCGACGGCGGTTGACGCATAGCGTTCGTCTTCGTCTGGAACGCATCCACAAACCTCGCTATCGTCTCTCCTTCTCTCTGGCGCAAACACTGAAGATCTCTGAGCAGAGTCGAATCACTAATTATCGTGCAGTACTTGTTCTGAAAGGCTTGCACGAAAGACTCCCAGTCCACAAACATACGTTGGACGCGGTGGTACCGTTTCCGAGCATCATCCACGAAAGCCGATTGCAAGGAGCCTATCAAACATCTATCCGAAACTCCCAACTGCTCCTTGAACAACTCGAGACCCTCAAAGAAGTCCCACGCATCCTCCGTATCTCTACCAGCGAAAGAAAGACGTGCATCTCGCAACGCCCGTCTGCAACGAGTTATGTCGCGAAAACTCACATCTCTCTCTCTCTCTCTACTCGAACCATCATCGCTACTCTTCCGGGCCATGGTTGTTGCCAACTGAAGATCGCCCGTGGCTGACTCAGTCGTCGAAGGTAAAACTTGCCGACTGCGTCGCCGACATCAACACAGATTCTTCTCCTGACGATCCTCTCTGTGAAGAGTCATCCGCATCCGAACTCACAAACACCTTATTCGCTTTCTTCAAGGAAACCTTCCTTTTATTCGGCGTAGAAGCCGCTGCAGGAGGCTTCCCTGTCTCAGCTGAATTGGGCGGCAAACTCGGGCTCTCACCCTTGTTAGCCGGCCCACCCGCTAACGCCATAGAAGGAACAACTTGCGTAGTTGCTCGTCTCAGCGTCTGCGGAATACTTTCACAATGACAAGCGAAAATTTTTGACATCACCGATGAGACGATCTGCCGTACCTGCTCCTACATTCGGAGAGTCAGCCCGTCCACCTCAGTCGACTTCGGCTTGGAGGTTCCTGGGATATCTACCCCTTGTTTAAAAACAGTCGGGGGATGATCCTTATGATCAACTCCAATTTCTCGAACGCGAAATCCTGAAAACTCTCGCTATCCTCTCCGGTCCTGCTGGTCGTGATAACTGCCGCGCCGTCTTCACGATCCGTCCCTTGTTTCTGGGGAGAAATCGGCGGCAACCACAAATCGTAACAAACCAAAGGAGGATCCAATGGTTCGGCGTTGTAGTTGTCGTCGTATCCTTCAACCCAGGGAACGTCCAGCAGAAGCCGGGCAACCATGAGCATGAAACGCCATAAGCGCTCCCGCAACTCGTTATGGCCGCCTTGAAAGCAGAGCTTGCTTCGGTACAACTCAATCACAACACGATATGCGCGGATGCAAGTGGCAAGGCACGCACGCGCTCACCATAGCGCTCGCAAACTCTATTAATGGCGGCGACGCCGTCGTGAGCGCGCTGCATCGCCGCCGCCTTCTCCTCGTCAACACTAATCGTCTCCACACCGCTAACGGAGGACCGTTTCCTTTGGTCCGCCTTTACGGCCCCAACCACACTCAAAGTGTGGTCGCGTCAGCACTTCGGGCGGGTACAAAAGGTCCCACCGATTGGCAATACCCTCCCCCCCCAACTTACTAGGTGCTGGACCGTACCTCCTGTACGCTCTGCTAGCTATAAAAATTTTAAATACTGCAAAAAAAATCTAAAAATCGATAACCCCCCTTCTAAAACTGAAAATAAAAGAAATGCAACCCCCCCTTCCACGCTGGAGCCTACACGCGAGGGGTCAGTGCAAACCACCGGCGCGCCCTCTGCTATCGGCTCAAAATCAACAGCTGACGGCCTCTGAGGAGCTCGGCGGAGCCATAAACTACTACCCCCCCCTCTACACTCACACACACTCTCTACACACTATCGCTAACTATATAAATCGTGCGCAAGTTTCACGCCCTGTCCCTCACGAAAAAGCGAAAATTTTCCGTTCGCGACCCCTACCGTCGACGTCCTGTCACGGTCGCCAATTTGTCACGTGGCGGTTACCGGGTGGCTATGCTCGCCCCGACTCCCAGCCACCACGCGACTTAAGGACTTTCCGTCCTCTCCTCGCTCGATGTCGCCGCACGGAAAATCCGCGGACGCGTCGGAGCGAGCCTGGGTGCTCGCCGCTATAGGGAACGCGAAAATCGAAAAGGGCGCACGAAATAATTACGCGGATGTTTCACTTCTGTTTTAATTAATAAATATTTATTATATTTACAAATGATCAAACGGACAGTTTGATCGACGCTATCTACTCTCTCTCTCTCTCTCTCTCTCTCTCTCTCTATCCACACTCCTCTCTCTCTCGCTTGACTATTTATTAGTGTGTCGCGCGAAAAGCGTGGCGCTTCGCCGCTAATAGTCTCGGGAGAAACCGTGCCCCGAGACACACTAACTCAAATCGTGCGATCGAGCAAGGATCGAGGGCCGATCGCGCGCCTAATTACCCTCTCCTCTTCATTAGCCGCCGCGGCCCGCGCGCGCTCCCGCGCGACAATTACCGCGGTGCGCCGAATTTCGCGCAGCCAAGTGCCTCCCACTCAGCGCATGGTCAAGGCTGCGAGCACGAGCTCAGTACAGCGGCGACCACGGCGAGATACTCATCGCAACGTCTGCCTCTCAATTATGATTTATCGATATCGTTACATGTAAATATTTTCAGTTTTGGGCTTAGAAATTTACGATTTTCTCGAATTCCTATGCTTTTCCTTGTCATTTGTATATATTCTATGAATTCTTGGGTTTCTGATTAGAAATTGATGTAAACTGAGTGCATCAACAACAATCAACATAAATTATTTTAATTTAAATTTTATAAGGTTAAATTCAATTATTTATTCATATTTAGTTCTATTTAAGTATGAATTTCTCTATCTATCCTCAATAACGATAATCAATCTTCATTAAAACTTATTATAATGAAATGAGTTTGAATCAACTTTAATAAAAAATTAGGAATTTATAATAAGTAGAGATATGTCTGATTAGATCAACTGGAAAATATTTAAATTTATTAATTATTTGAACTGACAAGATAAATAATTTTTTCAATTATATACAGCCAAAATAAAGATATCCAAGAAATAAAAAATTTTGGAGACCAAGCTCCATTAGACACTATTTATGCTAATGCTACGAAGTCCAGGCTCCATTAAATTCTATATTAGATACTGTTATAGAGTTCATGATAAATGAGGTAAACCTTGCTGTTTGAGACAGTGCGGCCTTCAAGGAGCGGCACTGACTTGCCGTCGCCGTGATGCACGACGCTCGCGTTCGCAACATATTCGGGAGGTGCGCGCGCATCTGACCCTCTCGCGGCGGCCGTGGGCCGGCGCTTGCCGGTGCGCGTACCGGCGTTGCCGCCAAGATCATGCGTACCGAGGGCGCCGGGCTGCCGTAGCCAGGTAGGGCAGTAAAAGGCCCGGACGGAAGGCGGCGCGACGGCGTCCGGTTTCCCCCTAACGGGAAAGAGCGGAACGACGAGGGGGGTACGGACCTCCGGAGGCCGGAGAGAATATCAGTACGACTGTTGCCACGGTCGAACATACATCGACGAGTCGCCCCGTCAATTGTGTCTCAAAAGTCATCTTCTGGCTTCTCATTCCCGGCTCGACCACGAGGAGGTGGTGCGGCGCCGCAGTCAGGTGTGGACTCGGCGAGCGAGCAGCGTGCGTCGGGGTGCGATTCACCCATTGCGCGGGTACGAGGGTTCAGGTAAGAGAGGCCTCTCAGTGCGCGCGTGTGTGGTAGTGTGCTCGGGTATGCGCTGATTCTTTGCAACTTCGTAGTGTGCGTTAATAAAGATACGCTTGCTTCGGCTTTTCCCTCTGTTCCGTGAGGGTTTTTATGCCGAGGCAAGTAAGTGTGCCTCGCGAAACAGTGTTGTTGTTATTTTAAGAAAAACCCATCACTCACCCATCCCTTTCCTTTGTTGAACTTGCAAGGGTTTTTATGTTTATTAAATTCACTTGCAAAAAATTGAATTTAATTAATTAGTATTACCTTTTATACAATTATCATGAATATTTTATTAATTGAATCTGAATAGTTTAAAAATAACTAGCAAAAAAAGATTTTTTCTTGGCAAAATGGATGCATTTCCATGAAAATATTATTTACAATCATCAATTGTAAAATTTTTAAATATTAATAATTAAAAAAATCTAAACAAAAATTTCAATACAATTTCCCTTTATTTTGAGTATAAATAATATAATAAGAAATAATAGACCTTGACCTTAGAGTTGATGAATCGGGCTTCATAAGATCCTATTTTTACATATATATTTATACAGATAAAATAAATAGGGATTCAAATTGGGAACATCCTTTCATTTTCCGTTTAAATTCATTCAAATCGTTTGATAGCATCTATATGCATTCAATACGAATGTATTTTAAAATAATTTACTTTATTTATGGACACAAAGTAATAATTAATTAATACAACCATATATTTTGTAAAAGTATTGACGCGTGCGTCGTTTCCCGTGGGGGAGGGAGTCTTGACCTCCGGCTGTGGATTTGCGTTTGCTCGGCGAGCTGGCAAGCCGGCTTGGGGGACAGGTGGTGGTACTCAGCTAGGGCGGCACTACGAGATCCCTCTGTCAAGATCTGGCCTGGCCTTTGCGGCGCGGCGATAGACGGATGATTCGATGTTACTCGAGGGAGATGGGCCTGCTACCCGGCTCCCGAATTTAAATGTTCAATGCGAGGAGACACGATGGGAACTCGGGGTCGGGAGAGGGCTCTCCCCTTCACCGGGTTGTGGCGGGGCTGGAGGGCGATCAGTGGAGGAGGCCAGCCGCTGCAGGGCTGCCGGTGGATAGGCAGGGCCGTGCGGGGGTCCACTGTGGAGGCTGCCGAAGAGTCGATGACTACGGGCGGTGGTGGTGCTGTTGGGGTCGCCTCGGCTGCTCTGGAAGCGCAGGTGGCCCTGGGGCTGGCGGAGAGCTGCCGGTGGAATCCCCAAATGATGAGCTCTATGACGGTGCCCCGGCTCTGAAATGGGATAGGGGCCGCCTCCTCCGTCTGCGTGGCTGTGTCCTGCTGCTGGGTCCTCGAGATACCTGGTGATACTTTATCGGCCAGGGCGTTGAGTGTGGCGGCGATGTCAGTGGCTTGCATTTAATGTGGCGGGGGGGAGGTCGAGGGAGCCGGCGAGCGATCAGCAAAAAGGTGGCCGTTCATATTCCGCGGGCCTGCTCGAAGTAGGTGGGGAAGTGGGGAGAGGGTAGGATGCCGATACGGCTCCGCGGACCTCTTAAGACCGCTCGGCCGTCCGGTCTTGCCTGCGGGTTGCGTCTTGCCCACTGTGGCAGACGTCAGTATATTCAAGTATATCATCTTCACAATGATGTATGATTTATTTATTTAAATATCATATCTATGAACTTCTATAAGAAGCGTTCAAATGTCCTGAACCGTATATATATATAAATATATAGCGCGATAACCATATGCATATATACATACTAATACATGATAGTATAATGTCTATCACATTTTCAAGATTCTTGAAATTACTAAAATGAAAAAGCTTTTTGTTAATTAGAAGAACTTGGGTGTCAGAATTTAATTAAAAATAGACAAATTTAATAGATGCAAATCAGTTTCTAGTCTGGTTGAATAAAAGCTTAAGATGTACAATAATGTTCACATGTTAGTTACTATACGATCCAATCTATTATTAAGGTCTTGTAAGATTATCAAGTTAATATGAATTTTCTGTTTTTGGTTAATGTTATTGTTCAAGCCAGTCTCGCAATGCGAAATCGAGCATCTTCGGTCGCGGGTTTAGTTAGGATGACGACACGTGTGTCGCACGCTTTTTAGCCCCGCGCGTGGGAATTTGGGGGGTTACACTTATCGGTGCAGGGAGGAAAAAGGTTGGAAATTCGTATTTAGACCGCCGTCTTGTCGAGACGTAGCGACTACGTGCTTTTCGCCGGGACTTTGCGACCGCATGACGCACCGGAACCTCGCAACCGGTCGTCTGGCCGCGAAGCCCGCGATGGTGTTCTCGTATAAGTGTGCGTGCATGTGTGTGACTCGTCTCGGGCCAGTCAGCATGCGGCAACGACTTTGTTGTACGAGGTGTTTGCATCCGGTTCCCCGAGACGTCGGGGCGCGTACTCGCAAGGTCTTGGGACCACTCTCTGACTTCTCAGACCCGGTTCACTTCTGCAACGAGATGCAATTCTGCAGTAAATTATTTTTCCTTCAGTCAGGAAGAATATAGATGTGTGAGCGACTCCAGTACACTGGATTTTCTATGAGGTAAGAGAGGCTGCTAATTCGTGAGCCATCGTATGTACGAACAATTATGTTTATTCAGATTGTGTTTAATAAAGCGTATACTTGCTTAGACTATCCCCCCTAAACCGTCGAGGTTTTTACACCCTGGCAATTGATTGCTTTTACACATCAGAGTTTCATTTATTTGTAACCCGATCACTCACTCATCCGTTTCCTTAGTTCAAACTCATATGGAGAAAATATATCTTTGTTTTATTGAGTTATTAATTGGTAAATTTTGTATAAAAACTTATGTTTTTTAAAAATGAAATTTACAGTAAAACCATTATGTCCGTTTTCCATTACGTTATTATCTCACCATTAATAAAAAATAAAAAATAGAACATTTTTAAATATTTTATTAGTTTAAGTAATTATAGTGTCGTAGATAATACGATAATATTTATATTACAGGTTGGTGATAGAGTAGCAATTGAACCTGGAATACCATGTAGATATTGTGAATATTGCAAGGCTGGTCGCTATAATTTATGCTCAGATATAAAATTTTGTGCTACACCTCCTATTCATGGAAGTCTTCAAAGATTCTATAAACATCCGGCTGACTTTTGTTATAAGTATGTTTAAAATAATATAATTGAAAAGTAATTAGGCTTAGAATATTTAAAATGAATTAGATGCAGAAAAATTTATGAATTACAATTTTTACACATATTCTATTTCATTAGCCATAAAAGAATTGAGCTATCAGTCCAGATATAAAGCCGTTGCTGCAGCTCCCGTGGAGGTAGCGCAGGCAATCCATAGGTAACCCTTAACTGCAAACCTTCTTCTTTGCAATAAATGTAATATTATTTAAAAACTACTCACGCAGCTTAACAGAAAATGGTTTTCCGTTTCTAAAAAAACCTCACACGCGATAAACAGAGATAAAATATAATAAATATAAAAATTAAGAAATATATTAATAATGGTCCGATTATAAAATATGTAATTTTATGTGTATCAAATTATGTAACCGCCAATACCTCCGATCATAATAATTTATAACAAGTAAGAGAAAAGAGCCCGATAGAGTTTTTCCACAAAACGACCACACTGTACGTGCAATAATAGCGCCTACGCTTCCCTCACCACCAACTCGTCCCTCTTCCCGCCGGAGATGCAGTGCTACGCACCGAGAATACGTCTAAGTAATACGTCTACGCTTAAGAAAATACCCTCAAAGGCCCGGCGCATGTTTACCATATGCTCTCTCTCTCTCTTATCGCCGGCTTTAAATGTAAAGTGCATCTTGCACAGCCTCCGTTGCATCGGGAAATTGACGGCTAGGGCCTAGTGGAGTGGAAGGTCATGTCCTGATTCGTTGCCCTTTTAGCCCTATAAAACTCATTGCACAACTCATGAAAAATCAGAACGCTCCGTTTTCTTGACTGATACTATTTTTCAATAAGAAGTTGATAGTCAAAGAAAGGAATTTTCTCATTTATCCCTTACCTTTTGCTGTTACAGCACTTTGGATTCGACTTAGCGTTTGCTGATGCTTTCCAAAGTGTTGTGTTGGGCAATCGGTTACTCCTGACGTAAAATGTCAACTGTCTACTGTGTTAAACGGTCGTACTTCTGAGACTAGGGTTAACTGATTCCTTGTCCAACCGCCCGGTTACTCTTGACGTTGGAGGTTTACTGTCTTTGGACAGTGGTACTTCTAAGACTAGGGCTAACCGAAGACACCCTTCCCATTAACTTAATTTAATAAGGAATAACAAACTTAACAGACTAATAAAAGTTTATATAGCCGAATAAAAGTTTCATTAAGGTTTTCCTAACGGATGAGTCATTATACATGTGAATAAGAAATCAAAAGTAAGGGATAGATTATTTTATACTAGCATGATACTTATTTTATCTTTGATAACGATCTGAAAAGTAACGAATTATATTAACACGAATGTAATATAAATAAATTGTACCGAATGTATATCGTGATACAAAAATTTGTTAAAAACCGCAAATACAAATCATTTATTCCAAAAACTGTAACTCGACATTAAATTTCAATAAACTCAATACTAAAAATCAATTCAATCTCATTTTACTTATTTTAGAAAACTTCCTATTACACAAGCTGAAAGGCTTCTCCGGTTAAATAAAGAGAGGAGAATACCTTGGGGAAATCCATAAGCTCTCGCCTTGGAGATAATCCCAGCAAGGTAATCATAAAATTGGTTACCCCGTTTTGGCCGCTGTCCCCAGGATATTTGGCGTAAGCCTAGGCCTAAAAATTGGCAATAAAAGCGCACAGTTTTCAACTGAAGTGCGAGTAGCTGTGTCACGTTCACGATTGATACCTTTGAATTTCAGCGTGGAGATCGCGTTTGATAAAAATAAGTATTCTATCGCCGGACTAACACAGGAAACCAACGATTGAGCGTTAATGGTTATCGCGATATATATGTAATTTGATTACAACTGACGGCTGCTTGTATTTATATAAAAGAATTTAATACATAAAATCCATAGAAATAAATGCTTTTGATGGCTGGACCGCGCCTTATTAAATAATATGCCCTGCTCAGCTTTAACTGAAATAATAATTAAGCGGCCGCGAGTCGTCCCGCTCATACAATTAATTCATTAATCGATTTTTTCACTCTGTGGTGCTAAGAGAACGCCAGTTTTTTGTGCACCCTTCCGTTTCTTTTCTCGGTGAGCCTGCTGACTCGGATTGCATTAGCCTTGATGGACTTAGTATCCATTATATTACATAAGACATTTTATCTGTGTTGCAGTCAAAAGCAGTAGGCACTTGACGTTGCAGTATATGAAAATCTGGAGCCGAGCATTAGACGATATGACCAGGAAATGGGAGAAAATAAAAAATAACTTGAAAAAAGCCTTGCCGATAGAGCTCCGATCATCGCCTCTCTGGGGTAAAGAGGAGTCCCATTTTAGATTAGGGTAGCCGCTGAAGTTCGAAGAATCATGAAAAGAAGAGGGAAAGAGAGAAGATAAGAATATTTGGCAGAGGAAGAGAGATAGAGAATGAGGATAAAGAAAAACGAACTGTCAGCCAACGCAACATATTAAACGATTTTAAAAAATTATGTGATAAAATCTAGCTCCCCACAAACTCTCTGTAAAACTTATTTTTTGTTCTTTAAATGATTATTAACAAAAAATAGCGCTCACACACACGTATGCATATAACAAGTGTATCAAAAGTATAAATAATCATGTTATATTCATATTTAATACATACTGTTAAGGGCGAAAAAAGAGAAAGCTGGCGAGCAGACGGGTGTATACAAAAATTCGATTTACAAAAAATAAAAACATCATTCATTATATTTCCATCGCATTTAAAAATATGAACGTATTTCGACTGATAGATACTCTCCATTTTATTTATACTGGTGACATTGCATCCCATCTATAATAATTATTGATGAACTCTGATTATTTCCAATTTTATTTTTTTTTTATTCTTGCAATGACTGCTCCTTAAGCAAATGATGCGTGCTGCATTGTGGTCACCCCGAAGGAGACGTGGCCGAGATAGCCCCGGGCGACTAGCCTCGCGGTGGTCGATGTGGGAAAGGATCGCGGCGGGAGGGGTTGTCGCAATCATAGCTCGGAGGGCTCTTTCTGGGCAATGGAGTACATTTATTCGCGCCTGTGAGGACAGTCCCCGCCCTGATGCACATTCCCGGGCGCGCAGCGCCCCATCTACAGAGTGCGTCGAAACCGCCCAGGGAGGCAGATACAAGGCAGCGAGGGCCCTTGCCTCGACCCGGACGGTTTGCCGGAGATCCGCGGTAGTGACCGTCAGATACGCGGGGGTCCTTCCTCGGACCACCAGCGTCGTCGGCTGGGGCTAGTAAAGCCGCGAGGGTCCTTGACCGCCTCGGCCGCCTCACCAATGAGCCAGTGTTCTTGCGGGCCCGGGAGGCCACACCCTCACACGTCTCACACGTCTCACACGTCGCCTCACACGTCTCGCATGCGCTCTCTCATTGCGTGCATAGTCGAACCACCCACTTGGCCGGTGTAGCCTGCTAGTACTCTCTTCTTATTCCCGGGCCTTGTTGTCTTGTTATCCGAGGATGTCGTTCGGAGGATCTCGGCTGCCTTAGATGCCGAGACAGAGGTAGGACTCCTGGCTATTGGCGCTGACCGCTAGCTAACTGCTGGCCGCTGCGGCGACAGAGCCTCAGGTTCTTGTTTACTCACATGTCGGCTGTGTGCAAGGCTGCCCAAGGACTCCGTCACAATTTTCAAGAAACAAATGTCTATCTATCTCTCTGGATCGCAGAAATACTTTATCATCGGTTGTTGGAACTAAGGGGAATTCTTGCTTGGAGGTAATAATAATTTTTTGATAGCGGGGATCATGAATATCATTTCTTTTAGTAATTGATCTTTTAGAAATACGGAAATATACATGGTTATCGCCTGTTTGGAGTTGCAAAGTTCCGGTTGATATTTCGATGTCTCGGTTAATGTCATTGGAGTTAAACTATATATTATGAAGTAATTCAGAGTACTTTCATTAGTACAATCTTGCCCAGATTTACAACAGAATTGTTTACAAATTATCGAACACAGCTTCATCCACATTTTACTTCTCCCCCCCCCCCCTTGAGCATCTAGATTGGTATTAAATTTACAGATGATAATGATACGATAAGACCTACTTCGTTTTGCAGCAACTATAATTTTCCTTCCAACTGATAATTTCGTTAAAATATTATATACCAATATATGATAAAATTAAAGTATATATTATAATTATAATTATAGGAATAAAAATTTTTTTAGGTTACCAGCTACCGTATCACTAGAAGAAGGTGCACTTCTAGAGCCGTTATCTGTTGGAGTACATGCATGTAAAAGAGCTGAAGTCAAAATAGGATCGAATGTATTAATTTTCGGTGCAGGTTCAATAGGTCTTGTAACACTACTTACCGCTAAAGCAATGGGAGCTAAAACTGTAATAATTACAGGTATAAACTATAAAAAATTAATTAATATAAAATATACATTTGATATAATATATAACAATTAATTGTTTAATATGCATTAAAAAATTTCTATAAGGAAGAATTGTTCTACTGGAAATAATTTTTCTACGCAACAGTTGATAGAAAAACTTCGATTTTCTTTACCGTGTGGTATAGATTTGTAAAAAATTATACCGTATATTAATTTCTTTGTCAATCTCTTTTAATTTAAATTAAATCGATTACCTATCTTACGATTTTCTGAACTTATCCACCCAGGTCTTCGGATCTAACGGTAGTAGATCTGGGATTTCCTTAATAGTGTTTGTCTGAGGATGATACGAATGCTTGGTCTTGTATTTGTAGGATTTGTTTGAATATCTAATTGATGAATTCTATCTCTGTACCCGTTAACCATAATACGGTCTATTTCAACCGAATGTAATTACTTCTTGTAAAGAAATAGCAGCTCATTTTTGCTTTTCTCAACAGTCCAGCGAAAAAAAAATTTCAAGCATGATGATGTACTTTATTATGATTTGCTGTTTGGAAACTACATTAAGTAGGTCGAAACTATTGAATATGAATTTTTACTAATTTTTAACCCATTAATGCCTCAACAGATGACTACTTAATCTTATACCACTGACATTCAAAGTATGAGGTAATATATCGATCCATATTACACCTAATCGCATAATAGACTTAATAGTACTCCCTAGCTATATGCTGATAACTTTTTTAACTTCTAAATATATCCAGGATTCTTTCCGATGAGGATCTACTAATAGTCGATCCTGTTGATCTGGAAATAAAGCAGATTAAGTAATGAGTTTTGGTAATAATTTCGATATTTCAATCCTTAATCTTTTTAAAGAATCTTCTAACCTGCTCTAATCAATTCAAATACTATAGCCCAACTTGGCTCTTCAACAATAAAAAAGCTTCAGCTCACACCTCCACCATCGCTACAGCAAAATTAATCGAATTACGCTACGAACTACTGTCCCAATATCCGCGATAGCGCGTGAATTCTATTGGTCCGTATTCTACGATGAAGTGAGGGACAAAGTGTTTCAACAGGTCGGTTGACTAGAATAATTCATTGAGAAAAATCTAATTCCCGTCTCGGTTCGCAGCCGCGGAA
Organism: Sycophaga agraensis; assembly: GCA_018906755.1. Taxonomy (NCBI): domain Eukaryota; kingdom Metazoa; phylum Arthropoda; class Insecta; order Hymenoptera; family Pteromalidae; genus Sycophaga; species Sycophaga agraensis. The sequence continues at coordinate 62,438 of JACCIE010000136.1, forward strand.
CAGAAACCTTTTTAGGTTCACCCCTGATTGTCCGATCAGATGCATCAGAAGAGAACAAATGAGCGAGGTACTCCGGCTTACGCAGCTGTAAAATCTTGTAGATGTTCAAATACATAAAATATTCCCTCCAACCGTCTACTCCCATCCAACCCAATCGAATGGCAGGGGGTGATATGATAATCCCACTTAGCACCCTTCACATAACGTACACGAGAATTCTGTGAGCGTTGCAGCCTTCTCCTAAGCTTCAGGGATGCATCTGAGTAAACTATAGAATAATAATTAAAATAAGGAAAGACCTGTGAACGCACTAGTTTGACTAGAAAAAACGTAAACTGCATAAAACCTGGTTAATTCTTTTACAGATCAATTCAATGTTTGGTCTTCAGGTAAAACCTGCGTCTAGCACAACTCCGAGGCTTTTTGCAGTCTCAGACAAAAACACGACTGTTCCCTACCAAAGTTCAATAGAATTAAACCCAGCCGACTCAATATCGGAAAGGAATCTGCGAGTTTCAAAGACGCAGACGAGGCCCAGCCCGAGACTGCCCAAGCTGCAGCTGTCGCGTGTCTGACTCTTGCCTCAAGGTTATCCCTAGAAAAATTATGGTAAACCTGGAGGTCATCGGCATACAGATGTCTTACATTCATGGAGTCTACGGCAAGACCAAGGTCATTAATGTAAAGGCAGAACAGCAATGGTCGTAACACAGAACTATGAGGAAGACCAAGCGTGGTGGACAGCCATGAAGATTTTATTGTCCTATCAAAATATATTTTATTCCTGTATGTATTTATTTGCGGCCGCGCTCGACCATCAGTCATGCAACCGCCGTGTACACGAGTTTTCTGTACAACAAACAACGAGAGGATAAGTACACAGTTTTGAAGATGTGTATTATCTGGAGAGGTTAAATAATGTGTAGCGCTTTCCTCACAAATTTTCTGGGTGGAAAGTTGTGAAAGACCTGATATATCGCCATTCTCCGAATGAATTCTTGGAGCTAGTTTCTTTTGGAGAAGAGGGATGAAGACTCGTTACATTGGCAACTTCGCTTAGATTACTGCTACCTGAACTTTGTATTCCTGATTAAGATAAATGAATTTGGGCTTAAGTAGACTTCCAGGCGCATGGGTGATCCCTTGGCATCCGTCGTGTACATTTATCAACCTTAATGAATCAGCCCGGTTTCCTCCTCGGTTGACAGTATGTAGCGGGTGTGCCTTGCGCCTATCTCTTCAGCCTCCAAGAAGGGTACACCAAAGGATAGTTGCCTCTTCTAGATAAGGCGGAGTAGCTACAAAGTATATGCCCAACGGTTTTAATTTCCTCGTAGCAGAATCAACAGAAAGGATCTGTTGCTAAGCCCATTCTAATTTTGGTTTTGTTTAATCTAACTATGTGACCAGATGAATCTTTTACATCAGTTGCCATAACGAAGGACTTTATTTGATCACACGTGGCAACTTCGTTCCACAAACCGTGTGTTATCTCCTCTGATCATCGTCTAATCTCTTCTTTGACTAGACGCTGGTCGAGGCTGACGACTGGTTCTGGTCCAATGAACCTACCTCTGCCTCCCATTTTTGCAAGGTCATCCGCTATCATGCTTGTCTTGATCCAAAAATCTAAATTAGAGTGACCTTACTTATTTTGACCAATTTATTTAAGGACTGATAACATCCCAAAACCAACTTAGATCTGATTATGAAACCGTCTATGCCTGTGGGGCACATTTATCAACTCTGCCGCCCAGTTTATAGCTATCAATTCAGACTATTTTTTTGTTAGTCATCATTTCAGACTGCCATTTAGTCTATAATACACTCCAGCATTAGTGTCGTTCCTATTTTTAAATCCGTTTGTATAGATGTGATCATCCTTAGTAACGTACTTCGTTTTTGCGTTCCATTTCTCGCAAGGTAAGATGTTGATTCTATACTTTTTGTCAAAAAGGAAGTAAGTGTTCATGGTGTCGAGGCACTGAAGAGTAGCCTTTTTGTCTAATTCCCTGAGGAGCTTATCTAGCCCCTGTATTCTTCCTTCATTTAACGTGTTTATGACCCTATGTAGGGCTTCTGCAGCTGCTACCATCAGGATCACTTTAAATGGTTTGTTCTTAAAATACGTTGGTCGTAGAAAGTACTCTCCTTGCCCACATACTACGAAAAAGTTGAGCGAGGAAGTCCAACATTTCTTCATGCAATGTAACATGTCTATCATCCGGTAATTTTAACGTACCAAGGAGGGCCTCCGGATTCTTAGATAGAATTTTGTTCATCGTAAACGCTTCCCTGCCCTTTTTGGTGCCCTCACAGAAGTTAGTTCCCTATATTGAGTCCATAGGGTCTCTGTACTTTGTTTCGTGGCCCTTTTAAGGGAGTGTTGAACTTCTTCTCTCAAACGGCTCAGTTTTTCATTCCATCAACAGACCTCGCCCTTATGCCTGGCTCGCCTAATTTGGCAGTTGCATTCATAGGCTTATACAATCCCCTCATTGAAGGATCGTGATGCCTCCTCGAGAGAACTGTTGTCTCTAATTTTAAGTGGAAATGAGCGTAGTGCTTCTCTCTCCTTCTGTATATATTTGCTCCAGTCGGTACGTTTCAGGTCCCTCACCTATTTAGAATAAACTTCCTTAGGTTGGCTGACTGAGAAAGTAAGAGGATTTTAAGAGAATTCTTAAAATTTAATGTTAACATCAGGATATAGAATGCAGAAAATAAAAATGATTGGGCTTTCTGCTGCCGGGAGACCGGTAATCATATATTCCAAGGAATGAACCTCCGCCTAATACATCTACACTCAGCCGAATATTAAACAAAAAGTAATGATCCAGCGTAGCAGTGTTGCTTCAACTGCAATAAATACAATCATTGTCTGAGCTTCCAGGTGTGAATGCACTAAGAAGAAACTGGACTGGAAAATGATCAAGCAATTGCTCTCAGGTACGCCAAGAGAGAGACTGTAAATATAAAATGCTCCTCCACTTTGAGAATATCCGACTACCGCTTCACAAAGTAGAACCAATAAGATTAAGCCAAATCGCGGGATCCCAGAAGTATACTCGAAGGTTGGAAATAGTAGAAGATCTTTGAGATTCATGCTTAACACCGAAGCATTAGTTAATCTTGTTAAAAAATCACAGATGAATCAAACAGAAAATATAGACTTTTTTCTTCGGCCGCCATGCCAGTACTCGACATCAAAACGGCCGCTCTTAAAGCGTTGAAATCACTCACAACGCATTCTTTGACTAAGAAAAATCTCACCGTAAGTACTTGAAAGCATTCAATAAACCTGAGCCACAGTTTTCTATAAATGAATGCAGAAAATCAACACTTACACAAATGACGAGAATTTGGATCGAAAAGTGACATCTTTGATTAAGAATATACTTCTGATGCGAATACGAATTCTTTAATGGAGTGCTGTCATTATGTTAACAGATATCCAATCCTACTGTATAAAAATTTTCACCTGTCTGTTTCAACCGGCATTTACCACTGCAGCCATATATCAAACAACGCCGAAAGCAAAGTTGTGCATCTAATGATTGATAATATTTTGTTGACTGAAAATCGCATGAGCAGCTAAGTTTACGTCTCCCTTCTGAAATTACAATAGTGTGGTATACATTGGACCCCACATTAAGGGTTTGCACCCATTACATAAACTCGCAATTATTTTCATCAGGACACTTATGTGCTTCATCGTGTTCCATGGAGTTTGAGTGTGGGTAGAACACCCATTGAGTTCCATCAGAGGGTGTGTAGCTCGGTCGCTTTGATTAAGGATGGCGTTTCCGGTATATTTTAGTTGAGGTCCTCCGCGCTCCCTGAACGGTGCATGAGTAGCACAGGTACTACGAAGGTGATGACTGACGTAATACTTTTCTATACCAAGACATAGTTTTCTTTAATCAGATCAATTTGGTGTGTTTAATTTAGAAATTTATACTAAAATATTTAGAGAATCAAACAATGATTTAGCACTCCTACGCGGTTTATAATACCGTTTCAGGAAATTTGTTGTAAAATTTATTTTTTTATGAATTGAGAAACTAAAGAAACATATTATTACAAAATATGCAACTATAACTTCGGAAATCTGTTCTATATTTATTTTATTTTGTTTTTAAGATTGTGAATGTAAACGTTTTTGTGAATATTTCAAATAATTATTATAAATGCGTATTATTTATATTTTGAAATTTTTTTAAGATTTAAAACAGCACAGACTAGATATCGCACGACATTTAGGAGCAGATGCAGTATATTGTATTAAACATGAATTGACAGAAAAGGAAAACGTTAATAATTTACTCAAACTTTTTAATGATCAACCAAATATTACTATAGATGCTTCTGGCGTTGAATCATCTGTTAGATTAGCAATTCTAGTAAGTATATATTGAATTAAATATCATAAACTATATTTATGTGTTTTTAAGAAATTAGAAAATTGATAAAATATATATTTCCAAATGGGATTCCTTAACATAACATGTAAATTATATTTCGTAGAAAATATTAAATTATGAAATACAAGTTCTTGAACACAATCCGTCGCTTTCGCTTCATTTTGGTCTGTCCCCTGTTTTCCTTCATTCCCCTTTAATTCGGGATGACATCTAAGAAGCAGATTCAATCTTCTCCGCTGAGATCTTTTAATTTTGTTGGAATTATATCTATTTTCCATTTTCTATCTAACTCCATTATTTTCAGTTTATACAAAACCCATGCGATTCAGATACCTTTGGTTTACAAACAGATTCGGGCAACCGTCGTCCTGCACCATGCGATTTAAGGACTTTCCGTCCTCTCCTCGCTTGATGTCGCCGCACGGAAAATCCGCGGACGCGCACGAAATAATTACGCGGATGTTTCACTTCTGTTTTAATTAATAAATATTTAATATATTTACAAATGATCAAACGGACAGTTTGATCGACGCTATCTACTCTCTCTCTCTCTCTCTCTCACTCTCCCGACGCGGATGATCGCGCGCGCGCTACACAATATATATTATGACGAGTGGTCGTCCTCCTGGGACAAATAAAATAATTCGTTAATAGATTTCATTAATACATACTTGAAATCGGGTGACGAGCAAGATAGGAAATTGCATCGCTGCAGGTTGAAAACAATTAACTTTAATCCCCAGTTAATAACAAAATTTATTTGATTTGTTGAGGAAAACAATTGGGGAGAATCAGCTGGTGACAGTAAACAGAGATAGCTGCAAGTAAGGTGCGAGTATATGGAGGCGACTATAGGAAAATATGTCGAGGACCAATCAAGTAGTCTCTTTTTGCTCACCAGGAGGCGAATAGTAATCCTCCCCAGGGATTAGAATTAATAGAAATATCGAGATGTTCCGTCTTTGTCTTCCTTTATCGTGATAATCTAAATATAGTTCGAGTATATATATACCGTGCGTACTTATTATTTTCCTTACCCGAATTTTTGGTATAGTCAAGTGTTGGCTATTGAATAGAGAGAGAGAGAGAATAAAAGACGATTTTTGGAGGATAGTTTATTGATAACTATTGATTGATTTATTATGATAATTGATAAATTTTTATTAAATTATTTGGGATTTTTTTTATATATTTTTTGAGAATTTTGGTGGTGTTTTCTTTCTTTTTATGATATAAAAATTAATAAGCCTTTAAATAGTCGCGCGGCCGGATAATTGATTGTAACGCCCTCTTTTCTTAAATTAGCGGGAACAATAGTGTATTCTTGCTAAATGTACGAGACAAGGATAATACTATTGCCTAATACGCATAACAAGGATGCTAGCTGGATTTTAGAGGGAAAATCGAGTTTCCGAGCCGATGAAAAGCGGGACACACACTCACTCGTCGCCCGATCTCGAAAAGGAAAGGAGCCATACCGAAAAGTCGAGGCTCAGACCATTTATTATTATTTTCGGAGATTAGGATTATACTCCAAAATAAATTAAAGAAGGTGCGTGGGCCGGGAACTTGGATTTTGTTTTATTGTTTAAATTATTATTATTTTTCATTTGGCATTGCTGGTGAGTTCTTTAGTTATTTTTGTATTGTCCTCTCTCTCTTCTCTAATAGCCGGTGGACCTGAATCAGTGATATTCTCGAGATTCGTATATTTTCTTTCAGCTCGGAATTTTCCTTTTTAGGTTGGTGCAGTTAAATCGAGATGTTATATAAATTGTTTATTTTTTTTTTAGATGTTCGTGATTTCCCGGGTTATATATAATTTAGTCGAGTCGAGTTAAATTGTTAAATTTTGTTATCTCCGTAGATATCGGCTAAACGTCTTTTGTTAAACATTTGTATTGGAGAATTTGTAGAATCCCTATATTATTTAATAAATGTTGTTATAGTTTAAATTTAATTAGCGATGTTAAGTTATTTCAAATGAACCCCCTTCGATTGGTGAATTCGCAATTTGCACGCGACGCGCCTAGGGTAGAGGTGATCGGGAAAAATAAAATTTTAAATTTGTATTTGTTTTAATATTCAAATTTTTTTAAACTTTTTGTGATCCCACGTCACAATATATATATATATATATATATATATATATATATATATATATATATATATTACTTACTTCGGCGGTGACGATCTTAAACTTGGCGGGAAATGCCCTGCGCCTTGTTGTTGGCGCTACCTCCTTGTTTCGCCAATCTACAGCCACTAGCGCGAGATCAAAGCGTCCCAAGTACGCAAACTCGAAAACAGCAGGCGAGTGCACTTGCACTTCGGTGCACTGCTCTCACTCTCTCTCTCTCTCTCTCTCTCTCTCTCTCTCTCTAACTATTTATAAGCGCGTCGCGCGAAAAGCGTGGCGCTTTGCCGCTAAAAATCTCGGGAGAAATCGTGTCCCGAGACACACTAACTGGAATCGTGCGATCGAGCAAGGATCGAGTGCTGATCGCGCGCCTAATTGCCCCCTCCCCTTCATTAGCCGCCGCGGCCCGCGCGCGCTCCCGCGCGACAATTACCGCGGTGCGCCGAATTTCGCACAGCCCAGTGCCCCCCACTATATATCGAAATATTTTAATGAATTTGAATGAAAATGCACCAATTTAGCTCAATTTACTCTTCCATTTTTGTAAAAATGTCATCTGTTTTAGGAATCATTCATTTTCATATCTAATTTGACTAGATTATGTACTGGATGTAGATTTTTAACAGGAACATCGAACTAGTTTCAGCGATATTAAGAAATACTTAACAAAACTAGGAATAATTGTCACTATTATGCTCCTATTTTTGATAGAAAAAAGTGTAAATTGGTAGATTACATTTCATATCGGTGCAAATTCGAAAGCATTATGACCTGTCACGCTCATTTTCTACTTCTTCTTTAGAGAACAAAATTGTTGCTGGGTCACTTTGACGGGATGATTTGTCGAGTATGTTAACTTAACTACGAAAGAAATCAACACTTTCTGTTCTGAAGCAAGTGTATCAATTCCATTTGTGTGTGTCGCGGCGACCGTATCGAGCGTGCTGTTCTATTTTTAATATTTTAATCATTCTGAATATTTTATAATAATAATTTATTTATAACAAATAATATTTTTATTGTATCTTATAATTTCTTTTGTATTTTGTAATTTGTTTTTTTTTGTTTTGTTTTATTTTAGCATTTTTTTTTTTTTGGGAATTGTTGTGTTTTGATTTTCAGTTTTAGAAGGGGGGATTATCGATTTTTAGATTTTCTTTCTTTTTTTTTCAGGATTTAAAATTTTTTTTATATATAGCTAGCAGAGCACGCAGGAGGTGCGGTCCAGCACCTAGTAAGTGGGGGGAGGGTATTGCCGATCGGTGGTCCCTTTTTGTACCCGCCCGGAGTGTTGACGCGACCACATTTTGAGTGTGATTGGGGCCGTAAAGGCGGACCAAAGGAAACGGTCCTCCGTTAGCGGTGTGGAGACGATTAGTGTTGACGAGGAGAAGGCGGCGGCGATGCAGCGCGCTCACGACCGCGTCGCCGCCATTAATGGAGTTTGCGAGCGCTATGGTGAGCGCGTGCGTGCCTTGCCACTTGCATCCGCGAAGGCCAGGCGCCTGCGCAGGCATGTGCGAGGCATGCCGATATATCGGGTCGTGATCGAGTTGTGCCGAAGCAAGCTCTGCCTTCAAGGCGACCTTAAGGAGTTGCGGGAGCGCTTATGACGTTTCATGCTCATGGTTACCCGGCCTCGGCTGGACGTCCCCTGGGTTGAGGGATACGATGACAACTACGACGCCGAAGCATTGGATCCTCCTTTGGTTTGTTACGATTTGTGGTTGCCGCCGATTTCTCCACAGAAACAAGGGACGGATCGTGAAGACGGCCCCGCGAAAGATGACGGCGCGGCAGTTATCACGACCAGTACGACCGGAGAGGATAGCGAGAGTTCTTCGGGAGTTCGCGTTCGAGAAATTGGAGCTGATCCTAAGGATCATCCCGCGACTGTTTTTAAACAAGGGGTAGATGTCCCGGGAACCTCCAAGCCGGAGTCGACTGAGGTGGACGGGCTGATCCTCCGAATGCAGGAGCAGGTGCGGCAGATCGTTTCATCGGTGATGTCGGAAATTTTCGCTTGTCATTGTGAAAGTATTCCGCAGACGCTGAGACGAGCAACTACGCAAGTTGTTCCTTCTATGGCGTTAGCGGGTGGGCCGGCTAACAAGGGTGAGAGCCCGAGTTTGCCGCCCAATTCAGCTGAGACAGGGAAGCCTCCTGCAGCGGCTTCTACGCCGAATAAAAGGAAGGTTTCCTTGAAGAAAGCGAATAAGGTGTTTGTGAGTTCGGATGCGGATGACTCTTCACAGAGAGGATCGTCAGGAGAAGAATCTGTGTTGATGTCGGCGACGCAGTCGGCAAGTTTTACCTTCGACGACTGAGTCAGCCACGGGCGATCTTCAGTTGGCAACAACCATGGCCCGGAAGAGTAGCGATGATGGTTGGAGTAGAGAGAGAGAGATGTGAGTTTTCGCAACATAACTCGTTGCAGACGGGCGTTGCGAGATGCATGTCTTTCTTTCGCTGGTAGAGATACGGAGGATGCGTGGGACTTCTTTGAGGGTCTCGAGTTGTTCAAGGAGCAGTTGGGAGTTTCGGATAGATGTTTGATAGGCTCCTTGCAATCGGCTTTCGTGGATGACGCTCGGAAATGGTACCACCGCGTGCAACGTATGATTATGGACTGGGAGTTTTTCGTGCAAGCCTTTCAGAACAAGTACTGCATGATAGTTAGTGATTCCACTCTGCTCATAGATCTTCAGTGTTTGCGCCAGAGAGAAGGAGAGACGATAGTGAGGTTTGTGGATGCGTTCCAGATGAAGGCGAACGCTATGCGTCACCCGTCGTCGGAACGCCGCCAGAAGAAGATAGTCTTTGAGCAGATCTTACCGACTTACCGACGTTATATCATGGATAAAGATATGCCGGACGTGCGGTCACTGGTTCAGTGGGGTAAGCCCTTGGAGGACGTCCAGCGGATTGATGATAGGTTTGAGTCTCCGTCACTCGACCCGTCCTCGAACTAGAAGAAGGTGGAGAGAAAGATTGATGCTTGAGTTAGTGTGAATGTTGCATCTACGGCTCCTAGTCTGCCGCCCGCTGCGTCGAAGAAGAAGAGAAAAAAGAAGAAGAGTACGTCGGCGAGTGGTAGCGGGAGTAGTGATGGCGGTGAGGTTGCTTTGCTAGAGGGTATAGCGAGGCAACAGCACCAGCCGCAGCAGCAGAGCCGCGTTACGGGATAGATAGCACCAATGCGCTCGAATCTGCCTCCTCAGGGGGGTGGAAGACGAGAGTTCGGAAGCGGACAGCGAAGCGGCCAAGTGCAGCCATCTAAAACATGGCCCGGGCCCTCGTATGTTCAGCTGCATGTCCCGACTCCAATGCCGAGACCAGTGGCAAATGCTCCATTTTACGGACAGCGCTACACGTGTAACGGCGTTGGACATAGAGCCTCGATGTGCCCGAAGCGAGTCTGCTATAAATGCAGACTTCTGGGACACAACGCGAGTGCCTGCCCAAATGTTAGTCCGCAGGTAGCGTGTCAGGTTTGCGACTGCCCTGGAGTAATTTTCCGGACTTTCCCGAACTGTGCGCACGTGAGGAAGAGGACGAGTGGAAGATTGAGTGTAGAGAATCGAGAGAAGGAAGTCAGGCATGAAGAATCGAGTCAGGAGCGTCAAAATCCAGAGAGCAAAGAGAGAGAGTGTGAGAAAGAGAGAGAGTATCTTGAGAAGACGCTTCGAGCTTCACAGGATTTGACCGATGAGCTCCAGAGGCTGTCCACAGCCTGTAAGCTGCTCGATAAAATGCCGGACAAGCCTTCAATCGAGTTCGGATTGATGTACCTAGTCGGACGCCTGCGCAGAGTTTGAGTTTCCGCCGCTACCAAGTAACAGTGAGGCTTCGAACAAAGCTGCGGGTGAAGGATCCGCAAGTTCACTGAGGAATTCGTTGTCCCGTCTGGCTACAGGCGTACTCAAGGGTGCTGTGCCGAAACAGTCGAACAGTAAGGAGCAGACGGTGGCCGGTGTTATAACCGACAACCGAATGTACCTAACGGTTCAATTGAACGGCTCAGCTAGCGGTTCGTGGAGTTACTGGAGGAACTCAGAAGATCCTTGGAGTGCTTGAAGTTCTTTTTGAAGTAGAGAATATCGAGCATGCAGTTGATCTTAGAATCGTGCCAGATACCTGTCACCCTGTCATTCTCGGGGTAGACTTTGGTCTCAAGTATGGTTTTGAGTTATCGCTGATAGGATGTTTCTGGATGATTCCTGGTGGAAGATGGCGTCCTTTCTCGTAAGTTGGTGAATTGAGTTCAGATCCGAGAATTTTCGCAGAATACTGTGGTATCGTTGAGATACGAAGTGAGGAGCGGGAACAAGTGAAAGCTTTGATGGAAAGGATACTTCCTGAACCCGGAGAACTTCATGGGCTTACGACTTTTATTGAACATCACATCGATGTCCACGGTGCTCTGCCGGTGAGACACGCGCCTCGGCGTATGTCTCCCAAGGTTCTCGAATTTGCTCAAGAAGAGGTGAAAAAGATGTTTGAGAAACGGATTATTGAGCGTAGCGCTAGTGAGTGGTGTAGTGCACCAGCGATTGTCAAGCGAGAAGAGAGCTATAGGTTTTGTATAGATTTTAGAGATGTCAAAAAGACGACTCGACGCGATAACTATCCTTTACCGAATATAGATTCGATTTTGGATAAGTTGCGCGAAGCTAGGTATATCTCTAAAATCGACCTAAAGAAAGCTTACTTCCAGGTGTTCTTGATTGAAGTTAGTCGGCAATTTACAGCTTTTGCAATGCCTGGCTCCGGTCAATGGCAATTCGTTCGTTTACCCTTTGAATTGAAAAATGCGCCGATGACGTTTTGTAGGCTAATCGGGGCCTTATTTGGACCCGAGGTAGAACCTCACGTTGTCGCGTACTTAGACGATCTGATAGTGGTTACGCAAACGTTCGAAGAGTACCTGAAATGGGTAGAGTTTGTGTTGCGTACGATTGTGGAAGCTGGACTCGAGGTGAATCATGAGAAGTGTGAGTATTGTTGTTCGAGTGTGCGTTTCCTAGGTTACCGGCTGGATGCTAACGGATTAAGGCCTGACCCAGAAAGGGTTGAGCCAGTCCTGAACTATCCGGCATCCAAGAATGTGAAAGAGTTGCGTACGTTTTTGGGTATGGTGGGCTGGTACGCACGGTTTATTGAGAAAGAGTCCGAGCTTAAAGTGCCCCTCACGAAGTTGTTAAAGAATGATCAACTGTGGGAGTGGCAGAGAGAACAAGAGGTGGCATTTAGTGCTTTGAAGAACGCGCTTGTAAAGGCCCCTGTGCTTACTCATCCGAATTTTTCTAAGTCATTTATGGTTCAAAGCGAAGCTAGTGATTACGCCATTGGAGCCGTTTTGACTCAAGAAGATGACGATGGGTTTGAGCATCCGATCGTGTATATCAGCCGTGTTTTAAATCCGGCTGAGAGGAATTATACTACGTCGGAAAAGAAGTGCCTGGCCTTACTGTGGGCAATTAAAAAACTGAGGCCATATTTGGAGGCCTATGAATTTGTTGCTAAAACAGATCATAGCGCTCTAACGTGGCTTAAGAATCTTAAAGATCCTACAGGGAGGCTAGCACATAGGGCCCTGGAGATGCAGCAGTGGGACTTTGAGATTGTGCATACGAAGGGTGCACTCAACAAAGTTTCTCATTCTCTCTCTAGAGGGATTGCGATTGTGGCGAATTCTGAGACGATCTCGGATCCTTGGTATCTTGAGAGAATAAACGAAATTAAGCGTTGCCCTCGAAAATTTCCGGGATGGAAAGTAGTAGATGGCATGCTGTATCGTTATTCTCCTGATCAGATCTTGGATCTCATGATGAGATGGGATCTCGTATCAAGAGGAGGGGTGGAGACTCGTCGTACCAGACGAGTATAGAGTTGGAGTGATTGAGCAGGCACATCGACACCCGTCGTCAGGTCATCTTGAAATCGAGAAGAGTTGGTGTTGTTTAGGTGGCAGATTCCCGAGTTCTTATTGACGGACAATGGTACAGAGTTCATTAATAAGCATCTTCGGGAGATGTTGGAGGATTTTGGTGTAAAGCATGTAACCATGCCTCCCTACCATCCCCAAGCCAATCAGGTTGAGCGTACGAATAGGACGTTGAAAACGATGATTGTCACGTTCGTCGAGGCTGATCATCGTCAGTGGGACGAGCACTTGCATGAGTTTCGACATGCCATTAACACGGCCGTGCAAGCTAGCACAAAAGTCTCGCCAGCGTTCTTGAACTACGGGCGTCACCCACAGCCAGTGAAGAGTTTGCAATGTGAAGTTGTGGGAGAGAAGGTAGTTGTTCGTGCCGACCCTGAGCCTTGGCTTGACCGTTTGAAACGATTGGACGTTCTTAGGAGGAGTGCCTCGAAAGGTTGGTCCGGCTGGAGCTGCAAGCTCTCCGGGACAGCGTTCCAACCGACGAGGAGGAGGCGTTGCTCCTCGACGCCTCGGACGAGAATATGGAGGTGCCGGAGTTGACGAGCGGCGGGGCCGCATCTCCATCTGCGGGCCCAGGCCTGCAGCCGTCGACGTCCGGCGACAGCAGTAGCGCGGCGGTTACGCCGCCCGTCTGTGACGGGCAGGCGGCCGCCGTAGTGGTAGTGGTGGCGGCAGTTGAGTCAGTCAGCACTGTCGTCGAGCCCATGTAGGTTCTGGCAGGGCGAGAAGAGGCCCCGCGCAACATATTTCCCGCCGGATACGCCGAGGATTTGCATCGGGAGGAGGCGATGCGGCGGAGGCTGATGGCGAGGCGCCCACTCAAGTGGAATCCGCGACGTCAGTTCGAGATGGACGATTACGTCTCGATCCTGGCGCCTGCGGATGGAGCTTTTGAGCCCCTCCTCACGGCACAGCCGCGAAAGCCGACTCCAGGCGTACCCCTGCCCCTGCCCACAACTTCCACGGCCACTTCCACTTCCACGGCGGGGCAGACCTCGGAGCATTCCGCGGGAAAGAGGAAGCAGCGAAAGAGGGCAAAGGAGGGATGGCCCGCGTCCGCGAGCTCGAGCGCGAGTGTCCTCGCGAACGAGGAGGTAGTAGGTAGCGCTGGTGGATGTAGTGACCCGAAGGGGCCGTTGGTTGAGAGCACTCCGTATGTGGAGGTAGTTCGCCAGTGGCCTCCGACTTCAGGAGGGCAGGCGCGCGAGGGGGAGAGGATTGTGTCCGGCCTCAAGGCCGTGAGTTGCGGGGGACAGGCAGCCTCGTCTAAACGCTCCACCGGTCGATCCGCGCAAGCTAGTGATCCCGATGAGCTGGGGCGAGGTTGCATGTTCCGTGGGAGGATGGACGTTCCCGTCGATCCGGCCGTTGACCCGCCACCACGCTCGTGCCACCGTTGCTGGCGGAAGGGGCACAATCGTGTCGATTATCCCCGGCCCTTGCACTCGGTGTATTGCCACAACTGTGGGCATTTGGGGGAAACCCTGAACACTTGCCCACGTTGTGGAGAGACGCACGCAGCGTGGTTGGTGAACATGGGAGTCCGGCGGATCCGGGAGAGCCACCCCCAAACGCATCCCCGCGTGGATGCTCGTGTTGCGCCGAGTGTGGGTACGGATGTGGCGGAAGGATGGGAGATTTCAGGTGGCGGTAAGGGCGGAAAGCGCCGGCGCCGATCTCCGCGATCGGAGATGGCACTGGCATCACCGCCGGTAGCCCCGCGCCTGAAGGCCCCGAAGCCCCAATCACCGCCGCGAACGGACAGCACCTCGGTGCAAAAGAGGTTGCGTGCGCCGCCTCGGGTGGTTTCGGGAGCCAGGGTAGGAGCCACCGTGGTATCGCGCACTCTGGCACCCCACGTTCCGGTAGCGGGGCGAGTGCAGAAGCGGATGGAGGCACAGGATCGCGAAAGCGTCGGCCTGACACCGTCAGTTTCATACGCGGAGATCCAGGCCGCACGGAGCTCCGCGGCTGATCTGTCGGTGATCAGAATTGGCGCAGGACCATCCGGTGTTTCCCCGCTGATGCCTCCTGCGAAGACAGCAGGGTCTTTGGAGGCCAGCCCTGTGCAGCCCATGGAAGTGTCCGGAGAGGCACTTGACGATTCGGTGGGAAACGGAGATTCCGTTTCCCTGGGGCTTGCCTCATTGTCAGGGCCGATCTCAACGAGCTCCGGGGCGCTGAGCCTGCGGATAGAGTGTGGATGCGAGCGGCACTGGCTCAGTTCTTCCGGGACCACCCGAATCCGCAGTAGATATTGCGGAAGAGCGGTAGCGTGGAGTTGGCGAAGGTGGCCTCAATAACACCAGAGGCCACCGCCCCTTCTGAATTCGGTTGTTTGCCCAACTTTGCACGCTTAGTTTTTTTGTGTTATTAATTTTAAGTAGGTAATTTTAGCGTAATGGTGAAACGGTGTAGCCAAAAGCGTGCAGGGTTGGCGGCGGCCAACCGGCTGAATAAACTTAGCATCTGGGAAGATGTGAAGTTTAGGGGGGCGTATTGCGACGAGTATCTAGCTGTGGTTGCCGCTGTACTGAGCTCGTGCGCAACCATGCACCGAGTGGGGAGCACTGGGCTGCGCGAAATTCGGCGCACCGCGGTATTGTCGCGCGGGAACGCGCGCGGGTCGCGACAGCTAATTAAGGAGAGAGAGCAATTAGGCGTGCGATCGGCCCTCGATCCTTGCTCGATCGCACGATTCGAGTTAGTGTGTCTTATTATTTTTATGTTAATTTTTATATTGATAGAGCGGAAAATTATAAATAAAAAGTATTATAATAATTATAATAATTCAGCCCAGATTACGAAAATTTAAATTAACAAATGTCTCCTCCATCTTCGCCTTAAACTTTGGAGCATCACTGTTAAATGCCTAAAAATCAGTTTAGATACCTTTATCTGTTTAGTGACAATAAATTATTTAATTAAAATAGTCAAATAATATAAGTACTATTGCTATAAGAACAATAGTAAAGATTAAATATTCTATAAGCTGCTAATTTTTTAACACTCACTAAAACCAAAGTAAATAGTTTTCAATCACTACGATAATGATTTTTTTATTTATATACTTCTACACGATTTTAAATTAATTACGAATTTAATAACTCAATTTGAAGTAAATTAAAATCTGATAAAATTTCTTAAATAACTGAAGCAAATATCTTGATATCAATATTTTTATCGTGAACGATCTATGTCTCAAACAAATATTTTTTCAATTAGTTTTTAAAAATTATTTTGAGCCTTTTTAAGTACTATCAATAATAAGAATATAATGCTTGAGCGTTAAGTAGAAAAAGCAAAATATAAAATTTAAAATTATATAGTCTTCTCGGAATTTTTTAATTTGATATGGTAGGGGTAGTGCAACCATTCTGTTGCTTGTTGCAAACGCGACTCACTGAAACTTATTTATGTGCTTACAAATTACAAACATTGGCGAATCTTACAAAGAGACCTACTAGATATAAGTAGGTTGGATTTATGTGTAAAAATAAAATTTCAATTTGTTCTAGGTAACTAAAGCTGGTGGAACTGTAGTATTAGTTGGAATGGGAGAATGTGAAATAAAAATACCTCTCACACATGCTTTAGTTAGAGAAATCGACATCAAAAGTGTATTTCGTTATGCTCATGAGTAAGTATGACATTAATTTTATCTAAAAATACAAAGATATTTTGTGTTCTAAATTAAAATATACACAGAATCCAAAAAATGTAATGCAATATAACGTTCTTATTTAATATGCCAGGCATGTTAGCGCCCGTCTAAAAAGTTCTGGCACCTCGACTGCATCCAACCCATCAGCAGTGCCAGACGGTACACTCGAGGCACCTGCGACGTGTTGGTAGAGGCACAGCCGTAGCTAAGGGAATTTCTGGCAGCGAGTTCTTTATTCAGTTCAACTCACTATCGGGACTTCCATGGCCTCCGAGAATGTTGTAGGCACCTTTACGATACCCGCAACAGCACTCTCGAATGGTGAGAGGCTCCGACGGTATGGCCGACACGATCGAGGCTACGAACATTATCGTTGCCATATAGTCCGCCATCTTATGTTCAAAAACTCTATCCAAACGACTTCCAATGGCTGCCTGAAACTTATCATACGAGGTTCACAGACTCACACAGTTCACAGGCTTATTCGTACTTTGTTTGACTTTTTATCTACACGGATGCTGATTGTTGCCTGGAAGGCTTCAGTTTCTTAACGACACACGTGGTGAAGCAACTCATATGAATCGTTATAACATTGATTCTTGGTTCACGATCGTCCGCACCTCAACTCGAATCCGTTCGCTCCACTGACCTAACGATCATTCCGATCCGCCAACCGCGCAACAGCGTTACCACTCACTGGTGTGGCAGAAGAGACTTAATGGGAACGGGGGCAATTGTTACGATTGTGTCCCTGCTTCTAATAACAATGACATGCATAAATCAGCGGATGAATGCGGGTAGGTGAAAATCTTCTTTACATCTTAGAACATTCCTCACCATCCAAACCGCTACGTTGTACTTAAATTGACATGCGATGGAGACATGCGAGGAAAAGTCCAAGATCCCATATCTTTCGATGTCCTTCCTCGGGGTAAATCTCAACGTGAGTACGACCCTTCCCTAATCTTTTCTGAATTGATGAAACTTGGACCACCATGCGCGGACACTCGCTTGCCAGATGTGCTTGTACGCTCAAAATTGTAGTGGCGTTATTCGCACTCATCAGTTTCTTCCTCCTCACGACCTCTATCCAACTCTGGTCAGTATATCCAGCGCAATCAAGCTCGTCCTCTGCTATGCCTACTACCGCGTCACACAGTTGAACTTCATCTGCGCTCGCTTGAGAGCTCCGGTGCCCCAGAAGGATCTTGGCTGTCTCTATCGCCCGTCTTCTTCATCCTCTTCTTTTTCTTCTCGCCCTTCCTTGTTTAGTTCGGAGAGAGTCGTAGGCTTAACCAAGCACCGATTGTTATGTCTCACCGCGGAACTATGGAGAAGAGATCATATATCAAGAGATCAGATTTGTTATTGCTACAAACTCATAGGCCTCTCCATTATCTTCTCTGGCTTGACGAGGAAGATGTAGCTGCTCCCGCCCGGTCACCTCACTTTCTTTTTCTATTAACACATCTCTCTACATTTTTCTACATCTCACTACATATGTAGTCGACATCTCATCAGTCATCTCTACAATTCTATCTCTCACGCAGGGCCTAGGGGACGCGTCTGATAGCCTGCTTGAGCGCTAGACGCGTTGTACTAGATGCGGGTCTTACCTGGAGGCCGCATATTGAATTCTCTGATGAGCTGGTGAGTTCTCTGGTCTATTCTCATTTTAATTACTTCTATATTCTTTATTTAAATACGTTTTTGGAATTAAATGCAATGCTGCTAGCGCTATGTGGGTCAATCATATCACCCCCTTCAGGCATCGATTGGATTGGATGGGAATAGACAGCTGGAGGAAATATTTTATTTACTTACAGATCTACAAGATATTACGGCTGCATAAACCGGAGTACCTTGCTAACCTACTCTCTTCTAACGTATCCGATAGACCTATCAGGAGAGATCCTAAAGAAGTTTCTGTTCTGCGGATGCGCACTGAGACAGTGATTATATCATTTTCTATACAAGGTACTCATTTGTGAAATAACCTGCCATCCTGCATAAGGAATGCGTCCTCCCTTTGTCGCCTCAGGGGGCTAGTCATAGAGCATTTGAGAGAATGGGACATTGCAATTTCGAATAATTCGAATAATTCTATTCAAACGTTCTCACGGTCGAGTTTTTAATTTGCACCCTAAATTCTGTTTATCTATGTATTGTCAGTATATGGGTATGGTTGGATCTCATCTTTCACTTCATGTATTGTATATACTTACATTTTACTCACTATGTGTATTATGTGATTATGATTTGACTGATAGATAATAAGAAAACCGTGATTTATTCGTGTAATTTGAAGTATTACTTCTTTATTGCTAAAACTGCGCTACATCTGAGATATTGATGAATTTGTGATAAAATGTGATAATATTTATGTATAAGTTGACTAAGGTGTCACGATGTTTGACTTTATTGTTCAATATTTTTTGTAAAAATATTCTATCTATCTATCACTCTCTTCTCTCAAAATCTCAACTTCAAAATTAGTTAGTAGAAATTAATTTTAATTAGTATTCCTATTAAGAAATTGTTTTTAACTGTCAATGACTATAATAAACACAAAGTATCGATTCATTTAAATTAAGAAAAATGACAAGAAAAAGAACGATACGTAACTGACAATAAATGCAATTTTTAACATAAACTTAGCCTACTTGTAGTAACACTAAGTCGGCTAATGTGTGCCAGTACGCTATGGTATACAGGAAATATCCTTATACCGCTATACCGCCATACTGCAACCGTTATAACGTTGTGGTTTATGACAGTATGTAAAACTGCATCAACTATATAACGTTTAAAGGTATTAATCATAATATGATACGGCAGTTAGCAAACTTTTATCTGCAGTTATCAGTATTATATAATCAATACACCGACTAATGCTATAATTAATTTAGTGTATAATAAAAAATTAAAAATAAAAATTTTATAATTCAATATTAAATAAAAAAATATAAGAGATAAAGATGATTTATATATTATTTAATATTTTTTGTTTTTATTTCTTGTTTATTCTGAAATTGACATTTTTATTAAATATGAACAATTACGTATTTTGTCATAATTTTTTAAGAGTTTTTATAAAGTCCAGAGAAAAATCAACCTAAAGTATAACTAATAAAGACATGTTTTTAGAGGAAGAAACTGGAATATCCAGAGGAAAGCAATCAAGCCATTCTCGTCAAACTTGTGATGATTATTTAAAAACAAGAGAAAGTTTAATCACCTTTAAGAAGACGCTAGAAGTCTTGCAAGGCCTCACAGGATAGCGGAAAGAGATTCCAAAATCTACACATTGCACAGACTTATGCCCGGTTTGCAAAATAGTGGGAAAATATAGAATAAACGAGTCCAAATCGTATTTTCAGATACCCAATACGTCTGTTCGTCAGGTCATGATTTCTCACGATCGAGTTACTCCTACTGACAGTGATTGTTGAGACAGATGTCGAGATGAATAGATATAAGTGCGTGTTTTGTTATTCGAGTATTTATTTTCTTAATTACCATCTAGACGTTGAAGAACTTAAGCCGGATCTAAAGAGGGTTCCGCCAGTTTTGAAGTATCCCATACCTAAAAATGTGAAAGAGCTATGCAAGTTTTTAGATGCAATTCCTCAGTTTTTCTGTGCCGTTTATATAATGTACTATTCATGCTCTTCAAGTGACGAAGCTCAAGTTCAATTCAAGACTGGCGTTTCTTTTTTTGCTTTATTATCTTCACCGATGCCAGTTCAGTCATTGGCTCCATTAGATTGGAGTTAAAATTGGCAACCGCCGACTCAACGTTAAAATAGTCACAGCCAGACAATATCTGTATCAGCGCATTACCATCGATTCTCTTATAATTCCTGTATTCAAGAGAGCAACAGATAGATTCTAGGACAGATATCTCTACTGTAACATCAATTATGTTGTGCTTACTATGAAAAGTAGAAGGTAAATTGGCAGCAGAGATTACCGTATCATTTTTATTCATAAGAATGACATCAATCCAGGTAGGGAATGTGGGGTGCAATATGCGTAAGACCGTGTTTTACGATCTGCAAAGACAGCTCCGATGCAAGTCTGCGAACAAACGCAGCATCTTCACAGCCAGTGCTGAGATTATCGTTTAGGTGATCAAGAATGATTTTATAACTGTAATCCGGAGTTAATCACTACAGTTCATCCAAAAATTTTGAATTCCTCGCGAATGTGACACGAGTGGACCTACACACGACACAATCTAGTGTAGGCCTAGAAGCACGATTCTATACGGAACAGATTAAGTATTCCAGCTGGCCTAGCCTTGCAGGCCCCTCGGTATTTGAGGTTGTAAGTACGCTCACACAACATTGCTTATTAACATAAAGCGCAAATGCTCCACCTTTACATCAAACAAATGATAAGTAGAATGATCATGTAAATGAGGACAAAATCCCTTCATGTGAGTTCCACTGCTGTCTCAAAGAGAAGTCACATTTATGAACTCGGCCTTCAAAAATATTGCGTCTTTATTGCATCCTGCATTCCTGCCTCCTCTCCAACTCCTAAAAATATCTAGGAACATAGAACTTTGAATCGCCAAAGAGTTTGCAGTTACTATTATTAATTTTATTTTTGTTTCTATTGTTTTTGTTATTATTGTTTATATTATGAAGATTATAGATATAGATTTTATTATTTCTATTGATGCTATTATATTTTTAAGATTTCAACTATTTTTTTTACTTAGAAGTTTATTTTCTTTAGTATTATTCTTGTATTTGGCAACTTCAGCACTGGAACTTTCGGCAATTATACGCAGCCCCAACGATCCATCCACCGCTTTATTACAATCACATGCCTGCGTTAACTTATCATTTAACTTATTATCAAACTTATTTTATAATATATTAAATTTGGTTTGCACGACTTCAATAAAACTATTTTTATTATCGGACATCGCGGCGGCCAGATTATCGACTTTATCGCTAACTTTATCAGTAATGTTTTTTAGCGATTCGATTGCATTCACGAGGAATGAGCGAATTTCCCGCAGGGCCGCCACCTCGGCTAAGTACGCTATTATTGTATTTTCTAGTGCAGAAACCCAGCTGCTACAAGCTTCCATCAATTTCTCCGTTACTAGTACGGAAAAAGTTGAAGAGCTTACTTCGAACTGAGTCTCTTTGCTAAAAAGGAAATTAGATCGGCCACTGCTCGATTAATGACATCGAACCTTGCGACGAGAATCTCGCCGTGGTCGCCGCTGTACTGAGCTCGTGCTCGCAGCCTTGACCATGCGCCGAGTGGGGGGGCACTGGGCTGCGCGAAATTCGGCGCACCGCGGTAATTGTCGCGCGGGAGCGTGCGCGGGCCGCGGCAGCTAATGAAGGGGAGAGGGCAATTAGGCGCGTGATCGGTCCTCGATCCTTGCTCGATTGCACGATTCCAGTTAGTGTCTCGGGACACGATTTCTCCCGAGCCTTTTAGCGGCGAAGTGCCACGCTTTTCGCGCGACGCGCTAATATGTAGTTAGAGAGAGAGAGAGAGAGAGAGAGAGAGAGAGAGAGAGTGAGAGCAGGGCACCGAAGTGCAAGTGCACTCGCTTGCTGTTTCTGCGTACTTGGGACGCTTCGATCTCGCCCTAGTGGCTGTACATTGGCGGAAAGAGGAGGTAGCGCCAACAACAAGGCGGAGGGCATTTCGGATCGCCGCCGCCGAAGTAAGTAGATTTAATATATACACATATATATATTGTGTAGCGCGCGCGCGATCATCCGCGTCGGGAGAGCGGGAGAGAGAGAGAGAGAGAGAGTAGATAGCGTTAATCGAATTGTTTATGTGATCTTTTGTAAATATAATAAATATTTCTTAATTAAACAAAAGTGAAACATCCGCGTAATTATTTTATGCGCCTTTTCCATTTTCGCGTTCCCTATAGCGGCGAGCACCCAGGCTCGCTCCGCCGCGTCCGCGTATTTTTCGTGCTGCGACATCGACCGAGGAGAGGACGGAAAGTCCTTAAGTTGCGTGGTGGCCGAGAGCCGGGGCGAGCTTAGCCCACCGGTAACCGCCACGTGATAACCTATTACAAAAAAAATTAACCCTGGATATTGAGATGCTCGATCGCGCCTTAAGAGCATCTGAAAGGACCTTCAAAGATGAGTCGAGTGATGAAGATGTAGATGTTGTCGGACTTATCTTGGAAGCGCTTGGCACCACTCGGCTGACTTGCGGCAGCGGCTCTCTCGGACCATGTACATTGTCTCTCTCTCTCTCTCTCTCTCTCTCTCTCTCTCTCTCTCTTGGATTTAGAGGGCAGCCCAGTCGATGTCAAGATAAGAGTAGGAATACATAACATGTACATGCATAGGGATATATAAAAGAGATACACAATAGGTGAAACGGTGGGGACGATTTAAAGCGACGGAGCTGCGATAGACTGCAGAAAGGCATTGCAAATTCAGCGGTAAAGAGGAATTCACAGCAAGTATTGCAATAGAGGTGAAGTCCCCGAAGAAGGCAACTTTGTCTGAAAATGGGATTTCGCGCATGGTAAGAAGGGTGAGGGCAAAGGTGCACGCAAATCCCGAGTCAAACGCAGCTCGGATGTAGCAGCGAATTGATGAAGAAGACCATTATTTTAGGGACCTCCTTCCAAGTTTCTCTTATACAAAGATTAAAGAGGTTATCAGGTATGCAGCGGACATAATTTTTGACTGCAATATGACGGAATATGCGGCGACGGCACATACTGGCACCTTTTGAAAAAAAATGGAAAAAGTTCTCGTTTCCTTTAAGTTTTCCACCGATTTGGATGATTCAATGTCTAGAATGTCCCTCTTGGACTAAGTTATAAGGATCCAATTCCCTCTTAAGAATAATTAATATCTTACTTGGCCATAAAATTCTCCAAAATTGGCTTGTTTGGGAAAATGAAACTAAATTTGGCTTATAGTATTTGATGGGGAAAGTATGCCGACAAAGTTCACCTTTCTATGTATTTTAGCCTACTGAATTCGAAATTATTCCTTGACACATTCTTTACTTGCTTGAATTTTTTCGAAACCATCATTACTGTGAGATTTAAGTTAAGCAAATTTTACGAAGATCCTTTTTGTGCATAGTAATAATGGAAATTTTTTAATGTACAGCTCATCGATATAACGCACGACACACTTTTACACGACGAGTATTTTTTTGATTCAGTTACAAAACCAACGAATATATACATAAATGTATTAAATTAAATGTATTAAAATAAATGGTTCATATATATATTGTAACGGTGAAAATTGGCAAAGTGCCGAGCCGAACACAACGCGAGTTCAACTTGCTTATTGAGTGACAGTTGGGGGAAGGCTCGTCTCCTTCCCCTTCTGCTGAGTTAACAGCTGCACCCGGCCGCGCTCACTGGACCACCGTAGTTAAGTTGATCCTCGCGGAGGCGGCAGTATCCGGCACCGAACAGCTGACGCGCGCGGGCCGGATTGATCTACTGGGCGAAAGGTGGGAGCGCGGGAGGGTAAATGGCTTGGCAGGCGCCGGGACCGCCGATCGGGAATAATACAACACGTTACGGATAGATTTCTGCAAATTTATTGCCGAAAATTTATTGCCTAAAAAAAATTTATAGCCAGGCGCAAGCGGGATCGCGTGGAGTCGCCTGACCTCCTTACAGATAACAAGGTACGACACGAGGCGGGGCGCACGGGACTCAGCCCGGGAGATAGGCGCGCAGGGCGCGCGGGGCGCAGCCCGGGAGGGAGACGCGCGGGGACTTACACTTGCCAAAAGCGCACGAGGTGCAAGGGGCTTACACTCGCGATCGGCGCGCGGGGCAATCGTGGCGAAGTTGCCTAAAAACTTTCTGTACCAGGACGCCATGCCGAGGAAGCGCCGTAACTGCCTCAAATTCTTTAGTCCAGGGTAGTCTAGAATCGGGGCTATCTTTTCGGGGTCTGGTTTGAATCCATCTCGATTTACCAGCACCCCGAGGTATCTGACCTCGTCTCGGCAAAACACGCTTTTCTCCTTGTTAATCGAGAGGCATGCTTCTTTTATGCGTGAGAGCACTAGTACCAATTTCTCTAGGTGCTCTGCAAATGTCTCTGTGACGCTTATAATGTCGTCGAGATATGAATAGGCCCATGGTTCTAGCTTCGGGCCTATGACCATATCGATCAGCCTTGAGAAGTTAGCGCTGGCCTGGCTTAACCCATACGGGAGTCGGCGAAATTTGTAGAGGCCTTTGCCGAACACAGTAAACGCGGTGATCGGCCTCGACTCCCGTTTCAGTGGTATTTGGTAATATGCGCTGCTGAGGTCGAGCGTCGATTTGTAGCCCGCCTTCTGCAGCTTGCGCAGTATTGTGTCCATGTAGGGGAGCGGGTACGCGTCACCCTGGGACACTGCGTTGACCTTCCTGAAGTCAACGCAAAAACGGTATTTACCGTTG
Source organism: Sycophaga agraensis (assembly GCA_018906755.1). Taxonomy (NCBI): domain Eukaryota; kingdom Metazoa; phylum Arthropoda; class Insecta; order Hymenoptera; family Pteromalidae; genus Sycophaga; species Sycophaga agraensis. Next base: position 87,053 of record JACCIE010000136.1, read on the forward strand.
GCTTTCTTTACCATGACCACTCGGCTGCACTAGGCGCTCGAGGATGGCTCGATCACATCATTGTCGAGCATTTCTTGCACCTGCTGGTGCATTTCCTCCTCTATCTTTTTGCTCACTGGGTAGTACCGTTGTTTTATTGGTCGAGCGGATCCTACGTTGATCTCATGCTCGATCCAACGTGTAGAACCCAGGGTGGCATCTTCTCCAAGCACGCGCTTCACTAGTGCTTGGACAATCGCTGCAAGTGCTACGGGGTTTCCTGCGCTTACACCTGCTAACTCGAGGTCGAGACTTCGGTTCGCTTCTTTCAAGAAGAGCCTGTTTTCGCAGAGGTCTAACACCGCCTTAAGCTCCCGAATGAAGTTGACGCCGAGGTAACAGTCAGCGTCGAGCTCGGGCATAACCGAGACTTTCAGGCTCTTCTTTAGCCCTCCTACCTCGAATGAGAGCTCTGTATACCGGCTACGGGCATGTACCGGCCGTCAGTTACCCGTGCACCTCTTCCTGTGCACGGTTGTAGCTTGCGTCCGCATGTGCTCACGATTTGTAGGCCGACCGGGCCTAGAACTGCGATCGAGACGCCTGGGTCGTACAACGCCTGCATGCAGTAACCCTTGACCTCGACCTTCACAACCACCACCTTGCCTCTCCGCCGGGGCTCGTTTGTTGCTCCCGCAGTTCCGCGTCAAGTACTGTCTAGCCTCGTACTCGACGCTGTTACCGGTAGCGCTTCTGCGCTACGCGCGTCGGTGTCCGTCGCTAACAGGTATTGTACCTGTCGGTCCAACCTCTTGACGGTCGCCACCAATTTCTCCAGTAGGCGGGTTTGCGGATCTACATCGGATCCGGCCTGTGGAGCGTCCTCGGTTACAGGTTGGCAGTCACTGCCGGCCTCGCTTTCCCCATCGCGAGGTCATATATATATATATATATATATATAAATTACACTTTTTGCTTATTGGACAGAGTTCTTTCCTTATTAATAATATAATAATTAAAAGCATAACATAAGAATTAACACTGAAGAATAAAGAAAATCAATTTTAACAAACAATGAATTACCAAATAAACTTCCTAATAATAGGGAGATTTTTAAACAACTATTTACAATATAATAGTATTCAACAATAGCCATAATTTTATCAATAATAATAATAATTTGTAAATATTACTACTTAATCTTACCCGATTCACTAACCACAAGGAACGAATTAGAATTAGAATATTCTTGGCTATAACAATTTCATATTGACATCATTGTATAATTAATTTTTATGCGCTAATTGTGAAAGAAGAAGAAAAGGACCCAAAATTTCTAATCGAAGCAGGGCGGGATTTTCCCTTTCTCGAGGATACCTATACTTGCCTCCAGATCACCTTTCTCACCTTGACTCGCTGATTCGCTACTGGACCGTCCCGTAACTGGACTGCCTCGTTCATGGACGTGGCCAAGGGACAGGCAAACCAAGCCCAGTTGGGGCCAGGAAGGAGAAGAAAGGGTCAGTCGGTCGCACCAAAGTTTGGTGGCTGGGGATAGGCTTTCGCGGGAATGCAAGCGGGACGCGGCGGCGGCCTCCCAACATTCCGGGGCCACAGAACGGCGAGGCAGTCGGTCTGGCAGCCAAGGGCCGTCGCGGTCCTAATTGCTCCAGCCGACTGCCCTTTTGGTGGTAAAAGACCCTTGCGTTCCTACTATCCTCAGCTGACTGAGAGCGGGCGGAGCATCCAAGTCGAGGTAAAAGCCCTTGTGGCCCGGTCTAGGCCTCCCCAGGCGTCTCCGCGATAGCGTATGTACGGGGCGCTCAGTGTAATTATTATTGTATCTCCTCCCACCCTCCGCGATTCCAAACCGCGTCGAACGCCACGAGGCTAGCCGCCCGAGATGGGTCCTAGAGATGCAGCAATGAGACTTTAAGATATAGTACACCAAAGGTTCCCTAAACATATTCTCAGACGCGCTTTCGAGGGGATACATTTGTGCCTTTCAGGCACAGAACCAGGGTCATGATAGACGCGCACAAGCATCCATCGTCTGGGCACTTAGGAATAGAGAGACGTTCGACCGGATAGCGGGCGACACCTCGAGGCTGCGAGGTGTGCCAGAAATACAAAGTATCCCAACAGGGCCCGATAGGCCTTATGGACCAGAGGGTCATGAAGAATCCGTGCTAGTGGTGGCGGACGATCTAATCAAGCTCCCCCGAATTAAGCAAAAACACCGTTACGTGGTGGTTTTTGAGGATCTGTTTACTCGATGAATTGAGCTCTCACCGTTGCAGGCCGCGACTGGGCCATGACAGACGCTTTGAAGGACTTAGTTCTGCTCCGCTGAGAACCCCCACTATTCCTGCTAACGGATAATGCCACCCATTTTGTCAACCGACACCTGAAGCAGGTGTTGGAGGAATACGGAATAGAGCATGTTACGACCGCACCCTACAGCCCCCAAGGATTCCCAATCGAAAGGGTAAATAGGACGCTTAAAACGATGAATGCGCAATATGCTGGCGTAGATCATCGTAGCTGGTATGAACATTTGCCGAAGTTGAGACACGTGTTAAATACCACAGTCTACTCCTGCACCAAGGTCTCCCCAGCTGACCTGAATTTTAAGAGGATTCCACGACCCAGCAGGAACCAGATGGGAGAAGTTACAGAAAGGGCCTGATGATCATCATTGATCCCGAGCTCTGGGAGAATCGAATCAAACGGCTAATGCTGATCCAGGATTTGGTTCCTCGTTTTAAGATCGAAACCGGTATCATGCAACGCTCCAACCTGGCGATCTGGTGCTACAACGCGAGCACACCCGTTTCCGGAAAACTAGCCGCCAAATTCATCAGGCCGTTTGAAATGAAACGGGTACTGAATCCTACAAGCTCGTAGCCCTTCTCGAGGAATCGAAGCGAAAATAGAATAAGGTGCACGCGTAGCACCTGAAGCGATTTGTGTCGACTCGGATAGAGACTCGCGACGGGGTATAAGGCGGGAATAGGATCAGCTCAGATAGGGCACTGGGGTTGGGGGGTTTTGAAGCGTTCCTCATTAACCTCTCTTACTGTTCACAGGCACTGGCGGACGGTAACAAGACCTCAGGAGGAGTCGCCTCGGAAAACATATCCCTGGCACCGCAGCAGGCGCTGATCGCAACGGAAGAGGAAGAGCTGTTGAAGGACGAGGACTTGATGGATCTCAGCAGCGAAGTCTTTCCGACGGTGCTAGCACCCTGACTACAGCTGACCGCCTTCGTGCAAGCAAGAACGATGGGGGCAGTCATCCACTGGCCCCCAGCTCTGGAGCCGGACCCGACCGTCCCTCGCCCAAAGCCAACGAAAACACTGGTCCGATCGCCGACGCCAGGTGACTGCGAGTCGTCCAACACCCCGGTTAACTTGGAGCCAGGGAGCGTTGGACCAGTAGGGTCAAAGGCGGCAGCGGCGCAGGTCATCAGCGCCACAACAGCAGCCGCCTAATCATGAGGACTCGCGCTAGGGAGCGCGCTGACGATAAATCCCAGGTGGACGGAACAGGGCAGCCGTCCTAAGCGACATCGACCCCCCGGGGAAGATAGATGCGCCGAAGATCCAGAAAATCCGGCCGCGGACCGCTCGCGCGCCTGGTGGCGGTTCGATCTCCATTGATCCCGAGGGAGGCCTTGAGGGTATGTGATGCAGATCCGTCCCGATACAAACAACCGCCAGGGAAGCGGCAGGGGTTTTCAACGCCGCCGACAGAATGCTCCGGGACATCGAAGCTACGGTCTCGTGCCCGGAGCTGCGTAAGCAGCTGCAACAAGGTGGTGATGTAGTTGGCAGCCTGCTGTCGGCGTTTTGACGACTACGAGCCTATTTCCTTGATTTTCGATCAAGGTGCCTCGTTGCTAGGGAGCCCAGAGGGGAGGTGCAAACTCGGCATCCGCAGAGGTATGCGGGGACTATGTCGGAGACTCACTCCGCGTGACCACCCCCCGGCCTTTCTTCCAGGCCGTGGATGTTAACGGTCTCATCCCCCAGGCATTCATCATATAGGGATTCGTTTCCCAGTTCGCCCCGTGGGAGGGGAGGTCAGGAATATCTCCGGGTCCGCTCGAGCCCGGTAAGATCGAGCTCAATTATCGAGGGCAAACTGAACACAGGCCTTCCTCTGAGCAACGGGCTCGAAAAGGTGGTCTTCGCCTCTCCTGGTCCATCGATATTCACTTCTGAGTTGGATACGCAGGGAATAGGAAGCGACTCTACTGCCCTTCGTTGGAGTTTTTAGGCACTTCCTCACGTGGATGCAGTTGGGGCACGTCGTAAATGTCACACCGGTCCTATCACAGTCGGGGCATTGCAGTGACGAGGCTCCTTGCGGGCACTGGGCGGCGAGGTGCCCTGATTGTGCGCATGCAAAACACGTAGACGTCGGGCACTACCGCGCCCTGTGCCCAAACCCCTGGTATGTGTAGCACTAGACCCCAGGGTGAATCTCACCCCTGGGATCATAACGACCCCTGCCAGGTACGGACGAACCTTGGCGACCTCGTTGCCTCGACCTCGCGCCTTATTCTCCCAGGCACCGCGATTGTCCCCTCCCGTCGGGCGCTCTCTCTCTCTCTCTCTCTCTCTCTCTTTCACGAACACGAGCCTTACCACTGCGGAAACAGTACGCCTGCACCGCCGACTCCTAGCGCAAAGGATCAATTTTTATCGAGATGACCAGAAGGGTCACCTCGCGACGGCCTGGCGACGGCCTCGTGATTGTTGACGCAAGTAGGGATCGTAGAGGAAGGAGAACCGCCAAATAACACTCGCGAGCTTTAGGGTAAAACAGCGTTTATTCGCGCTCGGACGGAAAATATTCGCGAGCTCAGGACAATGGTCACCCGAGAGCGTTCGGGACCACACGGTAACTCACTTAGTGTTAATTCATAGCCGGTGATCAACGACTTGTTGTGGACGCCGTGTCTACGAAGCGTTGGGTTTTTATTTACTTACACGGCTGGCCGTGTGGAAGGCTGCCCGAAGGCTCCGTCACAAAATGACGAAGATCCCGATTTTTCAAATTTCGACGATTTTTAACTTTGAAACTATTAACTTTTTGTATAGGAATATGATACTATTTTTTGTTGATAATTGTTCAAAAGACCAATTGCACTATTTTCGAAAGCCATGAAAGTCACCGATAATGAGTTGAGCGAAAAAGTTTAACCTTACGAGTTTATGTCCGTGCTTTCAGTCGTTCTACATCTGTCGTAGATTCACAGTTGTCCGTACACCTTATCAAAATAGATGTAACTACAATAGATGTAGCTGTAGGCATAAATCTGTGAAACAATTTACCATCTTCACTGTGCAATGCATCGTATACCTTTGAACAACTGGTGATGTAAATTTGAAGGAATGCGATGTTGTATTTAAGGATATTAATCTCCCATCACTATGGTTTGATTTAATACGAACCTGTGTTATATTAATTAGTGTGCACAGACTGTCTATATGTTCCTCATTTTATTTCATCGCGAATATTTCACTAGGTACGAATTGAATGCAAGATATACGACTTAATTCCGTTTCTTTGGATAGTTTATGATATTCTACAACATAATACAATACAGCACAGTGGTGCTCTAAATTTTTTGCAAAGGTAAGGTTGATTAAACTTATCAATCACTGCAGCAAATTAGAATGCATTGCGAAACGTAGGCATTGATAATTGGTTTGTTAGGTTTACAAATAGAATATTATATTTAAGAAATATTAAATCATTGTTTAATTATAATTCTTAAGAAACATTAATATAAACTTAGATTAATCAAACTGTTTGCGGTATATTTATATATTATAACATGTATAATAAGCGATTAAAGTAATTTGTGAATAATTATTTCGTTTATTTGCAGTTACTCAGATGCTTTACATTTAGTATCAAGTAAAAAAGTTAATGTTGGAGCTATAGTCACTCACAGATATAAATTAGAAGAAACTTTGGAAGCGTTTGAAACGTGTAAATCAAATGAAAGTTGTGCTATTAAAGTTATAATTAATTGTAACTAATTTTATATGTATTATTATTACACAATGTGCTTATATTTTTAAACCGATTTTACAAAATTCTAAATAAATATATAAATCTATTATAAAACTGTTATAAATAAAATTATTTATGAAATATTTATACATACTGCGAGAAGATCGCTATTTCAATGCGAGAATTGCAAGGCTCTTATCAGGTCAGTATGCATTAATGAGGTTAGTGAAATTTGGATCAAACAATGCATAAACATCTTTGCCATTCAGTCGACTCATAGGTACCTTCGGTTATCTGTTATAATTTCGGCCATCGTCTCTTTCTTACTAGTTGATAGTTTTAACACTGCACTTTTGAGTATGCGGCAGCACTCATTGCAATTTCCGTTACGTTTGGTAAGAATACCATTACACATATAGCATTGTCCGTAGAATGGAGCATTGGTTATTGGTATCGTCATTGAGGTCGAGGAACGCAACTGGACACGCGTAGGCCCGCTGCCGAGGGAAGCACTAGGACATAGTGCACCGCGAAACCGGTGACTGACCTCCAAGCCTTTACGCGAAACGCGATAGGAACGGGACGTAACAGCAACGAGATCAGATATAGCAAGTTCGCGGAGATCCAGCAGCTCCGCAGAAGACCGAGTCGCAATTAGGGAAAAGTAGAGACGACTTGGTCAGGGTCGCCGAAATTGGAAACTTTCTAAGGGAGGGAAGACTGTTGGGTATGGAGGGGATGGTTATGGTGTATGCGAAATCCACCTTTACCTGGAGTCCGCCTCGCTTATTGAGTCAGTGCGTGAGTTTAGATCGGCCGCGCAAGAGTAGCTGCGTCTTGCTACTTCTACGTTACCACCGTAAAACCCCCAAGCGATGAAGGGAATCAGTTGAGTGAATCGCGTCACGAAAAAGGGCGATAGAGTATGGCTCTCTCTCTCCGTTTGGAGGAGGTAATAGATGCCCTAGCAACACGCCGTTCCAATCATCTTTGTTGATCCTTGCCACTGGGGAAGTGCTAGAGATAGATAAATTTTTATTTGTAAATAATTTACAAAAAAAAATTGCCCAAAACACATTTATAACCGCAACATGTTAAGTCTACATATAAATATAAGTTCACACTATTACAGCATTAGTTAAATCACAGATGTAGCGTAGTTTTGGCATAAATATTGCTTGCATTTTCCTTATTAAGTATCAGTTGAGTCACACACGTGCATACGTTAATGCAATGAATACAAGTATGGTTATATGTACATATGATAAATGAAATAAAATCATACACGTTCCTGAAGACGTACTGGTTCGTGAAGGGGGTGATATGATCATCCCACTTAGCACTCGTCATATACCGCACACAACAATTCTGTGAGCATTGTAGCCTTGTCCTTAACTCCAGTGACGCAACTAAGTAAACACTAGAACAATAATTAAAATGAGGAAAGACCAGTGAACGCATCAGTTTGGCAAGAAGAGCCTTCGTGGTGTACTGCTAAAAAAAACGTAAACTATATAAAACACCAAGGCTTTTTACAGTCTCAGACAAAAATACGATGGTCCCCTCCAAAAATTCAATAGAATTGAACCCAACCTACTCAATATCGAGAAGAAATCAGCGATTTCAAAAAAGAATCGCAGACGTCTTTCCAACACTAAATTTCAAGGATGCAGACGAGGCCCAATCAGAGATGACAAGTTACTCTCTCCCAGGCAGGAATGCCCAGATCCACGTCAGCACTCCTCACCAGAAGCCCATACGCTCCATACAATTTAATCGACGAATGGTACATATAGTATCGAACGTCTTGCTTAAGTAAAACAGTAACAGTGTTTGACGATCAATATTACAACACAACAAATATTTATAGTTTAATACAAGATACAGATAATATAGATGATGAGAGGGAGGCGATTTTTGGTATTACTGCACCTGTAAGTCTGGCGTTAGGACTGTTAGTACATGTGTACATGTAGCCAGTGTATTGTGATATTTAGGATATGCACGAGACCAGCATAATTTTCGTTATCCCTCTTTATCATTATTGAACACAATATTAGATGTCGCTCAGAGACCACCATAGCAGCATCCAAATAATTAGCAATATACAATAATATCATTTATTATATTACCGCACGTATACACAGTATATTACCACACTGAGACACATGAAGATTTTTGTTCATGGAGCTTTTCAAGGTCATTCAGAACACTTTTTTCTCTCTATCTCTCACAAGTATTCCTCAAATGCTTCCAAAAATCAAATTTAATTATAAACGAAATTAAAAAATTAAATACACTGATGTGAACGGATCTTAATTTGAAAATTTGTCATTTTTGCTATTTTGAATGAACAATTACTAAATATTGTAAAATTATCTCGTTTTACTAGTTAGAATTTTTCTGAAATTTCAAATACTCTTAAATGAAAGCTTTAGTATATTCATGCAGTCTCTTTCTATGCATCGCTACAAGTTGCGCTATGGGCACTTATTCAATTCTTCTTCGACACTATTTATCGAATATTTACATATACTCACATGTTGATGCTTGTGTACATTCGTACATATATATGTATAATTTAAACATAATTATAATTTAGTTCGAAAAATTTTGTATTCATGTATTAAAGACGTGAACTTTCTTTAAAAAATTATCGCTTTCATTATCATTCTCTTCTGAAATTATAATTTTAAGAAGAGTTGAAAATGTTCTTTTGTTTTCGACTCAGAATTGAAATATATGCATCCGAGTAAAAAATAATTATCTCATCATATCTGTGATTGTTACTATTCTAAAAAATAATATAAAAATAATAAGAGTTTGTAACGGGGAGAATTCGGGTCGCTACTGCGCCGACTTGGGTGTGTACAATGCTAGTGACATAGATAGCGTCACTCGCTTTTCTGTGCAATAAGGCAGTGTAGGCTCCAAATAAATTAGACTTTATTTGATACGCGGAGCGCAAACAAATATCTGTCGAGTTAATACAAATTAGTTTGCACACATCGATAATTTTATGTGGGCGGTGAGCTATTCACAGGGTTAAATGATGGGGATGCAGGAACCTGCATCGTCATCAAAGGTATTAATGGATTTTTTTATATGAGCTGTGTTCCAGAGACTGTACATCGATTAAGATAGAATTCGAGGACAGACAGACGGTCCGTCGAAACCGCTCGAGGAGACATGCGTCAGAACGGCCGCTTCGTATCGGAAAGTCCTTGCTTTCGCGGGCAGCGACCGCACGATGCCAGTCGATGCAGACTGATGGCTCATTTTAGCTCCTGGCCACGTCTGGGTCGAGTCTACCCGCAGCCTCTGTTGCCTCGCCGCTGGTCCGTGGGTCGACCACTCATAGTCGTCCATCATCAGCTGCGTCTAACAAGGGTTATTGGGCCGGTGTCGTCGGTGTTTCAACAGCTCCTCCTGCCATTTCCGCCTCAGATTCTCTAAGTAGTGTGGAGGCGCGGCTCGCCGATCTTCATCGGAGGGCAGAACCCTCTACTGCCCTGGCCTATAATATAAGTATAGGCATAAGGCCTACAACGTCGGGTACCTCGCTGCTAAGGTTGATAATGTCATCGTTCCATACAGCAGTTGATTCTCTTTCTTGGCGGACAAGGTCCGCTGCTGCACCAACGACATGGCCTCGTCCGAGGTGGACCCCCTTGGGACCACTTTTTCTTTCTCCAACTCATGAAAAAGAAAATAAACTTAGCATGGAACTAGCAGGGCCCTATCTAAGCGTCTCGAGTCCTCTAGGAAGACCACTGTCTCACCCAGTATCTGTTTGACTTAGAACGGCCACTTTCCCGGAAACCTCCTTGGTCTAGGACAGGGGATGCACTAGGTCACCCTCCATGAACATAACATGATGCCGGTTTTGGTTATAGGCCCGGCTGTGTCTCGTCCTGGCCTTGACGTAATAACGACAAACCAAATCCCGGATCGGTGCTAGTTGTTCCATGCGATTCTTCTAGAGTTCAGCATCAATGGGAATAATCCGGTCCTTTTTCTCCACATCCCTCCTCAAACTCCTGCTGGCTCGGGGAATCTTCCGAAAATGTAGAACAGCTGGTGAGAACTTGTTGCTAGAGTGGACTGCGGTATTTAGCGTGGTAACTACTCATCCCAGCTACCATGATTTAAGTATCCTATTAATCGTCTCTACCGGGTTTCCTGGGAGGCTCATTTTAGGTAGCGGTTAACGAAATGCGTTGCATTGTCGGGTACGGGCCAAAGAGTGGAGCTGTGCAACGCGGCCACTCCTCTCTCGTCCGCCCTTCATCCTACAGGTTCTGTAAGACCTTTCCCTTTGGGATTTTCACACGGCTGCCAACGGCGGTGGCTTGGGAGGTCCTCGGGGTTGGTGTCGGAGACTCGGCACATTCCACTATCTTCATATATCTGTTCTTTCGACCGGGTGGTTACCCTTGGAGCCTTTACTGCACCTGGCTTCATAGCGTGCATTCATCGCTAGAGCCCTTTCATATGCCTTCCCCAATGTAATAAGTCTTCCACACTTTGGATTTCTTGGTGTAGTAACCCAATCCGAAATTTGGACCCGATACATTCTAGCGGCATATCAACCAGTTTCGGGTCCAGCAAGCACTGCCTAAGAGCATTAGCCTGGGCGCAGAAACGGTTAATGAATTGTCCCAAGAACTCGATTCTACCTTGGAACATGTGCTCCGGTTCACGACACAGAGTCTAAGATCATGTGGCAGTATCGATTTTGAAATGCTACCTCGAACATGAGGAGACATTTGCTGCGGCGTCTCGAGTCCGACTTAGCTCGCAGACTCTCTCTTTCTCGCTGGACTCGTCGCCCTACGCTGCCCGGGCGCTTCGCTCTGCGACCAGCATCCGGCCGGCTGCCGCGACGGCTTGGGCTAAAACGAGCCCATAAGCACCTCGCTGCTGCGCCGCTCTTCTTACACCCGCCGGCCCATGTCTCTTTTCCGGGCACATGCCTTCCTGCACGTCCTCGTAGCCGCTCTCCCACTCGCCACTTCCACCCGGAAGCGTCTTTCGCCCGCGCGCGTGTTTCTCCTTGTATCAGGCGCCGCGCTTTCCCCCCGCCGGACGCCCTCACTCTTGTAAGCATGGTCCTGCAGGCTCCCTGTACGGTACCGGGCGCATGCGCGCCTTTATTAGGTGGTCTATGAGGCTGCGGAGCAGACGCAGCACGCCTCCGGATGCCCCGCGGGCCCCTAAGGACCACTGGGTCGAACATCAGGGAACAGGTGCATCACAGGCTTTCGTGTGCACGAGCCTCTCGGCATAGCGGACAATCGCGGAGACTGAACGCGGCATACTGCAAGCTTGTGTCGCTAAGAGTTTGTGACGGGGTGCTTCCTCAACCGTACTGCAAATGGGCTGGCTAAAGTAAAATGCAGTATTGTTGACATTTTACTTCGTTTGCGAATTTTGGGAGCCTCTGGAGGGGGGGGGGGGGAAGCTATAGGCCGGCCGTTCGGCTCTCGTTGCTCTGACAACCTACTTCCCTCGCGCTGACTCCGCCTTTGCTTCTTATTGCTGTGTTTTGGTCGAGGCATCGACGAATAACAATTCGACTAGTTATCATAATAGGAGTTGGGCACCTTCCCCTGCTCGAGACCTTGTCTACCTTGCCGTGTTATGCCTCGTTGACTCGTTCTCTCGCACTCATTGACTAGATAGCGTCCGCGGAGCCTTGATTTTTGTGCCACCGCTACCATTTTTAACGATTTTTCTATCGCTCCTAGCTCTGCGGGGATGCCTCCTACAATTTCGAGGCTGGGATCAAAATGACCAGCATCATCTCAATGATCTCGCCATATATCTGAAGACAAGGAATTGATGGGCAAGCTGTGTATATATATTTTTTTCGCGTATATATTTATATATATTGATACATTGCAAGTCTTCGGGCTTTTAGCCTCTTTCCAGGCTAACCTGGAAAAATTTAACATTTACCGCAGGTTTCCGGAATCTCAGAAATCAACATACATTATTTCCGGTCTTACGAAAATTTTTTCCTGGGGCCCGTAAAAGATTTTATCTGTTTTCCGAGCTAATATTCTTAAAACGTGTTAATTTCAGCATTTTATACACTATTTTTTAAACTTAGTTATAAATTATAAATAATTTATTTTACTTATTTGAATAATTCTTATATTAACATTGCAATTCCCTTAAAATTGAGGTTATATATGAAAATTGATCCATAGAGAGACTTACGGGACTATAGCCATTTATCTGAATTGCATGAGACTTCTTGATTAGAAATCTTTCAAACTTAAAAGTATTGTATTAACATCGGTTCTTAGAGAGACTGAAAGGTATATTAGCTACTTGTGGAGATAACTTAACCTTTTCTCATATAAATATTGTAATTTTATCCATATTTTAAGCTACGCATGAAAATCTATTTCCGGGTACTCTTAACCGACTATTAAATGATAATTAAACTTATTTCAATAATTACTATTAGAATATTATAATTCGACCGAAATTGGAGGTTATGCATGAAAAGCGACTCTTCGGATCTCGTAATAGAATATTATAATTCTATGAAATCGAGTCATTCTGATACAAACTTGTAATTATACCCACACTTGAGGTTATGTACAAGCACTTATGCTTAAAGCAAGTTATGCTAAGCAAGTTATGAACCGGTAATAGCCATCGCCTGTTTCCCCTGCAGAAGGATCGCCATTACACTTCGTCGCGCCATGCTACGAAATCTCCTGCTACCGAATATTTTGGAATCCACTCCAAGGATTCCTAGAGAAGATAAATGAATGGCATCACATGATATCCCTGGGGTTAAGAAACGGAGTCAATATGAGGAAATACGAGCTTAAATTTTGAAAAAAGTAACCTTCTCTCATAAATAGTTAAATATCTAGGAATATACCTGAATGATGCAAAGTACAAAGCGCACATTTACATGCAATGTTAGACGGTGATCGGTGTAGGTGCAAAATTCGTTAACAGCGAAATCACTTTATAGATTAATATACGCTAGAGACTGGGTAGAAAAAGGGAATGGACATGTTACGAGAACTATCCGGAAGGTGATACAGAAGGAATCAGCTTTTGAATTCCCTTAGGGCAGTATGACTAATGCATCTATGCTATATATATACTTTGAATAACAGTATAAAACCAAAGATTCAATAATGGATGATAAGATTAACAACCTAAACTGAGGAGGAGAAACATGATACACAAATAGATCTGAGATAGATAAAGGCATAGGATATGGAATCTCTGAGAGTATTCATTTCATTCTTTTTATTTATTTAGACATAACAAAGGGTACTTTTTCTCAATAGTACGAAATATGATTTATTTAAGATATTCATAGATGCATATATTATAAGTTTTTATTCTAATCTAATATCATAAAATATGTTCTCGTTATGAATTTAACTTCAAAATTTTTTCAATTTTTCAAAAGATAATTTTACATGTAGTAATTTTCATAAGGTAGAAAGATATGAAATGTATCAGACACATTACGTTTCGTTAGTCTATATATTGTATTTACTTCGCTCACATTGCACGTGGTTATGCGCAATATTTTATTTGCTATTTATTGTAATTTTGTACAGTTTACTAATATTACTAATATAATATTGTACATTCCCTACAAATGTGCATTATAAATAACATTAATGATAAACAAGCTTTGATGAACAATAAATATACAACTTGCTTTTATATTAAATATTTCATATTGTGTATAATGAACCAAATTCTTTGACTTCAATTTTTTGTAGAATTATAATTGTATAATTAAGGATTATTTTACAATAATTATATATAAATATCAAATCCAAGTAAAATCTGTATAATAAATGTATTATTTGAATGATTGTTGTCATTCTTCCTCTCCAATTTATGTCTTCTTACAAAATCTATGAGTCAGGACATACTAAAATAAAACATTAAAATCAATAAGATTTCATGAAAGTGTAATCGACAAAATGTAAATATTAATGAAACAAATGATGTGAATAAGAATTAAATAAGATTATACTGTAAAATATATTCAGGGATTTCAAAATTTCGTTGATAATTGACATCAATTAAAGGATTATATGAAATATTGTCGATTTTATTACTGTTCGCGCAGCTGTGGTAGATAAGGGGTGGGTGACTTTAACAACTTTCTGGTAATGTGTAAAAAATATCCGCCTACATTAATTAACGATTCGATTGAATCGCATCGTGGAATTTGAGCATTCGCCAGGGCGGAAAATTTTAGACATAATTATCGTCTTTATTATCTCATTATTCAATTTGTCAATGTGGTTTCCAGCCCGCCAACAACTGCACAGGTCTATTACTACTGATGCTCTTATAATCCCTGTATTTCAAGGAGACGAATAGGTTCAGGGACAGGTACCTCTACTGTAACATTAATTATGTTCTGCGTACTATGAAAAGGAGCAGGTATATTGTTAGCAGAGATCTCCGTATCATTGTTGTCCACAAGAATAACATCAATCCGGTACGGAAAGTGGGTGCTAAAAGCGTAGAGCTGTGTTAGATAATCTGCAAGGACAGACCTACCGCGAGTCTGCGAAGAAACGCAGCATCATCACCAACAGTACAAAGATCACCGAGATTAATTTTGTAACTGTAATCCAAAGTAAATCATCGCAATTCATCAAAAAATATAGAGTTCCTCGTAAATGAAATATGAGGGGACCTATATACGATACAAACTAATGTACGCTCAAAGGCACGATTCTACATGGAGCAGACAAGTACTCGAGCACCCTGGCATTCCAGGCCCTTCAGTGTTTGAGATAGGGAGTACGGAATTGCTTATCAACATAAAGCGCGACTCCTCCACCATTAACGTTGCGATCTTGTCGAATTACAGAAAATCCATCAATCCCGATGACCGTATCCGTGATGCTAGAATTCAATCAGGTTTCGACTACACCGCAAAAATGATAAGTAGGATAATCATGTAAATGAAGACGAAGTTTCTCAATGTGAGCTCTCCTAGTGTCTTTAAGAGAGTTCACATTCATGAACCCCGCTTTAAGGAATCTACCACCCTTTTTGCATCCTGCGACTTTATATTTATTACTCCCCATCCTACTCCCGGCGACCAGCCACGGAGCATTTGTTCGATCCAGTCAAATATGATCGGCTCTTATCCCACAACTAGAACGTCCATTCTCACAATCTCGATGGAACTCTACTGATAATTCAGACGAAACGAAAGGGTGTAATATCAATTACTACGATTTTGTTGAGGATAAAATTTGGAATGAGTTAATCGATTACTTCAAGGGTAACTTACAATAATTCATTTATTATTTATTATGAAACTTATTGGAATTTATTAATTACCATCATTATACTAAATTTTAATTTAAATTTAAAATTTACATGGTCGTGTAAACGCGTTGATCAGCCTCTTATGCGCCGTGGTCATCAAATTACGGCTTTCTTAGGGTCAGCCTTACTCGTAATTATAGGTGTAATTAATAATTCAACCGATTTCGGTAATGGTTCGAGAGCAAGTGCCGCTCTTCCCGGCGAGTACCGACGCAGCGATTTGCTAATCCCTTTTGCCACGCCCTTTAGCCTACGGATGATCACAGAAGTACGTCATTTGGATCACTCTACGGCTTAAAGAATCTCTGGCCATAGAATTCACCCGTGAAGCTCCCGAACAGTACATTCTTATGAATAAATTAATAATCTTCTTCTGAGAGGCTATGACACGAGCCCTACTACCTTATCTCCATGTAACAAAAAATTTACGGCGTAGATGCCTAACGTACTTGAAACCGAGAACACGCGCAATATCTTTACACCGCTTGAATGCACTATATCGACCTCGGGTTAACCACATATTTATAAAAATAGTACATTGTCCAGCATCAGACGTTACCGTATGTGCACGGTAAAAAACAACATCCCGAGTGAAGAACAGTCGACTACTCCCGTGAAGACCAGGTCATCCACATCACCCACCGCCGAGACCTCCCTCACATCATCCTGATCGTTGCTCAAAATATCTCCGAGAACCTCGAGAGCCGATTCCTTGAAATGAATAATGCTATTTCGATTACGGTTTCTATTGTTATTGTTATGTTTTCTATTGTATTTATTATTATTCTTGATGTTTACTATTGCTCATTTTAATGTTTTCAAGGTAAATACTATTATTATTTATACAGGTATTGTTTTGGAATTCGACTAATGTTGTTATTAGCTCCCGAGCTCCTGATAGTATTCCTGATAGTAGTTCGCAGCGCCAACGATACATCCTTCTATAAATTTAACGCCCGCGTTAACTCATATAATATTATTTTGTTGCGCACTATATTATGTGACGTGGTGCTTTTGCACCCGGAGCACCACGCCAGTATATCTCCGGTCACGCCTCCTGCCTTGATGCAGGTCCTCGCGGTCGCCCCGGAGGGGACCCGGCCAGGCCAGCCCGGGCGGCTGGCCTACGTCGGTCGCGGCGGTTGTGAAGTCGGGGGGAGGGAGGGGCCGATCAAATAAACACTCGTAAAGGGGCAATCTATTTTAAAATATATTTATTTATATAAAAATAGGCGACGGGGGGACAGGCCCGCCCCACCGCATTCGCCCTTACACACTTCATCTCCTGTCCCGCTCGCCTTGCGCACCTCGTCCGGGCGCCGCGCGCCCTGCCTCTCGCCCCGGTCGACGAGCCCCCACGGGCTCGCGACGGTGCGGACACCGGACCTCCGGGTATCAAGACGGAGACATTGGTGCCCATACGGGCACCTCGCCTCGGCCGAACCCTCGCCGGGCCGCACGTCCGCTGGGCTCGCTCTTTCTCTCTCGCACCTTCGCTTCCTCTCTACTTCTCTCTCTCTCTCTCTCTCTCGATCCTATTGGGGGTTCGCTCGCGCGTCGCCTCTCTACGATCGGGGCCGATGGCCCGGCGCCCGGCGCGAAACTAGACGGCACGGCGTGGTCGCGCATTTCCCAAATCCCGCGCGCCCTTCCCGCCCCGCGGCCGCGGTGCCCAGCTGATCCCTCGCTCGCTCGCGCGCGCAAAACCGCCCGTCACAATTATTATAATTTTACTATATTGTCGGACATCTTGGTGGTCAGTAATCGACTGGCAGGGCTGCCAGTTCAGCTGACTGGGCTTTGTTAGTGTCATCACTTCCGTTGCTGGTGCGGGTAGATTTTCAAATCAGGATGACCTGAGCCTAGACTCCACGTAATAAAAGAACTAAGATCGACCACCATCGCTCGATCAATAAGATCGAATCGATTGCAAAAAAAGTCGATCGTAGACACCGAGGAGTGCGATCGCGTCTTTAGTGCTTCGAATATGACCTATAATGATGAGTCGAGTGGCGAAAGTGTAGACGTCGGCATCAGGCTCATCATACAGGTTGCAGTAGAGCCTTCACCTGTCGGCTTCAGTGCGTGTGTGGGGGTTTGCATTTTCTCGTGCACAGGAGCACTGAAAAAGTGTAATTTAAGTGCGCATTAGTGCAGTTAAGTAATATTGTGTGAGACTGTGTGTGTCGTGGCGACGACGCGCTTAGTATAAATAGTAATAAATTCTAATTTCTTTCTATTAATAATTGTTTAATATTCATTACTTATTGATTTTTATTTTATTATTCGCGCGCGCAAGATTAAATAGTGGTTATACAAATGTTTAAAAAGAACCTGAAATGGTTAGAGTTTGTGTTGCTTATAATAGTGGAAGCCAGACTTGAAATGAATCGTGAGAAGTGCGAGTTTTGTTGTTCGAGTATGCGTTTTCTATGTTACCGGCTGGATGCTGATGGATTTCGGCCTGACCTTGAAAGGGTTGAGCCACTACTGAATTATCCAGCCCCCAAGAACGTAAAAGAGTTGCGTACATTTTTGGGTTGTGAGGCTGGTGCGCATGTTTTATTCAGAAAAAGAGAGTCCGAGCTTAAAGTACCCCTCTCGAAATTGTTATAGAAAGGTCAAATGTCGGAGTAGCTGGAAGAACAAGTTGGGTTTAGTGCTTTTAAAGATGCGCTTGTAAAGGCCCCTGTCCTTGCCTGACCAAATTTTTCTAAGTTATTTACGATCCGAAACGATGCTAGTGATTACGCTATTCGAGCCTATTACGCTATTTTTACTCTAGAAGGATGACGATGGGTTTGAGCATCCGATCGTGTATATCAGTCGTCTTCTTAATCCGGTTGAAAAAAATTATACTATATCGGAAAAGCAATGCCTTGCCTTACTGTGGGCGACCAAGAAACAGAAGCCATAATTTGAAGCCTATGAGTTTGTTGTAAAGATGGACCATAGTGCACTCACATGCCTATATAACACATAAGAATCTGAAAGACCCTATAGGGAGGTTAGCGCGCTGGAACCTCGAGATGCAGCAGTGGAACTTTGAAATCGTGCATACAAAAGGCGCGTTCAATAAGATTCCTAGTGCTCTCTCTAGAGGGATCGATCGAGATATAGCGGTTGTAGCGAATTTTGAGACGATCTCGGATTCTTGGTACTTGGGAGAATGAACGATATGCAGCGTTGCCCTCGGAATTTTCCAGGATGGAAAGTGTTAGATGGCATATTGTAATGTTATTTTCCTGATGAGATCTTTGATCTGATCTCTTTTCAGCAGGAAGGGTGGGGACTCGTTGAGCCAGACGAGTTGGAGTGATTGAGCAGGCACATCGCCACCCTTCGTAAAGTCATTGAGGGATACAGAATACTTATGACAGAGTAAAGAGAGAATATTATTGGCCTGATTTTCATTATCATGTATACTCATAGTTTGCTGGTAGATTTAGTCATTCAGTTCTCAGAACTTTATAGATTAGCGGTATTATCCCCGAATGGAAATTGCATTTTTTAATTCATAATCTACGCTATTTAACATGTTTAAACCAGATTCAATGATTTTTTAAAGGGGGGGGAGGGTATTTGTAATGCTTGATCGTGACCAATGTCGTTTTCACAAGTTTTGAGCCTCAGGTGGCAACAAAGGTCTTCCTGCAGGTTAAGGAAGTACTCAGTATTATATCGAAATTCGCCGTAACGTTATGCAAGTTCTAGTGTTAATCATGACATTGATATGTATTAAGTTAACACTTAAATTTACTAAGTTACACCAGTTCATAAAACCCAGGAAAATTTTGAGAATATCCGACAACCCATTATTCTCGACATTCCTGATTAGAATTATATTTTAGAATTAATTTGATTATATCTTCAAATTATATTAATTTCGACTTTATTTAAAATCCTTAGACCATTTATTTCATAAATTATCATAATATCAGTAATACGAGTAGATTTGTTTTTTAAGCACATTTCCGTATTTTGTGTAATTTTCCGAACACTTTCCAAATTTTCAGAATAAATATTTTCTGTGCGTTGCTGACCTATCTGGCTATAACATGTGACATTTCGTTCCCTTCACTCTCTCATTAATTAGCTCCCTTGTAGAGTGATTAAAAACATCTAACACAGCCAGGTACAATACTTCGATACTCAATAAAAAATAAAATTTAAGAATAATAAACAAGGCGGAGTTTCGGGGTGGCAAGGCGAACAGCGGGTCTAGCTGCGTCCCCAGGCTTAGTTGCATATTCGGCGATTGTTGAAACTGTCGACAACAAGAAGGCCAAATGACTGCGAGGTGGGTATGGAGGAATGAGATGTTGCCGCCACGGTGCTACGGCCCAACACAACAACACTCGGGCGAAATAACACCAAATTACGATGCAATTATCCGCAAGAACATTTTGTTAAAACTCGCGAACTTTGGCTTCCATCATTATTAATTATGGGAGCGGCCTTAAGTTTGTCTTGCAACTCGAATAAAACTTGAAACCTAAGTAAATTGTACTATATTTAATATAGCTAGTAGCTGTGATAGGCAAGTAGTAGCTGTGATAAGTAATCACAGCTTTTCAATAACGCACGGAGTGTCTTATAGCGAAGGTTCTGTGCGGAACAGGTGGTGAATTAGGGTTGAAAAGGAGTACCAATGCATATATACTTCAATCGCCGCAACTCACTGAATGTCCGTGTTGTATTAGTATGTGTGTATGCCTTGAGCGCGACACCACGTTGTGTAACGAGACTTCGCGGAAGTTCGCGCAGATTTTGACGCGATGTGACGTCGGTTAAAATAATAAAGCTATATAATAACGTAGGGACTTTTTGTAGTAAAGACCTTAGGAAATAAACCTCCATGAGATTGTAAATTAGAATTGTGACCTTTACTTTAAGATATCTCCTCCCTTCTGCTCCTTAGCGCCTTTACAAAAAGAAAATGAGCTAGCCGTTGTGCGACTATTAAGAGAAGGAAGGTCCACATCTTACACACAAAATGAAACGAGTCGTAAGTTATTACAATTTTGTCCATATGCTAAAGGTATTCTCTCATTTCGTCACGTCCCGTCTAGGTCACTCACCGCAGATATCCTCCGTCTGAGGTTGGAGATAATTGTCTATCAATGAATCGCAGCAGGTACTTGGTCTGGTCGGCTAGGCTGAGGCCCCTCCGCTGGACACGTCTACATCGGCTGCTGGCTTCATGTTTCAGCCCTGCAACTCTGTTCATTGACACAGGGTACGCCACTCCACAGCGCGCCATCCATTGAGTCCTTGCTACAAAACATGGAACAACATTTATTCATGTTGTCGCCTTGCTACTTTTCGACACGGCACATTTTAGATATTATATATTTGTTTGTCTATGTATTCATCTTTCATTTTCCTCGATAGCGCAACCGAATTTTAACACGTCGACCCGGTGCTTCTATGACACTCTCATGGTAACCTGTCGACGTCACGAATACTTACATCAGCAGACGCTATTCAGCCTCACGTCATCGCATTTAATGCTTTAGCTAGTGGGGCCGATGTCATCAGCATCGTCTTTCCACTGAAGTTTCGCCTTCGCAAAGGAGTTGGCAGCCGACCGGTATCCTCCTCTACGGTATAGTAGCGATCTTTTTTCACTGCGGCCGCGGCACGCCGAGCTAACCCGATGTTCGGAGGCACTACTGCTGCGACGTCTGGTTTTTCCGTGCTCCTCGTGTCCACTTCGCTGGTCCCTTCTCCCAGCCGCATCTACATCATTTCTCGATGGTTGTCGATCGGCGATTTCGCGCATACATCACCGGTTATCTTATCCAACTGTTTACGCTTTATTATCTCTTCCCCTTTCTCTCTCACTCCTTGAGTCCTCTTGCTCATTCTCTTTCTCTCTCAGCAGTGACATTGACACAACTGTATAGGAGATATTTAACTTAACTATTCAAGGAGATATAAAACTTGCAGCATGCAAGTACCTCCGATCTTATGAATGCGCAAGTTTGTCAATGCGTTCGGACGAAGAACACACAAAGAAAAGTTTCTTTTCGAACAGCTCGGACCTGAGTACCGAAGCTGTTCGATGGATTGGAATGTACTGGACGTACGAATTTTGGTTCACAGAAGGCGTGGAAAATGTTAGGTTCTTACGTCTCGATAAGTTGCTCAATGCATTTTCATCTGATTCGCGCTCCAGCAAAGACGAAGAGAAAAGGGTCAAAGGTCAGAGATAAGATAAATGCAGCATCTACAAGTATCAAAGCGTTGACGAAAAAGAGGAGGCTGAAGGAGACTAATAACTTTGGATGGACGAATGTTCAACAGAGATGCATGTCTAACTGGAGCCTTGGATGCATGACTAACTGATTGCTTGGTTGAAATCTCCTCGAGCGTCGCGACTTGTGGTCCAGGATCATTTTCCGCAGATACCCAAACTGTACAAACATAAGAGATATTTTAAAAAACGCCAGTGCAATGAAACAATCTGATTCCATAGGCTCTAGAGGAATGCGATAGAGCATTAGAGTAGTATTCGAGTGAGTTGCAAAATATGTTACAGCTGCGTTAACTACAGTATCTCATTCATTTTTTCATATTGTTTGTAAACCTCTTAAGAATGATCAATAAAAACTTCGTATTTCGTAAATGCTCATAAAAAAGGAGAAAAATACAACCTATATTAAATAATAGATCACCATTTGTCACGTGGCAGTTACAGAGAGTCTAATCTCGCTCCGGGTCCCAGCCACAACGCGACTTTAAAAACTTCGCGTCCTTATTTACTCGCAGATAGTCGCACGGAAAATCTGTATACACGGTGGAGCAAGCCTGGGCTCTTGCTGCTATAGGGACACGAAAAGAAGGGAAAAAGGCGGCAAAATAGTATACGCGCAAATATTTAAAGACTAAATAAATATTTATTATAATTAAAAATTACAATAATAATACAATGCTACTTTCTGTAGCAGCGTCGACTCGTAGTTTAGCGAGAAAATATTCGACCGCTCAGCTGCACACAATCTCGGTCGACTACGGCTTTCTCAACCGTAAACGGAAGAAGTTTCGCTTCTATCACTCTCCCTTTAATTCTATAAAACTGCGTGTCGCGCTTCTGCTCTCTCTAAGACTCGGGCCCTTCCGCGTTCCGAGACACACTGATGATTTTGTGCGATCGAGTAAGGATCGATAGCTGATCTCGTGCCCTCTCTCCTTGATTAGACGCCGACGCCGCGCCGCGCCGGAATTCGCACCTATCGTTGCCCCCCCCCCCCCTCCACTCGCGTCGGGGTCAAGACTTCGAGCACACGCTTACTACAGCGGCAACCACGACGAGATACTCGTCGCAATACGCCCTCCCCCTAAAATCAGTTTTTAAACTGTGCACGACTACCGCTTTCGACACTTGGCAATCCACGGTAGCCAATCGTGCGTGGGATTACCGGCGGTAGTGGTGCCTTTACCAGCTCTAATTTATGTAATCGCCGCTGGCACTTTTTGCCCTTTCCACCACCTGAGATATCCCAACCCTCCTCCGCTTCCACAACCAACCTTGGTGCAATTCTCTACGGCATCGGCGCGGGGATGCGGTTCGGGGCGGGCGTCCCGGATGCACCGTTTGACCATTGGGCAACTGTTTAGGGTCTTACCCAAGCACCCACGGATGTGGCAAAGTACCGTTTGAAGGGGTCGGGGACAATCTACTCGATTGTGTCCCTTCCGCCAACACCGATCGCACGTGCGCAGCGGTGGAACCATGGAGGGATAGACGGGCACGTCCAACCTCCCGAGGAAAATGCAGCAGCAACAGCAGCCGAGATCGCTGGCGAGCTAACTCCACATACGGAGTGCTCTCGACTAACGGCCCCTTCGGGTTCGATTGCCCCCCAGCGCCACCCATAACTTCCGCTCCTACCCCCTCGCTTGAGTTAGCGCTCGCGACCGTGATCCCACCTCCCTTCCTCTGTCGCCTTTTCTTAAGGCTAGGCATTCAGGCCGGAAGCGACACCGAACTTTACGGAAAGCTCAACGGCAACGCTGTGACGAGATTCTTCTGAAGCTCGTCCTCTGGCTTCTGACTCGAGAAGTAATCACCCATCTGGAGTTGACACCGAATGTACAACTTGAGACGACGCCTCCCCTGCGAGCGATGTCGCCTTGCCTCCTCTTGGCGCAGGTCCTACAAATAGCCCGCCGGATATCTGTTTCAGCTGGCCTCTTTTCGCCCTGCCGGAGCCTCTATCTCCATGGACTCGACGACTTGCGGGACTTACTGGCTCAACTGCTGCAACCTCCACGACGGCTACCTACCCCACGGGTGGCAGACTCGACTCGTTCTCCTCTACTGTCGATGACGGCTGAGGGTCCGCAGAAGGAGACGCAGCCTTAGACGCCGCATCGACCGACGTCATCAATCCCTCCTCCGCCATCTCCTCATCGGAGGCATCGAAAAGCGACGCCTCCTCATCGGTTGGGACGCTGTCATCTCGAGCCGGCCCAACCGTTCAAGAGACTCCTCGTCCCTCTTGAGTGGCACCCCCGGAGCTGGCTCGATGGGGATAACTCCTTCTTTTTCGTGGTCCACCAGCTGCAAAATAAATAAATGCCTTAACCCCTGTCTATTCTTTGGGTTTTCCTCAAACTCAAACACAACACCGAGCAGGTGTTAGCTTCCGACACTTCCGTCGGTCGGCGCGTTAACTCATCTCGGAGCTATGTACCACTTTAAGTGCTATATATGCACCTTAGAGGTCTTCTGGCCAGAATCTTCGAGAAGGAAGACTATCACTCAATACTTCAATTACCTCCAAGGGACGAAAGTACTTTAGACTTGGGTGTTGCATTCCTGAACTTCATCGTTACGTTTCCTCACGAGATACCAAAGAACGTCCAATCGTTTCAGACGGTCAAGCCAATACTTAAGATCAGCACGAACAACCAACGTCTAACTCCTTCCAAATCAGACCTTCCTTCTTCAGAGCTAGTACGAGAAGAGTTATCTGCATCCCAACTCTCTGCTGCTCTTCTCTCAACTCTCTTCAGGGAAACTCTTCTTCTATTCGGCGTAGAAGCCGCTGCAGGACCTTCAACTACCGGACACCGACCGGGCAAGGGCGGCCACGGCTGGAACAGTGCGCGAACACAAACAACAAAATTGTCGCTCTAATTCCCGGGCCGCGTCGAAATTCGCGCCTCTCGTTGCCCCCCACCCGACTCGGGGTCAAAGCTCTGAGCACACGCTCAGTACAGCGGCGACCACGACGAGATACTTAAGGTATTGTTACATGTGTATCAGAGTAGTATAAAACATTAAAGTAAATAATAATATAAAACAAAAGAAATTAAGTAGTTAATATTACTATTATTATTTAAAACTTTGTTTACCGCACTATATTTGTAATATTTTAGTGACTCTAATTTAGTTTAAAATTTGTAGATGTAAATTAAAACTAAACTGCATTGTCATTTTATTTTACGCAATATTTTACACAATTACAAATAACTACGTATTTGAGTAAATATAAATCCAGTTAAAGGTGTATAATATCGCTTAAATATTTCTCTTAACAAAATAAATTTTCATCGAAAAATAAAATTGATAACAATATTAATACTAACGACTTATTAATAATTCAATGCTAAATTTCTGAAGCTGAATTATAATAATGTATATTTACAGGGAAAAAAAGTTGTTTAGATTTGAGAGGGAGCAGAAGATGGTACCATTTCTTTGATTTTGAAGTGCAATTTAATGACCGCATGAAGACTATTTTAAATTTCATAAACGGAGCATACTATTTATTATTACATAATCTTTTAAATCATTTAAAGATCTGTGCAGAAAACTCTAATAAATATTTTTGAGTAATGAAAAAATGTTGTACTTAATAAACTTTCTTTTGGAAACGTTGTACAAGCTTGACAAATACGATCCTTTATGTTTATTTTAGTTATTAACCACCATGAAAAATATTGTTTAAGTAGCTAGATAAAAAGAATATGAAAATTTTGAAAAAGTGAAATTGGAAATCTTAAAAACGACTGAAAATTTTGTACCATATATTGTAGCCGAGTATTGAACCGTTTTAAAACTGTTCTTTGAATGAAAGAAATTTTTTTAACAAATCATAATTCATGGATGTACTTGAAAATTTAAATAAAAAAATGTAAAATCTGTGACTTTTTGATAATTCTAATCAATTTACTTCAGAAAACATAAAACTAAAAAACAGTTTTTAAATAATATATTTATATTATACCTTTCAATAAGAGATGCTCGCATTTCTGAGGTTATTGCAGTAGAAGAAGATTCATTTAGTTTAAAAACACTTTCAATAACAGATAACTCAGTTGAAGTGGTATCCATACCGCAAAATGAAATCCAGTCGTTCACTACCATGCCTGCAGCAATTACATCGCTACCTCTATTTATTGTCCCAGCCTAAACATACAATTTATTTACATTTTATTCAAGTTTTTTTCAATAATAAAATATTTTTGCAACATAAAATTATCATAACTATAGTTGTTTGGAATGCAATATAAGATACATTTTTGAATAAGGCTTTCTCTTTCTCCTGAGATTTCGCGACTCGAGGCTGTATTAGAATCGACTTAACCGACAGCCGCATTGTTAAAAGTCCGATTGTAACCATCGCTCAATAGGGTAATTGATTAGATGAGAGTGGGCCGACAGAAGGCTGAAGCACTATGCGAGCGAACCACGCGACGGCTACTTACAAGAGCTACCGAAGCTGTTCCGGAAATGCGGTGTACACCTACTTATTTTATCAAGTAAAACAATATTCAGATTCTGAAAGATTATCGATTAATTACTTTATCATTTATTAGTGGGTGAAGGACACATCAAGGGATTCGTGAAATACTCCCAACGGTTTAAGATGGAGTCTGGTTTAAAAGCTTCAAGAAATTGATTTTTTTTTGTTTAAACCGATTCTAAAACTATTCAAGAATATGTGCGTAAAATTCCAGAGACGAATTTTATATATTTCAGAAGCAAGAGCTTTAGGGACCGCATGTCGAGCATATGCGACAACTTGAGCAGTTTCGAGCTCGCGCGCTCCGCCCATCGACATATTATAATATATAATAGTAAGGTGACAAAAGAAGAAAAAGAAAAAATAGTGAATATGGAAGGCCAGAAAACCATTTGAAAGCTTGGCTCATGGAAGATGTGCGGCTTCACATTGTTTCACAGTGTACAACGCTTAAATTTAGTTATTGGCCAGCAGGATAAAAATTTTCCTGACTTATTCGACGCGAATCGCGTAACCCGCGAAAATCGGAGTGCATCATGTTCTAGTAAGGAAACTAGGACAGTAAAGAAATTACAAGTCCTAGTCCAGTAAGCCCTGATTGCAAGCCCTGGAACATGCTTTTTGAGGTAGAGGATTGGTTACTGTATGGCGCAGGAATAGCAAATTAGCATATAATTGCTGTAAGTGCTCCAAAACTTATATTTTTTCTGACCGAAAACTTTAAAGCGCGTTCAATTTTTTCAAAAATGCGCCGGCGATTTGAGAAATCCTATACGCCAGATGAAAATATATATTCCTTATAAAATTGCCTTCTATATAAACTAAAATGTTTGGGGAAATTATTATTTAAACTATGATTTTTGCTACTTGAAATTTTCCTTCAATCTTGGAAAAAAGTTGAGCTTTTACAACTATCTCGAAATTTCTTCAGTTCATTAAAATACAATCCTACAAAAATTAAAAATATTTTTCGTTGAACTGTCTCAGATGCCTCGTTCAACCGCTATTACCGAACCATGTAGTTATATGTAATAGATATGTTTAGATTAACTCATTCATCTCTTTCCCTTTCAAAAAAATCGCTGAAAAACCGCTTTTTTGACCTCCTAAACCAGACCCCCCCTTTCAACTGCAAATTAGGGCCCAGCTTCTATTAACGAAAGCTGTCAATCTGATCGTAGAAGTGAGACAGGCTTTCACTGCATTGTCTACTAATTCTGCGTCGTCAGACACCAGACAGTGTATAATTTTTATTATTACTTACGTTAAGCAGTGGTCGGTAGAGTTTGTTCAAGCATTTCAAAGATACCGGTGGGATAGCAGCTTCCAGCCAAGTTCTTTAATTGTATCCTGAATCGGTTTTTCTTTATATGCAGGTCATGGAGCAAAATTACCTTATCGTATCATCTAGCCTGATGCATGATTCAAATTGATCATTTGTTTTCTGTAGGGATCGGTATTAACTGTTTACCGGGTTTGAACAACTCGTAATACACCAAGGCTACTCAAATCAAATAAACTCGCCACCACCAACACCAGGGTGCAGGACGGAAGGAATCGCACGGCAGCGAGACCACAGAGACTACGTCCGGACTCGGCACAGATAAGGCAGAGAGAGGTTCGTGTCTGCTCCTGTCCGTGGCCCTGGCCGGTCCGGGCCTAGTTAGGTGGCGGTTACTTGACGATGGAGGGCCCCAGCTAGCCCCGCCGGCGACAATCGCAACACTCCGACAAACCGTCCGGATGGAGGCTAGGGCCTTTACATTTGCCTCTACATTTGGCTGTACATTTGCCTCTTCAGACGACCTGGATTGTCCGCCGGGGCCCGAATAAACGATTATGGCCCAGAAGTTACCCGAGAAAATACCCCCTAAGTAGTTATTTTGCGACCATGTATCCCTGTGCGATCCTTCCTCGTGTCCACCGCCTAAAAAGTTAACCGTCCGGGGCTCATCGGCCTCGGAATGGAAGCACCCGTCTTATGCTTGAGTTGTTGAATCTAGTAATTCGTAGTGGTATTGTTATGAAAAGATCGAACATTATTATTACTCTCTAAGATCAGAGGTTAATAACGACAAGAATCACAATAGCAATAGTAATAAAATATATCAAATGTAATAATATTAATAAAAAAATATAAATAATTATAGTAATAATACAAATATAAAAAGGCGCAAATCATCAACATCAAAAATAGCAAAGACAATAGCAAAGAAATCTATGGTGCATTCAGGTATTATTCCGGTTTCTTCTCACATGCAAGAATATATGGTTTTAAATATGCCTAACATCAGTGCAGCGAATTTCTTGTTAAACGAAGTAATTGTTGTAGAACACACGTCGCCTCTGAGATGGAAATCACTAATTTAATTCTAAGTATGTACTATTTAATTTAATGTTGTTCATCAATATGTCGGTGTAAGTTCTACAGAAGTATGAATAGATTTAATGAGAACATGAATTATAGAAAAATGTTTCTCAAGTCGGGGGTTCATGAATATGAACTCTCAGAGGAACTAAGATAAGTCACATTGCGGAATTTTGCCTTTACATACAAAAACACCTGGAGTATCAACTGTTTAGTATTACTCAGACCTAGTTGGATGTAGATATAGCGGTCAGAGTCATTAATATTGAATCGTTGTGTAATATATGAGCGAAATATAATGGAGAGTATATATTTTATCCTCCCCCCACGTTTCGTTAACTCGTAACTTAAATTTACAAAATGAACTGCGACAATTATCGCATGAATATATTTAATTTAATGGAGACAATTGATGCATTATTGATTTCAATTAAGGGAATTCATTGGGAAATACAAAAAATTATTGCGAAAATGGTTTATCAATAATTTAAGGAATGTCTTGTATCTTAAAACATCGTAGATCTTTTTAAGATAAGTTACAGACAGCTCAATACCATTAAAACCGGTTTACTGAGATCAACTGAATACGGTCGACGATGGATAAAAAACAGTTGATGTTAATTTTAAATTTCGACTTTAGAAAGGTCTTGGACACTACATCGCCTGCTAAACTACTTGGCTCTACCGTCTCTACATATAGTATCTCTACTAAAAATGAGATACTTGCACGCAGCGCTATGGTATCATGAGCACATTTGTTTGGTAGAACAATTGATATTGATAAACCAGATAGATCACCCTTCTTCGCTTGACCTATTTCACTTAGTGTTTCACAGGATTTCGTACCGAGCCACTTCTGTTGTTACTATATTGATGATCTCGGTCTCACTCTCAATTAGTATAACTTCATGGGCGTTAGACATATTTCATAAGATACTGCGATTTCTATTCTAAGACTTCTGCGATTCTTGTTATGAATTACATCTTTCTTACTCGTATTGAATACTTTCATTTTAATTCAATTAATCTTGAGTCGGTAGATTTCATATTGATTTTGTTTATCAAAAATAAAGAATAAAGCTTTTTATTATTCAGTAGTTTACTTAGATCTGTATCTTAGAGCTGCGAAGGCGAGATAGACTGATGACTTAATTCCTACGTGTGATATATGACGGGTACTAAATAGAAAGACCTTATGATTGGATTGGATGGGAGAAGACTATTTAGAAGAAGTTCACTATTTTTTTTCATTTTATAGCTTAAACACGCCTTAGTGAATATTTCAGAATGAATTAATTTCATCTTCGATGTATCTTAAACATGTGTGTCTGGCTGTATGAATATGTTTTCACTCACAGATATTTTGTTTTACTGTTAACTGCGCTCCAAGTTGATACTTATTAACGAATTGTGGGTTTTTATGATTTTATTACTATTTTATGTGGCGTTTTATTGATGTTTCGTAAAAGCTTTCGTAATTTATTTAAATAACATGTTGTATTTTTAAAAATATTTACAATAAACAAACATCTATACATATGATTCTTTTATATTGTAGTGTTTAATTAAGTGAAGTTATAATTTAATTTTAATATAGATTAGAGACGAACACTTACTACTAGTGGAACTTGTAATAACGATGAAAGTTCGTCTTGATCTTCTATTGGCGTTTTGGGATGTACAAGCGCACCTTGATTTGATAAAACAGAATAAGAACCAACCAAAACATTACTTGCAACTGTTTGCCTAAAAACTTCAACATTTAATGTATCTGACAAGATTTCCTCCGTTTCCTAAAAAGTATATAGATATAAATAATTTAAAAATTATATTTGTTACTTAAATAATTAAAAAAATAAATCTGGAGCAGTGTAACAGACACTTGATCCGCGGCCGCACCTTACGTAGTGTGGCAACTAGCTGTTATTTATTGGTTTCGTGACAACAATCACAATATGTATATATTTATTAGTTACAAATACTATTGGCGCCACAGGCGCTTACATATTTTTAAACATCGGGCGTAAGCAAATATCTGTGTGCATGTACACTCTAAGTGGATAAATTAATTCGCGCCGAATCAATATGGTTCTGTGCGCATGCATGCTTTGCCGATAAATATTATTAGCTTCACGCTATCGTCGTTTTTAGCGCGAGCAAAACCAAACACTCCCGCACATTTCGGCGGACAAAATTCATCGCTTTAGGGAAAATCAAGATCCTCGCTGGATTGGGGACCTAACACGCTGAAGAACAGCGTTTTTATATCTGTGCGGGATTAACGTTGATTTGAGTGCGAGTAAGAGAGGGTATGCGTCTATCTGCGCGCCGTATTTCAATAAACTTTTTCATCCTGTCAAAGTTATCGACGTCACAAATCAAACAGATCATCGAGGTTTCGATCACATCTTGGCGAGTCCATTTTTTGATCCAAGATTCTGAACCTACTACTTAGACGATATTTATAATTTGAATTTTACGGCTATGTATAAAGCGCTACAGAGCTCGTATCTGGCAGTACTGTTTATCATTTGACAGGTCTTGACATAACCTACAAAACGACGATATGCATGATTAGTTTGGATATTGCATTCAACAGTTATAGACGTGTAAACATGGAGTTTACTAACGCCGAAATTCGTGCTATTTTAAAGTTTTCCTTCCTTAAAGGCAAATCTGCTAGAGAAACATTCCGTGAGATTAATGGTGTTTTGGGGGATGGTACCCTATCACTTTAAACTACAGAGGAATAGTTTCGACGATTCAGAGTCGGTGAAAACGACACCATGGATAAGCCAGCCGGCGGAAGACCTGTCACAATGAATATGGATCAAATCATGAAAAAATCGAGTTAGACCGGCATGTGGCATCTCATGGCATTGCCCAGAATATGGGAGTTAGTCATCAAACCATTTTAAACCATCTACAGAAGGCTGGATACAAAAACAGCTTGATGTTTGGGTGCCACATGATTTAACGCAAAAAAGCTTCTGGACCAAAACAACACCTGCGATATGCTTAAAACGGAACGAATTCGACCTTTTTATGAAGCGGATGGTGACTGGTGACGAAAAATGGATCACATACGACAATATAAAGCAAAAACGGTCTTGGTCGAAGGCCGATGAATTGTTCCAAACAGTGGCCAAGCCGGGATTGACGGCCAGGAAGGTTTTGCTGTATGTTTGTGGGATTGGAAGGGAATCATCCACTATGAGCTGCTCTCAGTGGCCAGACGCTAAATTCTACCATCTACTGCGAACA
This sequence comes from Sycophaga agraensis, assembly GCA_018906755.1. Classification (NCBI taxonomy): domain Eukaryota; kingdom Metazoa; phylum Arthropoda; class Insecta; order Hymenoptera; family Pteromalidae; genus Sycophaga; species Sycophaga agraensis. The sequence continues at coordinate 118,805 of JACCIE010000136.1, forward strand.
ACTGGACCGCTTGAAGCAGATGATCGAACAGAAACACGTCCAAAATTGGCCAACAGGAAGGGTGTAGTGTTCCATTATTATTTTTACTACTTAAAATGATCTTTAATTCAAAAAAGAGAAACCTTTTTTTAAATTTCGAAAAAAGCTGGACTTTGACAACTATCTCCGAATTTTTTAGTTCACGTAGAAAAGAAATCTATAAAAGTTAAAAATATTTTTTATTGAACTGTATCAGATGTCTTGTTCGATCGCCATCACCGGCACCGATTGGCAACTACACACCCGAGACGCTCCGGAAAAATGGCTATAAAATGGACAAATATGATTATTTCTGAATAAAAAAGATGGTTTTGTACAGCCTAAATATAGTATAATATGTGGTAATTAATATTAACTCATTCATTTCTTTATCTTTCAAAAAAATCGCTTAAAAATCACTGTATTGGCTTTCTAAACCAGACTTCTCCCTTAACCACAATAAATGCATTAGAAACTCTTTAGTTTCGGCTATCAGTTCGCAAAAAAATAAATATCTCGTTTGAATAACGAAAATGTCGATAGCAAAAGTCTAACTTCTAATTTATTAGTCTGACTAATACTAATAACAAAAATTTTTAATTTAAATAAATTTGTTAAAAATTTGTTAAATATTATTTATTAAAAAAATTATCAGTTTTATCTTTAACACAATATATACTAAATTCTTAATTAATGATAAAATATAAAAAATATTTACCTAGCGTATATCGAATCATGGACCCTCAAAATGAAATTAAAGAAGATATAAGCTTTAATTAATTTGCCTACTAAAAATTATAATCAGTATTCATGCAAGCATTTCTAGTAGTTTCAAAGTAGTTTAGTGTACGGTTGCTTTGAATGATGTTACGGTGTTGAAATACGAAATGCTGTGTGGCGCTAGAGATTACTCCTAGATATAGAACTAATCAAGATGACGCTATCGGCGGTGACTGCAGAAACCTTGTCATTATTAACTCCTTAAATGAAAGAAGATTGAACAGGCTATATAGGCTCTCTAAAAGATTGTTCGAGAAACTCTTCGGATGTGCCCAGGCTCCATGTACAAAAATTTTCTTTCTGACAAAAAGTAAGCTATATTCAACAGTAAAATCACACTCCTAATTTGGTCATATCTGATTTACAGATGGTTTTAAAAACACAAATGGTTCCGGTGTAGGACTGCAGACAAAATCATTGTAACCGAATAGTACGGGTACGATCCTACCTTTACATCTCTTTATAGCAGTGAAATAGTCTGCCTAAAAAGCGCCCCGAGTTCACGCATATGAATTTACTAACGTATCAAGAGCGCCTTTTAAACGATCTCAAGGAAAACATGATAAAAAGCGACCTGACTAGAAACCCGTTGTGAACATCGATCGTAGCCTGCTCACAGAAGTCTAGATGAGCGGAAAACGAAGAAAACTTGATTAAAGTGAAGATCGTGCTAGGAGGTGTATAGGTGGAGAAAATTGAGGTTTCGGATCGTAGTAATTGTAGGCGATTTAATTACTGAACTAGTCCTTAATTTTATAATCTTCAGATATATATATGTGTGTGTCTGTGCCTCTCTCTCTCTCTATGTGTGTGTGCTGATGAGCCTGTTGTCTGTCGGCAGCCACCTAATGTGGCAAGCGGGCAAACCCCTCAGCCAAGCTCCCCGCGCGTTTTTAGAGCGCCGCTCTTGGCGCGCATTTTCCGCGATATCTTCCGCGCGTTTCCAGGAATTCGATGATGCGACTCTCTCGTCCCTTCTCTTTCAACTTAGCCCGTATCCGCAGCATAACAATATATATTACATTTACATGTGCATGTCCGCAACATCCTCCCCCCAGCGGAAAATCAGCGATTTTTACTACTACTACTTTTCGTGGGGTCACTATGATGAGCTGAAAATAAAGTTCTCGCTATTTACAATGCATTCGCGATCTAAGTGAAATAAACATGGTCTTCGCGACTTTGTAATATTATATAAAAATAAAATTACAAAATAAATATGATTTTCGCTCCTTTTTTTGAAACTAAATAAACAATGAGACTTACTATTCTTTCGCAACCAACAAAATTAATTTGTGTGTTGGCCTGACAAATTCTTCTCTACGAGTGCTCACTTTGGCCACCCGGACCTGGCCATCTTCGCCGGGGTAAACCTCAACAATTGTGTCCTTCTTGTGTCTTCTAATCGTACAGCACTTCAATCTTGAATCGATCCGTGCTTTCTTTCGCAGCGAATTCCGCGTACTCGTATTTTAGATTCTTCGGTATTTTGCTTGCGATGCGCTGCATAAGCTCAGGATCGTCCAAATACCGTCTCATTTCAAGTCTGTTGAGCGCAAGAATAGCGTTTCGCAATTGCTCAGCAAACTGCTTAATATTCACCCGCCCGGACTCTATGCTCGGCAGCGTCTCGGCAATTAATAATAACTTTGCTTCTCTCGTCTCGCCCCGCAGTGCTTCAGAAAGGCGCGCCACATTTTCTGCGTCTGAAAAATCCCCGTTCTCGGTCGTACGCTCGTAACCTTATTTAAAAGTAAAAAATTCAAGGGTCCGCCGCTGAAGCTGGGTAGCTTGTTTGCCGAAGTTAGTCGATTAGCGTATCGTGCGCTCGCAGAGGCAGTCGCATTATTTTGTCGCAGCATTTCTCGCATTGTTTCCGCTAAATCGGTGATAGGACACAAATATCGCGATGTTTCCATAGAAATACCATTGTTTCTCGACGCGTCTTGCCTCGAAGGTTGTTGACCTCCGCGTCGATGAACAGGTGACCGCTGTACTGTACGGTTGCGGACGGGCTCCGCGACTCAGCGTGACCTTGCCTGAAGGGTGAGTACTCGCTCGCTGATCGGTTGGCGTTGGGCCCCTTTCCACCTCTCCTCCCTCGTCTTCTCCGGTCAATGGCTTCTGGATGACTGCTTGGTTCCTCGACTGATTTTGACTTGGCTTTGCAGTTGAGTGTCTCGGAGATGATGTTGATGCTGACGCTCGTCGTACGGGGATGTGCGTCGATCTTCCCGGGGTGCTGACCAAGCCGCGTCTTGCCTAAATGTTCGAATCCTTGACTTGCTAGCACGTTGGTCCTCGTTCGCAGACACCCGCCCTCTACTTCTCAGGCGCCGCTCGAAGGTCGATGATGGCGCAGGTGGTCGTGTAGTAGAGTCAACTTTCGTTAGAGAAGACCGCGTTAAGGCCAAGGTGGAAGCACCTTTTTTTTGCTTCTAACGCTACAGGCACTTGCGTGCGCCTCTTCTTGGGCTTCGGTGCGCCAAACTCAACGGCTGTGGAGGCTTTTGCACATTTCGGCGGCATACTGCCGTTTTTCACCCCTGGCGAGTATTGGCGAAGACTACATCCTCCTTACTTTGGCTGTTCCTCCTCCCCTTTGCACTGTGCAGATCCGGTTCGAAGGATCACTTTGTTGGTGACGACGTGTATAGGAGGAGGAAATTGAGGTTTCGGATCGTAGTAATTATAGGCCATTTTATTACTCAACTCATCCCTTATTTTATAATCTTCAGATATATATATATATATATATATATATATATATATATAATATTTACATGTACATGTTCGCAAGAACTACTAATACTAACTTTGGAAAGCAAGGAAGCGGAAAATGATGAAGAAACTTGCAACGGTAAGATGCGTAACGACACAAGAGAAAAACGCCAAACACCATGCACTTTCCAGAACGTTAGAAACCAATTAGACTTGCACTCCAAGATCGTTTCTTATATGCCATCCCCTGTTGCAATTGTAATGTTCGTAAAAGCGTGCGCCAAAAAAATATGCTATTGTTCTGTGATGATTGTAGCGCCTGACAAAAGCATACTTCAAAAGATAGTCACTGTGCTATGATGATTGCAGTGTCCCCGCTAGCAGATGGATATGGAAAGAGATTTTCAAGAATTAGATTTGTGATAAGAATATTTTTTTTGCATAGGTTTTTACACAACAGTTGAGGAATTAGTGTACAACTCGCTACACAACAATTTGCTAGTTATTGATGTTTCTTTTTGTAAGTCTTTCTTTGCCGAATAAACCTTTCCATTACTCAAATTCTTTCCTTTTAATTTTTCTTCTAATTTTCTCAAATAATATCTGAATCGTTTACTTAAGTGTTCAATATATTCTAACTTATCTTTTAGTAAATCCGATTCGTAAGGCTATAATATTTTATGTTTGTGTAACTTTTCGTATCACTAACATCAACGTCTTTTATATAATGAACACTGTACATTTTGTAAAATGTATGTTTTTTGTGATCGTATTGATTTTGTACTTAGTTTTATCATTATAATTGTTGGCACGTATATCATAGGCTCGCAATCTTTTAACCATAAACCGTAACTGCAGGAAAGAGCAAGCTCGAAAGAAATCCCGCATGTAAGAGATCCCACTAAATTCTCCAACATTGATTTGAAATAAGAAGACTAGCATGCTGCGAACTAAAACTAGAAAAAGAGTTAGATCGCTAACCGCTTAATTGAGAAAGACAGACAGATGTATCACCTATATTTCATTTCTTCTTTAATTTCAATAAAATAAGTATTAACTTATTACCATTATACTATTTTTTACAGCTTGTTTTAGAGCTTAGATAATAAAATACTATTGCAAAAATATCTGGCGTTACATTCTAGTAGTTAAACTTTAGTCATGTAGAAAAATTGCAACCTATCCAGCCATTAAACAACAGGGTCTATGTACTACTATTATCTAGGATTGAAATTCAATTTTGAGCAAGCTCTCAAGTAGGTTTCATACAATATTTCTGTTCACTGTCTATAATTTACAGTTTTATACTGTATCAACTGGATTCTTAACTTGATAAAGGAATTGTATATACAAGATAAAATATAATATTATTTATAATAATAATCGAGCTATCCTTTTTCAAATTAAAGCTATTGATTTTTCACGCATGAATGATCTAATATCTCATCAGATGTTTCCATCAAAGGGAGTAAGGATATCTCACTGAAAACTAGATTACTAGTAGATTAGCTGATAGAAAATAAACTGCTTACTCACCAAATAATTACTTTGTGATTTTCTTTTTTCAAGACAACAGAATGCAAAAGAAGTTCTTCTAATGCACTAACGGATAATCGCACTCGTGCAGAATGTGTTAATGTAAACTTATATATAGGTTTGTGAAGATATGTGCAGATGTATCTGCAGAACAGGCACATAAAACCACTCGCGAATGGACAAGGTACATACGCGAAATCGTGTTAAATTGTTATTTTACGATGTCATTTAATAGTGTTATAAATATTAACAAATATTATAAGTGGAAAAATAAGTATTATACTTAATATCATTAATAACTTACTCTATCTAAATCTGGGTGTACTAGAGCAACGTAATCATTGCAGGAAATAACATTTCCTAGAGCAGACAATCTTTCTTCGACACGGTGCACCTTGACGTTATCAGGAAGTGAATTTCTGATATGCTGTAATTCTGTATCTGTGGCAGTATTTGGTATAAGCAATCCATTTCTATTTCCTAAAAATGCATATAAAAATTATATTCTAGTTAACTACAGTAAAAATATATCAAGTGATGCGGTAGACACTCGACAATTCATTTAACCTCAGTAATTATCAATAATTACAAATCAATGAACAAGTTAACGAGCATAGACATAGGCATAGACAACATCAACAAATAAAATAGTCATAAAGGCACATACAAGGGTGATGCACATAAGGATGCATTTCTTCTACCCAAGTGCTGTGGTGCTCTACCTGCGGTGAAGTGTCGATCGATGCGGGCCCCCTTTCTAATTCTGTCTGGGATCGGAGTATGTGAACAAGAATGTATTTTAAAGATTTACTTGTGCATCTTGCTGGAGTACACCTGTTCAGGTGTCAGTTGCTTCATCGCTCCGATCGACTCGTAGTTGGTCACTGGCTACTCTGGTGCATGATGCTACCGCCGCGGAATTTCTACTCATGCTAGCTGGAAGGAGCTTCTGTATCTCTCCTTTGGCATCTCGATGCCTTTTTAGGCTCCTTATCTGCGCTTCAATCGCTTCTGTAGACGCTAATAACCTTTTCAATAAGGTTTCTTCCGTAACCACTGCACGCTCTTCTGCGATGTCGCGATCGCTGTTTAGGTTCATCCCTATTCTCTTATTATTGAGGGACTACTTTTGGCGAAATATGATCGCTATTTTCATTAACTCGCCTGATTCCCACAGACGCACGAGCGGGTGTGTGCATTCGGCAATGTTTTCAGAATCGAAAACCTTTGAATCAGATGTATCAACGAACGTCCTCTGAATGAATGCGTTTTACAGTTTCTGGAAAAGGGACCACTCTTGTCCTTGTTCAATGCCCGCGCACAATAAATCTTTGGACATGCAGTTGTGCATTCGCGGCAGCACTGGAAACCTGTTGCTGCGTAGGTTTATCCTTACGTTAAAATCCGTGGTGGGCATGTTAAACAGCCAGTTATAAATATCCTGCCACAATTTGTTTGATGCATCGTCCGTATTTTTTCGCCATTTTTCTCTTGCAGAAATCGCCAACAGGTATTTTAGTCTAAGCACCGCAGTGCAATCTCTCTACGATACAGTTTCTACCACATCGCTAAGCTAAACGCTGTCGATTATTTTCCTCTTAACCTGTGGCGGAGCCTTCTTTACCCCTAATTAAATCCCCGAATCAAATTAATTCTTTTCATATTTCTTTGCGTGTATCTTTATTGCTACTAACACGTCGGGCACTAGTTATGACAGGATATTACGTAGAGAGTTCTACTGACCGCATAACAAAAAATACGCGGTGGTTGACCTATCGGAAAGATAGATAGATAGATAAATTTTATTTGTAAATAACATACAAAATATTGCACGAAACACACACTTATAAACGCAGCATCTTAAGTCTACTCATGATTAATTACACACTATCACAGCATTGGTCAAATCAAAGATGTAGCGTAGTTTTGGCATAAACATTGCTTGCATTTTCTTTAATACCTATCAGTCGAATCACACACGTATACACATTCACACAATAAATACGAGTATGTGAACAAACAGCAAAGTACTCCGGTTTATGCAACCGTAAGATCTTGTAGATCTGGAAACAAATAAAATATTCCTTCCAGCTATCCACTCCCATTCAACCTAAAGCATGCCTGAAGAGTATATGATCGTCCCACCTAGCGCCGGTAACATACCGTACACAAGATTTAATGTCAGAAAGAAACCTAACGAGTTCCAAAAGGAATTGCAGACATCTTTCCGAAATTGAAGCCCATTCTCTTCATACATTCGAAGAGTCGAGTAGGGCATACAGTATCAAACGCCTTGCTAAAGTCGAATAGTAACAGTAGCATCACCTGTCTTTTATCAATGGCAGTACGTACTCATCTATTAATTTTTGGCGATTTTTGTAGAACTGTATATGTATATCGAACTGATCGTCGATAACTAGTTTGGAGTGGGTCAAGAATATTGTGTGATACCTAGTACTCCATAAGCTGGTCGTATATAATTCTTTCAAGATCTTTTGAAAGAAACCAGAGCAGTGAATTGGACGAAAATCATTCGACCCAGAAGGTGTTTTAGATTTGGTTAATGGCACTACATGCCCTCTTCCAATCCTTTCAAAGCTGTAGCTATCCAGCGAGTGATTGTACAGGCGCACTAAAAGAGGATCATAAACTGGAAGGGCCTTCAAAACCACACTATGTGGGATGTCATCCTCATCGACTGCCTTAGATGAAAACGTTGACATTGATAAAATGATGTTGTTAATACCTATACTCTTAAAACAAAACGCATTATCTGCGGCAGAGCTCAGCACTGCATTTATCCATCCATCATTGATGAGGTTAGGTACGGAAGTACGGGCAAAGTTAATGTTCAACTCATCGGGTGTGAGCCCATACAACGACCTACTCGATCGCGGTAGCAGTCCTAAATTCCATAACTCACGTCAGACATGACTGGAGTTTTGAGAGACGAACAGACAGTCGAACAGAGAGAAAAAGAGAGAGAGAGTTACGGAAGGTAGTGCCTTCCCCATATCCGCCTGCCTTCTGTGATTTCCATGTTACCTGGCGACGGACATGGCCCTGACTCTCCCAAATAGAAAACTGGTAGCTACGGTTGCCTCTGCTTTCGTCCGCGGGCACTCGCTAACCAGGTCGGCAGGTTACTCTACCCTGGCTGGCGTCGCTGGGACGCGAAGGCCTCGGCGGGGCTGATCGCTACTCTCTGGTCACCCTGTTCTAGTCGTTGCTCACCGTACTTGGTGCAGCCATGGGCTCTGCACACGCCGTCACCTCGCGTCTTCCCCGACCTAACTTTGTCGTGGTCTCGGGCGACTTGGCTGTCCGCGTCCCTGTGATAAAAAACTATAGTAAACCTGGAGGTCATCAGTATATGGAATATGTCTCACACCCATAGAGTCGAGGGACCAAGGTCGTTAATGTAAAGGCAAAACAGCAGTGGTCCTAAAACAGAACCCTGTGTGAACACCTAATGTGGTGGAGAGCCAAGAAGATTTTATTGTTCTATCCGAGATGACGAGTTGCTGTCTTCCAAGACAACTATGCCCATATCCACATTAGTACCCCTCGCGAGAAACGAGTGAGAGAGAGAGAGAGAAGGCGAGACTGTAAAAAGCCTCGGTGTTTTATATAGCTTACGTTTTTCCCAGCAGTACACCACGGAGGCTCTTCGTGCCAAGCTGGTGCGTTGACTGGTCTTTCCACATTTCAATTATTATTCAACTGTTTATTTAGATGCGTCCCTCGAGTTAAGGACAAGACTACAACGCTCACTAAATTCCTGTGTGCGGTATGTGACGGGTGCTAGGTGGGATGATCATATCACCCCCTTCAGGTTTCGATTAGGCTGGATGGGAGTAGACGGTTGGAGGGAATTTTGTATGTATTTACAGATCTACAAGCTGTTACGGCTGCGTAAGCCGGAGTTCCTTGCTGATCTGTTCTCTTCTGATGCATCCGATCGGCCGATGAGGGGTGAACCTAAAGAGATTTCCGTTCCTCGGATGCGCACCGAGACGGGAATTAAATCTTTTTCTGTTCAAGGTGCTCAACTGTAGAACGGACTGCCATCCTGTATTAGAAATGCGCTCTCTCTTTCTCGCTTCAGGGGGCTAGTGATGGAGCATTTGAAGGGTGGGTATGCCACTACAGATTCCTCGAGTCAGTCGTCCCTTTGCCTTGTTTTAATTTTCACCCTAAACTAGTTATATGTGTATTTTGAGTATGTATGCATTATCCTTGATTTTATACTGTATATACATTCATCTCATTCATTATATATAAGAGTGTATGAGTGTGTACTAACTGATAAATAATGGAGTATGAAAGAAATGTGACTTATTTGTAGAATTTTATGTAACAATTATATATTTATTTATTTATTGCCATATACTATTGCTAAATCTGTGATAATGACGAATATGTAATATTACTTATATTTAAGTTGACGTAAGATGATTGCGTTTTCTAAGTGTTAATTTGTTCAATATTATGTAAAAAATTTACAAATAGCCTACTATCTATCTATCTCTCGCAACTGGGATAACCCGCCACTGAGCGTCCAGTCGCCAGATACCGTTAAACATCCATCTTATATTCGGGAACAATATATCTATCAGATATACAGGTATGAAGCGAGCATCAAGATATAAACGTCTTGATAGGAAACATTTGTTATGAACGAGCCGATTTTTTTTGTTTGGTTGCTAGACAACTGTCAAGCATATTTAGTATACATCAAGTCATTGACAAACAGCATATTATGTCAATGCGTTAAAAGTGTTGAATTTTTAATTTGCGGAAAGTATATATTTCTTGTGTTCATTTGAAGAAAAGTGATGCAGAGTTAAGTCGAATGCTTGTATAAGGTGATCAAGCTCTACCAGAAAGACCACAAAAGAAGTTTCAATACGTCGAATTCCAAACGATATTTCAATATAATGACGGCCCGAACGTGCTCCATAGAAGATGACAATTGTTCCACAAAGAATACGGCTACTGTTTTTTGGGGTTCTCAAGATGTGAACTGTAGCGACTATCGACATATTATAATTTTACTTTGACCAAAGGAGAAAGTACACTTTCATCATAACAGCGTGCCGGCTAACACTTCCGCCATCGCCACAGCTGAATTAATCAAATGTACTATGAACTGCCCCCCCCCCCTCCGCGGCCATCTTTAAATTATGCCCCATGCGAGTTCTTTTTGTTTCCAACCTTGAAAAGATCTGTTACTATATCAAAACAATAATTTTGATGAGAGGAATGAAGAACGTGGAAGACTAACAAAAAAGTTTCAAGATGCCGGATTGTTAACGATATTGGATGAAGATGACATTTTGAGTCAAAAGCAAATGGCAGAAATGTTAAATGTGGCACTACAAACAATGTCTGACTGTTTAAAAAGTATGGGAAAGATCCAAAAGTATGTAAAACAGGTGCCACACGAATTAAATAAAATGTAAATGGAAAACCAAAAAAACGCTTTTGAAATATTGCTTCAAAGACTTGAAAGAAAATCAATTTTCATTGAATTGTTACTGGCGACAAAAAATGGATCTATTCGAAGAATCCTAAACGGAAAAAATCATCAACGGAAAAACTAAAACCATTAGACAAGAAGGTAATGCTGTGTTTGATGGGATCAGAGTTGTTAAAACCTGATGAAACACTTAATACTGATCGCTACCGATAACAAATGATCAATTTGAATCATGCATTCATCAAAAAACGACCAGAATGAGACAGAAAGCAGAGCAAAATCGATTGAGGATTGGCTGGGAGTTGCTACCGTGTATTCACCAGACTAGGCTCCTTCCGACTACCATTTGTTTTCATCAATGGAGCACGCATTGGCTGAGCAGTACTTCGATTTCTACGAGAAGTCGAAAATCGGGTGCCTGATTGGTTTGCTTCAAAGAACAAACAATCTTTTGGCGTGGTATTTAAAAATTACCAGACAGCTGGTCAAAACGTGGTGGAAACAATAACCAATACTTCGAATAAAATTTTTTTCACGTTCCCGTTAAAATTAATGTTTTATTCTCACAATAAAAAGGTTCACTTCATACACGTACTCCTGGTATACGTAAAGCGTCAGGGACCATTAGAATTAAACTAATGACATTGATATATTAAGATATTATTGGCAGATACACTAAGCACTTTTTATTCGTATATCTTTTGTTACAATACTACTTTAATTAATAAATATCAAAGCAAATATTAACATCAAAAGTAATTCTTTATTTTCTGATTTATGCGCACATAACTCCTCGATCAGGGACAGTAATTAATCCAATTAATTCTGTATCACTCGATCCCTACTTTCCCTATACGTCATTGCAAAATTGGATGTAACAGTATTGTGCAATTCTATTTAATTATTTCAAATTCTTAAGACACGTATTATAGTTATTTCATAATATTATGAAGCTTATTAACGTGTTAATTTTACACTATAATTAAATATATAATTATATTTATTTACATTAATAAAACAATTATACTGTAAACAAACTGCCCTTAATCTTTCATTCGTAAGGTCTTTCGCGCCTATACATGATCGGAGAAGTAAACTGCATGTGATTCGAGAAACAAACTTGAGTGGCTTCCTAAAACGATGAAGAACGTTTGCAGTTGTGTTATACCAAATATAAACGGCGACAATGGTATATATTATATTTATACGGCTTGATTTGATTTGCATTCACGATATGCATCTGCCGCTACCGGATATCTCAGTCATCTACTTTAAGTCACCTCAATTCGACTCTCCGAATCCCTCGTTCATGTAATCACAGGCTCGACCAAAATAACCATATTTGTCCCGAGGAATGGAAGCGACAAAAGGCCCCGCAATCGAGTAATTCAATATCATCCCAACAGTAATTATCATATTAGTTTAGCGATACGGGATCTGGGAAAATCCAGCCGAACAGTGAAATTACCAAATGCTATATTTGAATAGGAATTTTTGACCATTTATAATAAAAAATCTTAAAATATAAAAGTATTATAAATATTTTATTAACAAATTTATATCTAGTGCAATATTAATACACAATCAAAATAACCTACCTACGCATAATCGACCAAGAATCCGACAACCAGCTAATGAAGTATGTATGACAGGCAATGAATCAGCTAACTCTGCTTCGAATACACTAGAATTAGAGAATTAAAATTATTATAATTAATAAAATTTAATTAATTTTTGTTTTTCATTTAATCTACATACAATGCTAATGACTCAATTACAATATTTATTTTAAAAATATTTATAGAGCAAGTGAAAAATTAGAGTAAGACCTCTTAAGTAATATCAAACTTCTAGCAAAGTTACGGTTTGTTTAATCTGATTGAGGTGCTTTACTCTCGTTGTTGATAGTTACACCGATTCTTTTATGAAAACTGAAACTTTTCAGAAACTTTTCTGATTTGTAGTTTTTGTAAATAACTTCTTGAAAAATGAACATAAATACAATGGTAGTAAAGCAAGGGGTACTCTATTTCGCATCCCTGTACATTCTCATACCCTAGTGGTAAATTAGCTATAAACTTGTTTACTTTGTTTAGAAACAAAATGAACGAATTTATCACATGTTAAGACTTAAAACGAAATTACATAAATGATAGAATATCAATTTATCGAATGATACATAAATACATAAAATAATTTAAATATCCACCAGTATTAACAAAGTTATTCATACACAACTTCTACAAAAATGAATCAAGTCTAAGAAATCAAAGGAAAACATTCACACTTATTGTACGACTAGGTTACTGAGCCTTTAGGTAAAAGCCCGAATTTAAAGAGAAAAGAATAGAAGAAAGTTAAATAAATCTACTTTAATTTGGCCAATGTATAGATACCAGTATATTTTGATCTCAGAAATAAATTTCAGGAATCTGTTACACGTTTGGAGCATTGAGCTGAGTTATCAGCAGAGTCGCCTCGAGGAGGGTTTAATGAATGTGAACTCTCTTAGAGGTACTACGAGAGCTCACATTGAGCGACTTCGCCTTCATTTACAGGATCATTCTACTTTGCGTCTGTTTGGTGTAACAGAAACCTGGTTGGGTTCGAGCATCATGGATACGGTCATCCAGATTGTTTATCGGCCCCCTTATGTTTCATATACGAGGAACTCTAATATATACAACTTTATATAAACTCTATACTGTATATATATATATATACTCTTATTTTTGGATAAATTGCGGCGATTAACTCCAGATTACAGTCACAAACTCACACGGTTCTCTGCACTGCCAGTGATGATGCTGTATTTCTTTACAGACTCGCAACTGAGCTTTACAGATTACCTAATACCGTCCTACGTATATAGCATCATCATTCCGTACCTGGATTGATCTCATTCTTGTGGAGGACAATGGTACGATAATCTCCGCGGCCAATATACCGTAGAGGATAATTATAGTAGAGGTACCTGTTCCTGAATCTATCTGTTGCTCTTTCAGGTATAGGGATTATAAGAGCATCGATGGTAAGGGGCTTGTACAGTTTTTGGCGGGCTATGATTGGGGGCCGTTGCTGACGGAGGATTTTGACGTTAAGTCAGCAGTCGCGATGCTCAACAACAATTTAATGACGGCAATAGATGTATTAGCCTCCTTGAAAATTATGAAATTAAATAATGATCGCTTTCCTTGGATTGGACTTGAGCTCCGTGACTTGCGGCGCAAGATGGGTCAGTGTACAAACGTTACAGATTAACAGGACGAAGGCAATGCCTAGAGAACTTCCTCGATTTCCGCAAACACGTTCAGGAGAGTATAGATCAGGTGAGGACTGAATACGTTGATAATCGCCAGTTCGACTCTCAAAATCCCAGCGCAATCTTGCATGAGTTGCGGAACCTACGATTATTATCAGAATCAAGTGGGTCTTTGCATGGGCTCATGCCGGATCAGCTTAACACTCACTTTGCGCGGGTATCTGTGGAGCTGATGGTAAATCACGTGTTGATTTGTACACGACCTTCTCGTAAGGCGAGTAGTTGACGATTCAAAAAGAATAAAAAAGATGAGAACAATTTAATTAGTGGCTTCGTGAAAGAAGAAGGGAAAAAGAGGAAAAACTTAAGGTAAGGCGACCTGGAATATTTTTAAAAACAGCATAATGACAAATAGCTTAAGGTTATAGCAAGACATTACAAAAATACCCATCGATAAACATCCAATGAGATAATATTACACTAGTGAAGACCCCGAAAAGACCATGACAAGTGAGAGGAAATATAGTTTAAAAGGAACTCCAGAGCACACGAATCACATAAGCTAAGTTTTGAGTCTTCGAGGGTATGAATAATGAAGATCGCAACAAGTCGTCAAAGCTCTGGCCGAGATCTTTTATCCTCATACTGTCGAACCTTGTACCTATGCCTAAGATCCAAATGAACAGTACAGAAATACCGTCAGTAGGAACCGTTACCTTAAGCATAGCACATCGACTATCTGCAACTTTCCAACATCAAGCTGACACCACACTTGCCAACGACGTATCGTTTAATTCATTCTATATTTCTTCCTATCCATGCAGATTATACAACACGGTTTCAATCCGTTCATTTTATAAACTTTGTCAAAATATATTTAAATAAATAACCTAACTCAATTGTCTTACAATAAAATATAACAACAAAACCCAAGTTGTAGAATAGGCCTATAGAGAAAGAGTCTTCATGTGTGATGTAAGTTTCAGCGCATAGGGTATCATCTCTCCGATTCGATCTTGTCAGAGTAGGAAATATGTATGCAACAGGTGACGCACTTTATTATGATTAGTTTTCTATTATGATCGGACCTCCTGAGAGCGTTTATAGAGATTTTATTTGCGCATCTTTAAAAAACACCCGCATTCAGCAATAGGTTCATCGAGTTATTGTGTGATTGGTGTGTGCTTGCGGCTTGTACAACAGTTAGTCCAGGATTTGTGCTTGCTCATCTTGGTGCCGACTGTTGTTTAGCACCCAGTACGTGGAGAAGTGCTGTTATCGTTTCTGGGACGCATTACTTTCCCGCCAAAGTCTTCCTCGTAAGTCAATAAATTGTGAAGTGCATGTCAGAAAGAGAGACATAAGTAAGGCCTGTCATGTAAATTGTTGTGTTGGTAAGTTACGTAATAATATTTCTTATTAAATTATTTTTCGAGTCTCGATTGTGCGTGTGTTCTTTTGCACTGCCCTCCATCCGAAATATATTTTTCGCACCAACTCGTGATTTTAGCTACAAGCACGCAGGCTAGCCATCGCTGCATTCTTTTTAATTTTCCGACAAATTTACATCTTTAATCGTGCGACGTCTGGGACTCCAAAGCGGGATTAGATACCTGGAGAAACGTCGTTCTAATTCTGACGATTGACTGATTTTGAAGTACAGACCCGTTATCTTGCGAGAAATTAAATTTTTGCTGTACCAATCATGAGTTGAAGGAACACCTCTGGCGCTTATTCTTATGACACGGCATCCGAGCCTTAATATGAGTCGTGGGTGAGAGGGTACGATGACGACACAGAAGCAGAGTCAATAAAACTATTGACATACCATTGGCTTGTGCGAATCTGTCGTCAATTCGTCTACCCCTATCAATAATAAGAGCGCAGAAGGGCGGAAATCCTGCTGAAAGGGAGGCGGCGGATAACTTCAGGCACAAAGGAGAGTGAAAATTCAGGTGGAGTCTAAATCTGTGGATTAGAAGCGGACCCCATGGGTCTCTCGTCATCTCAGTTGTAACGCAAATAATGGCCCGATCTTTGGGAACGGAGGGGTCAGATCCACTCATGAACAATGCAGTAGAGAAAGCATTGCGAGATTCTAACATTACTTTTGTGCCGGGACGCTTAAAACAACTTAAGATGCGGGAATATTGAGCGGATTCTAAATTCACAATTGCATGATTCTTGCCCTATATACAGTTCTTAAGCGCGAAACTCTTGAATAATATCAAAATGTCGAGCGCACGTTTGTAGATTTATACTCGTTTGTTAGACCATTCCAGAACTGTTTCTGCGAGCGAGCTCTTGACTCTGATATCTTGCGAGAAGAACAGAATTTGAGACAGCGAAAAGGTCAGGCATTCGCGCACTTTGTGACTATACTTAAAAAGTTTTAAGGACAATGCCATGTATAGAAAGGGTATGTTACATCTGCCGTCGTCCCGACCACCTTGCAGCAAATTGTCTATACTCGGACATTAGAGTGGGGCGTCTAGTGTGTTGAGTAAAGAACGTGACCTTTAATATTGCTCTAACCGTGCAGATGTTCGTGAAATTCTAAAAAATGCCCAAGCCGAGTCTTCCACGCGTTTCCTGAACCTTGCCTAAAAACAGAGTTATAGAGAGAACAGGTGAGAAATCGACTACATGTGCAGAAGGTGCGAGAGATTTCTAATGCTATAGACATCTCGAATTAAAGGACACATAATATTTTATACGAATATTTGAGCATGAAAAAGTTATCTTCAAGATGGGTTCCACGTTTGCTCACGATTGATCAAAACCGAAATCATGAGAGGTCTTGCATGGACGGTTTGCAGCTGTTGCAGCGGAATCCGTAGAACTTTAAGCGTCGTTTCATCACTGTAGATAAAACATGAATACACCACTGCATTCCTGAGACGAAAGAATAGTCCAAGCAATGGGTTCGCAAGGGAGCTCCAAAAAAGGTGAAGACTGTTTCTTTGTCTAGGAAGGTTATAATAAAATATAAAATTAGAAAGAGTAATATTCTTTGATTCCATGTAAAAGGGTAAAACTATTACAGGTGCATATTATTCATCGTTATTAGACCGTTTACAAACGAAATTACAAGAAAAATAACCACAATCGACCTACAAAATAGTCCTTTTCCATCACGACAACGACCAGCTCACACCTCAGCAGTGGCCACAAAACTCATGAAAGTACGGTTCCAACTCCAGATTTGGCTCCTTCCCCTATTACTTATTCCCCAATATAAAGAAATGACTAGCGAGGAAATAATGTTACACAAACGAGGAAACGATTGCAAGAACGAATTTCTATTTTACAGACTGTGACAATTAACAAACTAAAACATCGTTGGACGGAGTATATTAATTTAAAATGAGATTATACTAAGAAGTAAAAATTATCTAAACTAAAAAATTAAGTAGTTTTCATTTTTGCACAAACTTCTGATCTCCCTCGTATTTGTCTATTGATTTTGGTGACAAATTATTTGTATCGCTATAGCAAAAAAGTATAAAAACTAATGAGGTCTACTCAACAAACGTTGGACGTACTAGAAATTTTTTTCGATGTAGATTATATTGAAGTAAAATTATATTAAATATCACATCGATATACAGGGAGCCACCCATCACCAGCCACGGCTAGTAAGACACGCAGTAAGTTCGCGTGCACAGCGTATCTCAAAAACTTACAATAAACAAGAACTTTTAATTACGCCATACGACATCATAACATGGTCCTTCGAGCCGGATGTGAAACATCCAACGTAAAGTGTTAAACTTGGAAGTACGATTTGCAAAGTGAACTTACAACGATATCAAGTGCAAATTCAAGTAAAGTGTGAATTCAATAAAGCAACAGTGAATTCATGTATCAGTGACAACGAGAAGCTTGAGTAGATACAAGCTAGCATACCGATCGAGTGAAATTCATTTGGCGACATCAGTCATTTCAAATCCAGCAATGTAATAAAAGAATCCAGACTTAGAATAGACTTCGAGAGACTTCGAGGAACTCGAGCAGAAGAAGACATTCTACCACACATTGTTCATCGAGACAACATAATCAAAACTAAGTGAGCTCGTAAGTCTAATCCATATTTCATTTCCTTCCTTCGCTTCAATCTCATACGTGTGAATTTTAAATAACGTCGCAAAATGCCAGAAAATAACGACACGGTCAAAGATTTAAGGGCAAAGCGAGGAATTGTAAAATTAAAACTAACAAAATTTACGAAATTTATAAATGATCCTTTAAATCGTTTATATGTGACGGGCGGATTTGCGCGCGCGAGGGAGCGAGGAGTCAGCTGAGCACCGCGGCCGCGGGGCGGGAAGGGCGCGCGGGATTTTGGGAAATGCGCGACTGCGCCGCGCCGTCGAGTTTCGCGCCGGACGCTGAGCCATCGACCCCGATCGCCGATCGATAAGAGCGACGTGCGAGAATAAGTACGAAGGAGCGAAAGTGCGAGAGAGAGAGGGAGCAAGCACAGCTGATACGTGGCCCCGACACCACCTGGGGACGCGAGAGGAAGCCGCGGCGACTTCCCGGCCGGATTGTGGCCGGCGTTACCGGCGTAAAGGCGACGGCCAGGTAGGGCCAAATAATATTATGCCCCGCGCGTAAGAGAGAGAGGCGCTGACGCGCCCCCCCCCCCCCCCAATAGCGCGACCCAGCGTGCCGCCGGGCGAGGGTTCGGCCAAGGCGAGGTGCCCGTATGGGCACCAATGTCTTCGGCCTGATACCCGGAGGTCCGGTGCCCGCAACGCCGCGAGCCCGTGGGGGCTGTGTGCTGCTTTATTGTTGTCGCGATTAATCAAATCGGTTCTCGATGCAACGACGCTGAAATTTAGTCAAATATTTCTTTGGTCCGATTCTGCAATTACGCTGCAATGGATAGGCATGCAGCCTTATCGACTAAAAACATTTGTAGTCAACAGAGTTTCAGAAATTCAGGAAATCACAAGCACTATGTCTTGGAGACACGTTCCGACTTTAGACCACCCTGCGGACGTTTTATCTCGTGGATTGTCTCCAGTACACTTGGTTAAATGTGATATGTGGAAAACAGGTCCAGCTTGGTTTACTAAAGACGCCACGGCATGGCCACAAAACATCATAGAAACACCACCTATTCCTGAACTACGACCAACGCAAATGGTCCTTTTAACAACCGAAAGATTAGATATTTTGAGAAAATACTCATCGATTCACAAATTAACCCGCGTGATAGCTTATATTTATCGTTTTAAATATAACGTTCAAAACAAAGGTGATCATCGTACGGGACATTTATTAATGAGTGAATCGAAATACGCGTTCTATGTAATTTTAATAACGACTCAAATCGAAAACTTTTCGAAGGACTTGAAACAGTTAATAAAATCAAGTACTGTGGATTCAAATATCCAATTAAAATTATTAAATCCCTTGTTAGATGATAAAGGCTTAATCCGTGTCGGTGGAAGGCTTAAGCATTCCATCCTGCCATACTCAAGTAAATTTCCGATAGTTTTGCCTAAAAACAATCACGTGACTAAACTGATTGTGAAGGATAGCCATGAAATCAATTTTCACAGCGGAACGCAAATAACATTGCATGCCGTCCGGGAAAAATACTGGTCTATTAATGGCAAGTATACGGTAAAACGAATCATTAGACTGTGCATCACGTGCTTCAAGTCGAATTCGACGAGTTGTTTGCACATTATGGGCGATTTACCGGCTAGCAGAATCACTCAAGCACGACCATTTTTGAATACAGGTCTCGATTATTGCGGTCCCTTTTTTATAAAGGAGAAAAAACTAAGAAATCGCGGAAAGGTTAAGGTTTATGCTTGCGTTTTCATGTGTTTTACGGTCAAAGCTGTGCATATCGAGTTAATTTCAGATCTTACGACTGATGCATTTATCGCTGGCCTACGACGGTTTTTTGCGCGACGAGAAGTATCCGCGAATCTTTATTCGGACAACGCAACGCATTTTGTTGGCGCAAAAAATGAGACTAAGGAAATAGAAAACTTACTGCAATCAAAGGCGCATAATGATGCAGTGACTGCATTCATAATTAACAAAGGAATCAATTGGCACTTAGCTCCCCCACGATCTCTACATTTCGGTGGACTGTGGAAGGCTGCAGTAAAATCTTTCAAATCGCATTTCTATAGAACAGTCGGAGAAAAATTATTTACTTTCGAAGAATTAAGCACATACGCGACCGAGATGGAAGCAATCCTCAACTCCCGACCTATTACTCCTATTTCCGAAGATAAATGACTTACGTGCCCTTTCTCCTGCTCATTTTCTGATTGGAGAAACTCTTACGAGCTTACCAGAAGTATATTATACTGCTACACCAGTAAATACATTGTTATCATGGGAACATATCCAACTCATGAGAGGCCATTTTTGGAAGCGGTGGTCAAAGGAGTATTTGAACCAGTTAACCACCCGCTCGAAATGGCAGATGAAGATGCCAGCACAAATTCAAGTTAGTTCTTTAGTGTTACTAAAGGAAGACAATACTCCGCCCCTACGATGGCCGCTTGGACGAGTCGTCGAAGCCTTTCCAGGAGAAGATGCACAACCCGAGTGATTTTAGTGAAAACTATTTCGGGTGTTTATAAATGCAGTGTCACTCGTGTTGCGCCATTGCCAATTGAATGATCAGAATAATTTAGGAACACTAACTTAACTAAAATCGCGTTATAAAATATTTATTATAATTTGTAATATGAAATGGAGTCTATTCTTTATATTAATAACCGTTGCATGTACATCTTGTATTAAGCATTTGATTCATAATACCGTTCATGACCTCAAAACATAATAGATGTTAATCTATATTCCTATATCTAAAGGATTCAAAATTTTGAACGAGGTTCGTTCAAGGCGGGCGGTATGTTAAGAGCGTAAGAATATATTATTACAATTATTTCTCCTCCTTGCCGAAATTTAGAGACGATATTTTGAAAAGCCGTGAACAGTTATTTTAGTTTCCCCAACGCTTTATACCCGCTTGATTTAGCTAAAATTCACAATACATTTTAGTACGCGCAGTCATAATTTCATATTTACACACATTTCATGTCTTTAAATTCATATAGATGATTATATTATAAAGTGACCATTTGGGAAATAACGCTCATTAAGACGTGCAAGATTGTGCGTGCCCGGGGAAAACCTTTGCTCAGGTAGAGCCATTGTCTGCACCCGTCGGGACAAGCGACCGAACAAGCGATTTCAAAACCCTCATAACTGTTTATATAACCTGTTAATGCATGCAAACAATATCACCACCGAAGAATAGATTTAAGTATGTAACTGTAAGAAACGAACGAGTACACGACAACGAAAAACTCGATCAGTTTCACTCGAGCGATCGAACAGAGAGGTAGCTCTCGCACTTGTATATCTTTAACTTAAATAAACCTTTGCTACAATAAACTTCCAACGTTTTTCTATTTTATTAATTATCAGTTGGTGCATCCGATTAAGTTCGCGTGCACAGGGTGACGCCGTGTGCACCGCACACTGCTCTACGCGCGCCTACGGCCGCGCGCAGTGACCGCGCACGCCGCCAGGTGGCCAACACGCCGCCGAGCTCACCCAAAAGTGAGTCAGCCCCCCGAGGCCTTATAAGCAGTCCGCCGAACGCGCGGGGGGGCGTGCCGAGCATTCAACCACCACTCACACGTTCTCGTTACCCTTGCAAACTATTGCCATCGCCACCTAGCCCCCGTTGACTTTTTACCCCGAAGACCACTTGCTTGAAACCCCCTTACCCCCGGTCCCAGCATCGGCCGCCCGGAGAGCTAGCCAAACCATCGGCGAGAAACGAGCGAGGACTTCCCCGGCTTGACTAACGCCACGACCAAGTGGCGGACGTCAAGCGTATCTCAAAAACTTACAATAAACAAGAACTTTTGATTACGTCATACGACATAATAGTATATTTCTCTGAATATTACACACTATTTATGTAAATCTCCAGAGTTCTAAGCATTCATCGAAAAACATTACTCACTTAAAATAGTTTTATTCATTTTTAAAGTTTTATTCTTTTTCATGTATAAAGTATTATTATAAAAAAATTCATAACAGTTATAAATAAAGTTATGTATTCAATATCTCCCAATATCATTACTATGAAATCAGACTACATAATTTCAGAAAGGAGTCACTCTCTTAATAATTTTTAATATCCTACGGTTAAATCTGTTACGTGGCGGTTACCGGGTGGTTAATCCCGCCCCAGGTCCTAGCCACCACGCAACTTGATAGGACTTTTCTTCCTTATCCGCTCGCGTATTGTCGCACGGAAAATCCGTGAACACGGCGGAGCAAGCCTGGACGCTTGCTGCTGTAGGGACACGAAAAGAAGTGAAAAGGGCAGCAAAATAATATACGCACGAATAATTGAAATATTAAATAAATATTTATTATAATCAAATATAATAATACGCCCGACAATATTTACACGCATACGCAATTTATCTACCTATCTCTTTCTCTCTTTCACACTCACACTCGTGACGCGGGCTATTCGCATGCTACTGTTAAAATAATAAATGCTACTTATTGTAGCAGCGGCAACTGTCAACTTGGCGGGAGAAAACTCGACCGATTAGCTGTACTCAATCTCGAGCTATGACCTTCTCGACCAAAATTAGGGGAAGTTCTGCCACGAAAAAACTCACATCTCTATATATCTATTACTGCACTTACATGCACTCAAGAGCACGCCGTGTGTACTATGGCACAATCTCGATATCTTGCGTTCTCTTTCACTCTCCCTCTCATTCTCTATTTAACTATAAAAAACTTTAATAATGCGCGAGGCGCTCTCGCTCGCTCTGCGTCTCGGGCCCTTCCACGTCCCGAGACACACTGCGAAATCTCGCGACCGAACAAGGATCGAGGGCCGATCGCGCGCCTAATTGCCCTCTTTCCTTCATTAGACGCTGCGGTCGTGCGCACTAATTGCCGCGCCGCGCCGAAATTCGCGGCTCTCGTTGCCTCCCACCAGGCTCGGGGTCAAGGCTCCGAGTACGCTCTCAATACAGCGACGACCACGACGACATACTCGTCGCAAATCATAAAAGTTTAATTCTGCTGATGTTGACCACTGAGAGTACATAGCATAATCATCCCTACAACGAACTTGGTACTTTTCTTTTTACTTACCAAGCATTATTCCTATATTACCTCTGACAACGTGAAGCTCGCAACAAAAACATCACTATATGCTCTCATTAGCACTCGGCTGCCTTCGGCACTAGATACTTCTATATATTGAACACTTCTGCATATTGGGCACTTTTGCATGTTGGACACTTTTTCAAACACGCAAATACATTTGTATAAATAGAGTCCCTGTTACAGATTCACATGATATTCTTATACGGCAAAATATGTGATTAAGTAATTAGATTATGGTACTTAGTTTTAAGATGTAAAGTGATAAACTACATATGCATGAACCCAAAAATTATATACTTCTTTTTAACGTACATAAGATTTTTTACAAAAATAATGAAAATCTAAAGGTTTACCTAGTATCTTAAAGTTATAAAAAGTCAATTTTAAATTTCTCTATAATTTTTCTCCAATCCACATATTTTCATGATGCTATTTATAACACACTTTAACTTTTACTTAAATGTCAATATGCAATGAATATGAATAATACTATGTTTGTAGCAAGTTATGATCTAATCACTGCTATGATTAATATCTCTATTCAGTTACCAGAAATAGTTAGTTTCTCTTATCATCACTTTAATAATATTTATACAGTTGGACTTTCAAATTTGCATTGTATAACTGATTGGTGTTACAAAATGAATAAGAATTTACATCAAGAGTTACCAAGATTTGTTCCTGCTAAAACTATTAGTTGATCCAAAAATAAACTCAAAAACCCTTGATTTATACCTGCCCTTACTTCTCTTATCGCTCATTGTGATATTATTTGTACACATTTCAATAAATCTAAACTATCACTTGATTTAATGTTACAGAAAGGATATAATATCTTATAATAGGCTATAGATCATGCTCATACTAAAATTGAAGCTGCAAGACTTCCTTCTTATTATAATTGACATGTCAAAATTCATCAACTGTGCCATGCCAAAAGTAATAAGGATGTTTTTATTTCCCTTATGACCTAACAAGTTAATATCTTAATTCTCTGGAATATCAAAAATAATCATGTCCTATTAACTAGTATGTTCCTTACAAATTAACCTATAAATTATTTGTCTTGCTTATAATACACAGCTAATAATAATGTAATGCTTATGACTAAGTTATATATACAATCCATTTAAAAAGTGTAGGTAATACTATAGATTCGAAACAAAGCTAATTTGTATTCACAAAACTGGATTGTATATAAAAAAAATATTTATAGAAACAAAATTTATATTGACACTTACAAATGAAAATGCAGATCAATCTTACCCAGTTACATCTAGTGATAATGAAATTGGTTGTTTAAAATGTTCTAAAATCTTAATTAACATATATTAATGAATATATGTTTATTTTGCATATCTTAAAATGTCATTACTTTTTTTTAGATCTTACTATTTTATTCATAAGCATATTTTTAAAAGAATACTTCATAAAGTTATTTGTTTTAAATTTTAAAATTAAATATTGGACTTGGTATTCAGAGTTTTAGATATTTTAAACTATGACAAAATATTTTGAAGATTTCATCTAATGGAATGTATTGTAATATTACTGTTTAACCATGATTTAATTTTATTTTATCTATGCAAGTACTAAATATATTTTTGCATATTAATATTTAATACTTTTTGAAAGTAGGTCTCATTCAATAATATTAAGAAATGTTTACTTTATAATTTTTATAATTTTAATTATTTTTTATTTTTACCTTTTTTGAAAAATTGGAAGCAAAGCTGTGAAAGCTTTGTGTTTAATATATATTTTATCTAAATACTATATGATAATTATACATAGTGAACCTAATTTAACAATTTAATTATAATTTCTTGTTTAGAAATTAATGATCTATAAAATAAATATCTAGGTAAAATTGAATGTTTAAATTCTATGTTATTAAGTTGTGTCAAACTAGAATATTATATTAAATTTATAAAAAATAAGGAAAATACCTTTAAAAATTCTCATTTTATTTTTATCAAAATATTCTGATCTAATTATTCCATAAACCATAATCTTTTTTTTAGCAATTGAATAATTGCCATGTATAAATATGTTGTACATGTACATTATGTAAAAATTTTATATTATATTTATATTATTACAAACTCGAATAAATATTTAAATATGTAAATGTAATATGATTATATATTGTAATTTATTTAAATAAATTCAATACACTCCTTTTTTTCTTAGTAAATTAAATTATACTCATAATTTATTCAAAACGTCTTAATTGATGTACGTCTTTTTTAATATCAATAATTTACTGCTACAAACTACAATTACTTTCATTATCAAGTAGTTGTATAATTTGATTATTCTTTATTCTTCTGTTAAAATGGAATTAATTTAAAGTTTCTGTTTGTCAAGGATAAATAACTTAAAATTTTAAACTTTTATTAAATCATTCAAAGTTTATATTAAAAGAAAACTTTGCAAATCTTACAGATTATGAAACATTGTTACCTAATATAAACAAGTGAGTATTTAATATAAAATACAGTCAGAAAAGTATAAATTAAGTAACAATAGATATAAAATCATAAACAAACAAACAGTTTAAAATACATAAAACATAACTAATTACCTGTAAAAATTTTCCGAACCACCAATAGCTACAAGACAGTATGAATTAGTAAGTTTGGAAAATACACCTATCTCATTGTTATTTTCAAATTGAACGCGTACAGCCATGACTGAGATTATATGCAAATTTATCAACTATTAAAATATTTATTAATACTTTCTATTTCAAGTACACTTTAGTCTTAAAATTTTTATAAGTCACAATATTAAAACACTCATTTCACCCTAAAGTTATTCAAGTCACATGTAAACCATCGGCACATGTGTACCTTAAAAGTGCTTATTACGAAAATAGAAAATTATAGTACTGAGCATAGCCAAAGATAAAAAGAGAGATTGCCGACGCTACATGGTAAAATCGCGCCAATTCTCATGTTTCGTAGTAATAGGAGCCCTTATGGTCAAAAACAGAACTTGCCGCACAAGAGCCGTAATAAGGCGGAACAAGTGTTGGAGAAGTGCAAAGCAAAAGCAGTGCGGACCACACGCCTGGCACTCCGTATTATTCGACGGCAATGTTTTGGAGTAGTTATGTCCAACTTCACCAGTGTGCGCTACTGTCGACTTCTGATGCATATGTACATACACTTGCGATTGTTCGTGTTCATAACAAATTGGCTATCTTCGGTTTTCAGACCAGGGCATGTGCCTTTGTTCGTTTACAAACTTAAATAGTAGAGCCTGTTAATATGCTTACCACATTTTTTGTCAAAAATATACATTATATTGTATTGCACACATACATATTTACTAATATCAATATTTAGTTTTAAAAAGCAGAGGTGAATAGAGAGATAGCCGGTGCTATACGCCCAAGTCGCGCCAAATTCGATGCACCGTAGCAATACGCACCCTCGCGGAAAAAATTGTAATCTGTCGCATTTGAGGGAAATGAGGGAAAATAAGGGAGAGGGATGAAGTTAGCGCGAGCCACGAGTCTTGTCCATGTGACCGGTCGCAGGTATGTATTGGTGCGCCTGATTGCGGCCAAAGCTGGCTTGGCTCTGATCGGCGAGGGAAGGAGCGCGAATGACGAGCCACGTCCATGTGCCTGGCACTCTTTATGTGTGCGACTGTGCATGACTGGATCTTTAGCATGTGTCCATGACTCGCGGCCGTATCGGAGGAGCCAGCGCGAGCAACGAGTCAAGTCAAGCCCAGTCGGACCCACGTGACCAGCACTGTTTCTGTGTGCGTATGTGCATGACTCGGTAGCTAGTTTGTGTCAGTTCGTCGGATTTTCGGCGGGTCTGCTTGCGACTGCTTTTCTGTTGTTCGGCTTCACCTCGGACACGAGGCCCGAGCTCGGACCTCAAGTGTGAAAATGATAGCAAACATTTTGCAATACACGCAAGATTTATGCCTCGATTTATGCACATTTTCAAACAAAAGTAAAGATAATTTAAAATCAATAATATTAATATAATTTTGACGATTACCTACAGGAAATCAACTTTATTTGCATAAAAGTTACAAATCATATATATGCACACGAAAGAGCATAATATAGAAGCTTGTGTATATAATTTAATTAATAATTTTTTAGCGTATTTTTTTGAAAACCATGTTATATATAATTGTCCCTAAAAACGGGATACGATTATAAACTTTTGTGTAAAAGACTTCTTCATTCGACAAACTACTCGATAACAAATTACTCGACAGTCGTTTAGAAATTTTACTACTTTATCTGATTAATTGCAAAAAGCATTTAAAATAGAATCGAATCGCGATTCTTCAGATAGAAAAAATGTAGCTATGTATTTTCGTGATCTTAACTGTATGCATCAATATCAATTGAGTAGAGCCCAGAATCAAGACTTGTATATCACTATTCTACACCAATTGATATTTGATTTTAAAACGCACAAATATTAATTTTCCGTCCTTCAGGCCATCTAGAAGAGGCTAAGAGGATATACGACGCAAGGCTGAGGTACTTCAGCAGGGCACACGTCTCGTGGACTTCGTTCGCCATTGCCGCGAGAGGGCCCAAAGGGGTGGGCGCGCTCCTTTGCTTCAGCGCGCTGCGGGAGAAGCAGATTCGATTTGGCCGTCGAGGCGAGCAGTCGCAAAGACGAGATTCAGAGTCGTCGCGTGCACTTGTAAAAGTATTAGTCGTCAGGCGAAGTAGAGTCGAGAGCATTGTGGACGGTCGAGATGTGTTGTCGGTCACGACGGAGAAGTCGCACAATGCAGTACACGTGCAGTGAAGAAGCCGCCAAGAGAGCTAAGCAGAAGGAGCTCGAAGTGCCCGCATCCGGCTGATAGTGAGAACTTGGGCCACCGACGAGAGTGAGCGGAGGCTACCTGCGACCTCGCAGACTCCCCCGAAATTCAGCGATAAGCAACGCAACCGATAGCGCTTCAACAGCAGGCGGGCGACCTCCCAGATACCGTTTCAGTAACCGGCGAGCGACAATAGAGTTCGCTCCATCCATCGGTGGGATGTCCGAAACGCCGCTCCAACAAGGGACGAGCGACGCCACAGACGCCGCTCTCGCTCGACGGGAGACATTCTCTAGGTCGCTCCTCCCCAAAGGCAGAGATCCGCCGTCGCTATCGGGCCGACGGGCAACGTCACCAATACCACCTCTAACATCCGATGGGAGACCTCAACCGACGCCGCTCTACAACCTTGCAAGCCAGGAGTCATCAGAATCATCACCGGTGAGTGAGCTTGAGAGGAAAATCTTCCGCGTGTGCGCGCAGAGTGTTTGGTCGCGGACGGGAACGTTGCATCGGACGGAATAATTATTTTACCGCGCTGGTCGTAGTCAGCAGCGGAGGTCGGATCGCGTTTGTGCAAGATCGAGCGCAATCACCACCGACGGATTCCCATGATTCTCGACAACGTAATCGGGACACCACTCACCGCCGAGAGCGGATAGTAGCAAAGGAAAATTGTGTATATAGTTTAGGGAATCAAGAAATATATTTTTCACATAAAATAAGCCCTTTTTCATTTCCTTCATAGCCCGAGTGAATCGGTATCCATTGGCTAGATCATTAAGATCATTTTTTGTTTCTTTAACCAATTGTGACGTGGTACTGTATTTCTCCAGTACTTTGAGTGAAGCCAAGCTGTCGGTGTAGATGTTTATACATCTTCCCCTGACATTCTCTGACTTCAATTTATTAAAACATGTTTTTTTGGCAGTCATTTCCACTGTTTTCAGTAATTGTTTTGGCCTACACACTGCATATCCAGTACCTTTATCTGTCTTGGATCCGTCTATGTACTACGCTTTTCCTCCTAAGTGTTGGTTATTGACCCAATCATCTGCACTCGGAGTTCTGGTTTAATACCGTCGTTCGAATCATAGATGTTTGGTCATACGATCCTCAGGGAATTTCCAAATTGATCCCTGCAGTATTTCCTTTTGGATGGTTCTGTTCTCATTTCCTGTTCCTATCCACTCTTCTCCGGGTGTTAGTCTGTAGGCAGACCTGGCCGCCGCCCTCATTATTTAAAAGTTCAGGCAATGTATTCCCAATAGAATTCTAACCGCAGGTAACAGTATACTTTTTCTTAATCCAAAAGAAAAAAGTTTCCCTTAATGTTACACCATATATGTGGTCCATTTTGAGCTTCGGTTCCAGTATGGCTTCGTAAATCCATAAAGCTTTTTGGGGTTCAAGCACTCACCCTGTGACAATGGCTCATCTACACTGCATGTTTAGGACTTTGTTGCATTGCAATTTTGAGGCTGCCTCCATTGAAATTTCTAATCTAGATATTCCTAGATGTTTTACTCCCTCTCCGTACGGTATTCTTTGTCCGTAAAATGTTATTTCTTTACGAATTTTGTATTTGTATTTCTTCATGAAGACGACTATCTCTGTTTTATTCGGATTAACCTGGAGAGATTTCGTTCTACACCATTCCTTTACCTTCTCGAGGACTCTTTTTACAACATCCAAAAAGATTTCGACGTATCATCCTTTCATGAGTATGGCAAAATCATCTGCATATCCCACAGTAAAGATACCTACTCTGCTTAGCATGCGTAATAACGAATCTGCGACTAGTGTCCGTTAAAGAGGTAGAAGTACCCGTCCCTGTGGAGGAGGTACCTCTTCCTTTTACAAATTTTCCCTTCCACTGATTAAAAATCTCTCTATCACCGTGTATGGCACAATTTCTGTGGATTTACCCGCAGTATATGCATGCTGACCTTGGTGAACTGGATCAGCTCTAACAGATGTTTGTCTGTAATAACAGTCTATCAGTTTTTGCATCATCTTCAGTAAGAAGGACGTTAGGCTAATAGGTCTGAAATCCTTCACCGAGGAGTAGCTTCTTCTCCCAGCTTTCGAAATAAATGAAACGCGTGTTCTCTTCCAAACTCCTGATATATATCCAATGGCTAAGCATCCTTTGAATATGCCCGTGACCAGTTTAAGTATGCTCTCGCACCTTCTTGTAGCATCAAAGATGCTATCCGGGCCTGGTGTTTTACATGGTTCAAACAATTGAATTGCCCATTTTACTCTCTCCGGTGTTACTATTTGAGCCGCTGTTTCCCAATCTGTACTGCTTCGAGGTTCCACTCGCTGGTACACAGATATTTCGTCATCTTCCTTTATAAAATCTGGGAAATTGGCTCTTAGAAAAAGTTCTATGGTGTCCTCTTCCGTTTTCACGGAAATTTCCTCCGTGTCCTTCAGATTTTGTAACCTGTTGTCGTTTTCTTTGGTCAGAAGTCTGGCTAATCTAGCCGTGTCTACTAGGGTTTCAATGCCCCTATATTAATTCTGCCGACTTCCCTTTTTCGATTTGATTATCTCTGTTTTGAAGTCATTTAGAATGTTTTTATATTTTTTCCAGCCTTCAGGGTCTTTTCTCTTTTTCTTATTATTAAAAGGATTTCTGGCCCTTTTTCGAAGTACCTCCAGGTCTTTGTTTCACCAGGAGATACTTCCAGATACCCATGCAGATTTTAATGGAAATTATTTTAATATGCCCTGACGATAGTTGTTTGGATCTTTTGTAGGGTATATTCCAGCTCGAACTCAGTACCTTATACGCCCTTAATATGAACTGCAATTTGTTGGGTTTTCTCTTTGGATCTAGCTTCGGTTTTACACATGTTATCACGAAAGTGATCGTCCTGTAGTCTGAAATGGATGGTTCATTTTCTGTTCTTCATCGATGTAAGGGTAAGATGTAAGATCTCCCTTCTGCTTACTGCGACAAAGCTTGGTTCATTTCCCTGGTTGATAATGTCTAATTGACTTCCAGTAATGTATTCTATTAGGGCTTCACCCTGGGCGTTAATATCTGTGCATTCCCATGCATCTTCCCCGTCGCAACCCGCCCGCCGCCCCAAGCGTAGCGCGCGCGCTCTCTCTCCCGCGCGCGTCTTCCCCGCACCCACCTTGCGTTGAGGATTGCTGGCTCTTGCTTCGATGTCCCGGCCCGTCCGCGTCGGGGACGCAGCGGTTGCCTGCTGCGCCTCGCTGCTGGCCCCTGGATATTGTGGGGTGCCGATGACTTCGTCATGCCGACCACGTCCCGATGGTCTAGAGGTGCAGGACGGTGCTCGTGGGCTGCGTGGCGGTTCTGGAAATCCGGGCTCAGAACGGTGATTACCCGAGCGCTTTCGGAGCCACGCGGAAACTAACACTTAATTCTCTGCTGGTAATCACCCAGCAGTCAGTACTGTTTTCGTGCCGTCCGCCAGCTCACCACCGGCCGCCAAGCTGACGGAGCCTCGGGTCGTTTTTTACTCACACAACCGGCTGTGTAAGAGGCTGCCGAGGGCTCCGTCACTGCTCCCTCCCCCTCCCTCCCAACCCGACATAAGCGGATGTCGAGTTTGTCCCCCTTGGGCTCCTCCTAGCGATGGGACGCCTCATGCGGGAGCGCGCCCACCTTCCTCAAAGTGCCGGTGGCAGGCTGATGACCACTCCACCACCTCCTGCTGCGGCTGCTTACGTAGTACCGGGTACGAGACCGAAGCTTCTATGTCTCGGAGCATGGCCGGCGACGTGGAGAAGTCCCGCCGCTTTTCTGGCGGACGCTTCGGAGCGGGTCTCCGACTCTCCGCACGGGGAGTCGCTCTCGAGGCGTCCCAATGGGTTCAGGGAGCTACCTGTCCGACCGACGGGTCCGGCTGACAGCGAACCTACCCTCGCAGAGGATAGGCGAGAGCAGGTTACTGTTTCATCCCTTCTTGGAGGCTCGTTACGCTGTCGGCCCCTCCTCACGTACTTAGGAGCCAGATGAAGGGAGCTCCTTTGCCGATGGGATTGATTGAAGGTCCAGACCGCCGCTGGCAACATTACGGCTACGGGCCGCCACTCCCACTTGATGCAGCGGTGGAACTTGCAGCAGCTACGACAGATCCCGATGATCACCCCGGTGCAGCCATAATTACGGTAGTAGCACATGATCCGCGGATTGAGGCATTGCTGGGTATCTACCCCCGGAGTACTCGTCCGCGCGTACCGGGGGTCTTCCCCGCTGCGCCTTCTGAAGGGGAATTTTTATCATCGCGATAACGCGGTTGTATGAAGGCCTGCGCGGGCGCGGGTATTGGCGCGACCGCGGGGGGGGGGGGGGGGGGGGACGTCGCGGCTGCCGCGATGGGGTCGGCTGCCGCGATGGGGTCGGCTGCTGCTGCGACGCTGGTGGACTGTGCCGCTGCCGCCGATGGCCTTGATGTCACGTCGCTCGACAGTTCCGAACTGCCGCCAACCAACAGCGGCTCCGGAAACGGGGACGGGAGAGTAAGTCTCGACTGCCCGTGGCTCGACGAAGCCGGTTGGCTGCAGGTACCTACAGTGTCGGGTGGACCTTAGTGCCTAGCAGCGTCCCTTTCAGTAGTAGAAGAGCCTTTCTTCAGGCTCTTTTCTGTACCAGGTCCCCTTTCGGAGTCCTCGATCGCTTCGGGTCTCTTAGACTTTTTAGGACGTTTACCCCGCAGCTCCTCGCATACATAAGTGACACGTTATGGGGGTTCGGCTCGGGCTCGTCATTGAACTTGAAGTACCATGGAACGTCCAAGGTTGTCAGGGCCGAGCAAATTTTACGCAGCCTATACCCCCCCCCCCCACTAATGGTGTGCGAGTAAGCCCTCCAGCAAGTCCTACTCCGAACTATCGTAGTAGCACTGTAGTGGGTTTAAGAATATCTAGCGAAATATCTGGAGCGAGTCGGAGGAAACGTCTTCTTTAAGTAAGGATCAACTTCTCGGAGAGACATCCGTTGCTAGAACCGATCAGTACTGTTGTCGGTCGGGTGAGGTGGGAATGCCAGTTCTTCCTGTCCCGTCTGCTGCTAATCCGTCGTTGTAAGAAGTTGAATGATGAAACGGAAGAAGTGGGGATAACTCGCATCCGTGTAGATTGGAGTTATCGGAGGATGTATCGCGGTATTCAAGAGCAATGCTAAACTTCGATATGTACTTTTCCGGTGCCGAGAAAGAATGATATCTTCAAGAAGCGCAGAGTTTGAGACAGTGAGTTTTTAAACGAAATTAATAGACAGTTTACTGTCTTTCTCCGACTGTCTTTGTTGTGATAATGATATTTTGTGTGATTTCCTTCGATGACGTTTTAACGAATTATTGAAGCATTATTTAATCCCGAGATTGAGCCTCAGGTTTTTGGTTATTTGGATGACCTGGTTGTGGTGATAGAAACATTTAATGAACAACTAAAATGGATCAAGTATGTGTTAAATAAAATAGTTGAGGCAGGTCTAGACGTTAAGGAATGTTGCAAGGTGTGACGCATATCCCAACAGACTCGGCAGCCGATCCGCCGATCTACGCAAGTTATTGTTGTTAGGAGCGGGGGCATAATCGCTACAACTGACCCCATCCTCGTTACGCACTCTTCTGCTACAATTTTGGGTGGCGAGGGGTAACCCTCTTAAATTGCTCGCGTTGTGGCGAAGAGCACGTCACGTGGTTGGTGAATCGTAATGGTCACCGGATTGCTGGAGCCCTTGGTGTTGAACATTGGTGCGAGTGGCGGCAAAGTACGAAGCTGAAGGCGCGAGGGATTTCACGATATACGTCATAAACGAGGTGAAGCTCTCAATAGTTAAGCCAGTGGTGGTGCCCACAACAAAGAAGTTGCGGCCAAGTAAGTCTGAGAAGCATGAATCCACCGCTCAACGGATTGCCTTCTATCACTTCCTACAAAGAAATTGAAGCGGCTCTGCGCAGCTGCTCAGACAGGCTGTACGAGCGAAAGCCATGGAGGTCCCCAGTAGTGAATTGAGCAAGACCGATAATGGTATTATCCTTCCGGCTTCAAAATAATTTACTGGGGAATCTCTCATCTCAGCTCCTACTGCAAGTACTGATGTGGTCGAGAGAATGGCCCGCGTTCTTCACAAGGTGAGGCTTTTTTACCAAACCACGTGGAATGCGTAGCCGGCGGAGCGAGCCACGCTAAAAAGACTAGTCGTAGATAACCTGTGCGTCAAAGGCGTGGCCACTCCTCAATTTAATTTGTGCGTATCGCGGACATTGTGTTTTATTATTACAGTAGAGTGAGCACAATCAATTTGTGCGTCTGTGTAAGGAGTGAATGCCGCAGCGAATAAATTAACGTTTTCGGAGATGTAAAATTTAGGGCGTATTGTGACAGGCATCCCGTCATGATCGCGCGAAAAGTATCATCTCTCCGATTAAGCCTTGACGAAGGAGGGAAGCTGTATAAAACAGGTGATGTGCTTTATTATGATTTGTTTGATATCGAAGTCGAACCTCCTGTAATTGCAGAAATTACAGTGAGTTCAGTGTATCTCTTACGAGCCTTGTATGCAACAGTGTGTCGCGACCACCAAGGGCGTTTTCAAGAGAGTTTCTTTATGCGAATCAATAGCTTGGCTTTGTAAGTACACTTTCTCGTGCAGATAATAGCTTTTAAATCTATATGATTATACTTAAAAAGCTTTAAGAAGGATTTAAGAGAATTAATAAATAAAAAAATAAACATGTTTTTTTCTGTTGCAATATTTAATAATTTTATTAGAACGATTCGTATATTACCAATACCAAAGTTTCTAATTATCGATTTCTAACAGTTAAATAATAATCATTATGTGAGTATTATAGCTTCTCTTTTTAGTGTAATTGTAAATATGTTATTATTCTTTTCATAAAAAGTCATATTTTAAATAGGATATAAACTTTGTAACGGGGCTTCGGAGCAAAGTAACGAAAGTATGTACCTTGCAGATTTAATGATGAAAGGAGCCTGAGCGTTTATAGATTTTGTAAAAATAATATATAATAAGACTGATGATATAATGATTCCAGAGATTCGATGAAATTATTCGATGCCCTTTCTTTGGCTGTAATCGTCAAACTATTTGTGACGGGGCAAATGACATCGGCGCGCGCGCGGAGCCGATCTCGCGAGACGCCGCGGCCGCGGCCGAGCAATCGATGCGCGCGGCCCATAGCGCCGAAAAAGGGCGGAGCTATCGGCCCGCGGCGCGATCGACAGGCGCGGATCGATGCGCGGGGAGTTTCGCGCGGGCCACGACCGTGGCCTACAGACCCGGTTTGCGCCCCTTTCCCCGCGACCCGCGCCCCGAAAGTGCGAGCGAGAGAGAGAGCGAGCAGCACGAAGGAAGAGAGAGAGAGAGAGCGACCAGAGCGAGCGCCGCGACCCCCCCCGCGACTCTTCCCTTTTTTAATCACTATAAATAAACTCTTTAAAAGTAGTGAAATATAATAAAAAAGACTTAAAAAAGTATAATATAGGCAAAGTTGCCTCTGTGTTCAATAAAAAATTTTGGGACTATAAAATGTAAATATTAACATTAAAATAAATCTTCATTGATACTTACAAGAAATGTTATCGATGCTAAAATATAGTTTTATTAATCATTAGAAAATAAATGAAATATTCAAACAAATAAGTGCTTACTTTTATTTACAAATAGAACTAGCCGGTTCATAACCTAAGTTAATCAAAAAAATACATAAAAGAATGTGTTCGTAAAAAGCTTTTTAATTCGTTTACAAAACGAGTTACAAAAGATTTTATTTACTTGTAAATACATACCGAATTAAAACGATTGAATTCTCAAAAAAGTAATGATATCACGATAAATACAGCCAGTTTAGTAGTAATTAAATTTAGCAATTGAATTTATTCTTATTTAGTCTGAAAATTTAATAAAAAGTTTTATTTATACATTTACTATATTTATTTCCTTTATTTTTATCAATGCATAACAATTATATAAATGTCAAAATATGTAGCATTTTCAGTATTTCTCTTTTTATACATTTGTTAATTCATTTTTAACTATCTTTATTTTTAGCCATTCAATACAAAGTAGAATTTTCTTACCCAAAAACAATTTGTATACTAAAATTATAAAATTGTGTAATTGTATCATATAGTAGGTATTCGTTTCGTTCGATTCCCAACTATCTGCCCTACGATCAGAGCGCCCCTGCCGGGCTCCGCTGGCAATCGCGGCACGGTAATCTCGATAAGCGACTACCGTTTAGCAACAGTGCAGCCGATGCCCACTGCCTCTCTCAGGGACCTTCGCAGGCGAACGAACATTTTATTCCTTCGAGCCGGATCAGCTCATGCTTTGAGATATGCATCCAAGTAAGCGCAAGTTAGGCTTCCTGAGAGCCGAAATTTTTGGACGCCTATACCAGGCAGTAGGTGAAGCTCGTTTCTCGCTTAACGAGGTCGCTTCAATTCTAAGATGGCAAGCGTCGAAGCGTCACTTTCGCGCCACATGATCTGCCGCGACTTTGGTTCTGATCCCACTTTGATTCGGGCCGTTCAGGTGCCGACACGCCTCACGTCTATCCTTCTTCTAGACGACTCCCGCCTTGGCTCGTGACGGTGTCTAGATAGAACAGTATAGGGGTCATCACGCCCTCCGCCCGACTACCGAAGATTAGTGAGACGTCGGAGCTCCAGCTAGTCGATCCTGAATTTGCCCGCCCCCACGGAGCACCTTGTCCAGGAGACCAATTTCGGATAAACCTTGACCAGTTCAATCTCCAGCTGTCTGGAGATCACTGCTCCCCAATCTGTTTCGTCCTGCGCGTCAGTGCTAAAATCGGAGGACGTGTACAGTCATAAGCGTCTGGTCGGCCTCCTACAATGCTTCTGGGTGCTCGAAGATGCCCCAATTCGCCTTCGGCACTTTGGGGCCGAGGTAGAGTGCAAGCGCATTTTTGACAACCGCGTCACATGGGACTCAACGGGTCGATACACCGTGTCACTTTCAATTAAAGATTGTTCCCTCCTGTTCTTGAGTCAGCTTGCTAGCGACCGCCATGGCCCTCGAGTCAATGCATCATCGGGTGCATCAGGACGCTTTCTCCAACAGATAATACTAGATCTTCATGGTTGACTACCTACTGAGATCGAGGAATTATTCAAGGAATCATTGCTTTCAAGTCCTTCTGTATCATTTATATAGAGCCCTACTCTTGCTTTGGAAGTCACGAAGCTCAAGTCCAATCCTAGGCAGGCATTTCTTATTTAGGTTAATTACCTTTACCGGTGCCAGTTCATTAATGGTCTCCATTAAATCGGAGTTAAGACTCGTGTTCGCCAATATAACGTTAAAATCAGGTAACCGCTTCTACGCAACTGCCGACGACTAAGGCCTCTTAACGGTCCTTTTGTCTTTGACCGCCGGCAAGCAGCGGTCCAAACAGAGTGATATCGAGGTATCACATATCGTTGGTTGCGCGGTCGGGAAAACTCTTATCGTATCTTCTGCACGTCGGAAAACGAGTGCTTGCCCGATCACCGCGTTCTCCATTACAATACAATAAGTAATATATGTTAACCTATTTCTTTTATTTTTTGTATATTCTAAAATAAATATTTTCTAAAATATCGATAATTACATGTTTTGTCATAACTTTTTTAATTCTCCGAATTTTTTGATAAAAGTTCGTGTACGTATCCGCACTAATATGTAGAATAAAGAAATAAAATAAAAAAATTTTTTTTTAAATATTTTAAGTGTAAACCCCTCTTAATAAACTTGTGGCGGTTCTTGTTCACCTTATACTTACGGTCTTAGATGTAAGATACTTACGGTCTTAGATGAGATTGAAATGAGACAAGCATGCCAAGCACATTAGCTTCGTATGTGTCGAGTAGATAAATAGATAATAATTCATTTGTAAATCTTTTAATTAAATTTTTGCACAAATTAATATTCAGAACACGCCACATATTAAGTCTACTTACGTATACATCGATTTTATAAATTCTATCACATATTCGTCAATATCACAGATGTAGTGCAGATATGGTAATAAATAAATAAATAATAGATACGTAAAATTCTACAAATAATTCACATTTCTCACAGTTTACATTATCTATCAGTCAGTTCACGCTCATACAGACTTACATACAATGAATGAAATGAATGTATTTATAATATGAAGTGAACAATGTATACACACATTTATGACACACGCATACAACTAAATTTAGGGTGCAAATCAAAACAAGATTATGAGGATGACTTACTAGAATGATCCGTAATTGCGATGTCCTGATCCCTCAAATGCTTCATCACTAGCCCCCTGAAGCGAAAAAGAGAAAATATATTCCTTATGCAGGATGGCAGTTTGTTTTACAGATAAGCACCTTGAACAGAGAAAAATCTACTTCCCGTCTCAGTGCGCATCTGTGGAACAGAAACCTCTTTAGGTTCACCCCTAACCAGCTGATGGGATGCATCAGAAGAAAATAGATCAGCGAGGTTCTCCGGCTTAGGCAGCCGTAAGATCTTAAAGACCTGCAAGTACATAAAATATTCCCTCCAACCGTCTACTCCCATCTAACCCAATCGGATCCTGAAGAGGGTGACAAGATCATCCCACTCAGCACCCGTCACATACCGTATACAAGAATTCTGTGAATGTTGCATCTTTGTCCTAAGCTCTAGAGACGCTTCCAAGTAAACTATAGAGCAATAATTAAAATGAGGAAAGACCAGAGAACACACCAGACTGGCACGAAGAGCCTCCGTAATGTAGTGACAGAAAAACATAAACTATATAAAAGCTAATTAATTCTTTTACAAACCAATTACAACAAAAATGTAGTCTCCAGGTAAGACTTGCGTCTAGTACAGCGCCAAAGCTTTTTACAGTCTCAGACACGACTGCCCCATCCCAAAGATCAATAGAATTAAACCCTGCCGACTGAATATCGAAAAGGAATCTGCAAGTTCCAAAAAGAATCGCAGATGTATTTCCAATATTGAGTTTCAAGGGCGCAGACGCGGCCCAGTCCGAGACTGTCCGCATCGCAGCTTTTACATATTTGGCTATTATACAAGATCCAGATCATTACTGTAAAGACAGAACAGCAGTGGTCCTAACATAGAACCCTGAGTAACGTCAAGCATAGTGGAAAGCTAAGATTTTATAGCCCCGTTGGAGATGACAAGTTGCTCTCTCCCAGATAGGTATGCCCAGATCCATGTCAAAACCCCTCGCAAAAAGCCCATACACTTCGTACAATTTGATAGTCGAGTGGGTCATATAGTAACCTATGGGTACCATAGCTTGGTAGACATAGAGCCTGGATTATTTAAAATATTTTCAGTGTAGGTTTCTGTTTCAAATCGAGAATACGATTTAGTTAGTAAAGGACTATTAAATAGATAATAATATAGTGCAATCAAACTCCAATCTTAAAGAAATACAACGCTCCATGACTAAACTGATTTTCTTATCAGATCTTAAGTAACATTTCTGTACAGTTATTCTTATCGATTTCTATATTTTATTCCTATCGATACAGTTGTATACCGATTGGTTCAATTTACACGTGAGACAGCTGTGACGTCAGAGTCACTTGGCTTATGCGGAAAGCGCAAAAAGCCGTGCCTCCATTTTTAGTCTCAAGAGATTAAGAACTAGGGATCGCTTGTAAGGGGGTAGAGAAGCTTCTAAATCTTGGGAGGTAAACTGTAGAAATTGAAGGCAGATCCTATGCGTCAAGAATGGTGGGAGGTAAGGAGTTGACTTCTGCCTCAACAGGTCCTTTCGGCCTGTACGAAGAAGTCGAAGAGAGTTAAGGAGAGATAACCTATGGATCTCACGTTTGTGAGATCGATCTCTACCACAGCTCGCGTAGGCGTCTGACATAAAGAAAGTCTCTGGACCAACTACGATGATGTTCCGGAACTCCAGTGAAAAAAGAATCACGAAAGGATCATTTGATGTTTAATTACTCGAAGAAGAGGCTCTGGTTTTCATCGTTTTATTTTGTTGTTGATCTTGACACTTGCGGTTTTACAGTATTTTATTTTAGTATAGAAAAAATATACAACTGGTTGGAGAATTTGGCGGCGATCGAGAAACGAAGTAATAGGAAGAAATTCGGTTTAGCTCGAAGCTAGATCGAATATAGGATAGAGGCGGAGGAGTTTGAAGGACTTAGAAAATTTCAATAGATCCAACTCAAGGTTGAGATCTTTGAGAGCTAACCAGCTCGAAGCTGAACAGCGAAGCAAATGGAAGAGAAAGTAGAAGTTATTTCTCAACGGAAAATCCATTCCTTTTATATCCCTGGGCCTCCATAGGTCTCAATGAGAGTGATAGAGAGGTCCAAAAGGGTTTATCTTTTACAGAAAAGTTTCTTTTTCGCATTGTTTTATAATTATTTCTATTCTATTTTGTAGATGTTATTTTCATTTTGTATTTTTTGTACAATATTTTCGCATATATAAGTTTTATAATAAATTTAAGAACAAATAATAATTATTAATTCTATTAATTTAATTAAAATTTATATTTTTGTTTATATATAAAAATATTTATTTATGTTATTATATTTACATACATAGATATACGAGAGTTTATGTTCTTAATTGTTTATACATTTTATCTTTTTTTTTACTATATATAACGTATAACTGTGTTTATTATTTATTTATTTCGATGCTGGTTAATAATTATTTATTATGGTATGAATGTACATTGTTCCTTATTCTAATATGTACATAGGTATTTAGTTTAATATTTAAATTGATTAATTTGTAATACGAGTATTCTTTATTTATTAGCGATTGATATTAATTATTGTGATATATATATATGTATATACATACTTATATTTTTATTTTAATAGCTTTTTATGTAAGTGTTTGGTAACTATTTTACTGTTCGATACCCTAGAGAAATCGATTAAGCGCATGGAAAAACATTAAAAATTACCAGGTTACCGAGGGGACCCGAACATTACACAAAAAGGCCCTCCTCGACAGGACTACTTAGCTATAATACTATTTTTGCGTTTTATATTATTTCTATTTCCGATTTTTATGTACCATTAAATATGATAAGTATTTCTTTATTATAATTGTAATATATTTCATTAATAAGCGACTTTACGGTTTATTCTATTCACTGCAAAACTTTATTAAAATGATACTTCATAAAAGTTTCACTTGAATACTGAACTCGAATCTGTATCGTATTTTTTATTTTAAGACACCTTATCCATTTTAAGAAAACTGTCATTT
Source organism: Sycophaga agraensis (assembly GCA_018906755.1). Lineage (NCBI taxonomy): Eukaryota > Metazoa > Arthropoda > Insecta > Hymenoptera > Pteromalidae > Sycophaga > Sycophaga agraensis. The sequence continues at coordinate 159,896 of JACCIE010000136.1, forward strand.
GCGCATTTGTTGGTATATGAGTAACATAATATAAACATATACAATTCCCAATTACCAATTCCAAATTATACTTAGATATGTCACGTACACACCTTTGGCGTAATACACGACGCAGCCGTAAAGGCAGCGTACAGTGATTCCATTTAAAAAAAAAGGAAACAATTATGGCTTCCCTCGAGTTTTTCACCTATTTGAATGATTCGAAATCGAGAATGTTCTCAGACTAAGCTGTAAGGATCCATTTCCCTCACAATGACAATTAACATCTTGTTCCGGCTCGGGCGTTGCACGAAAACAAGGGGGAGGGGAAAGTGGAGTCTTAAGTGGGATTTACCAGGAGAAAGGGTAAACCTATGCCTTCTGTAGGACAAGCTTGCCAACGTAAAAATCAGCCCTGAGAAGAGTCGGTTAGGGGGCTCTGAAAAGAACCGGTGGGAAGTGTTCCGCGCCTGAGTTTTCCTTGCTTAGCTCAGGCGCCTGGGACCTCAGGGATTCTAGGGAGGTAGGTGGCCCAGTGAATGAAAAGGTAAGCAGCTTCGATAAAAAAGATTTAATCTTGAAGTCCCTGATCCAGACGCCTACTAATGACTAAGGTAAGTTGGACGCGGAGGCACGGCACGGCATCCACTGCGGACGGGCCGACCTGGGCGGTCAATCGTCGCGGAGGCGCTTCGCTTACAGACGCCGCTCGGCGTTTTCACGCGGGAGCGTGGGTCCGCGCGGTTTAGCACACTGGGCTTGACTCACTCAAGCAGGGCGCGTGTCGACCAGTCAATCGTCGCTCTTTTCACTTGAGGCTGCCAAAACTCTGCGGGCATAGGTCCGATCGCCTCGACTGACCGAACCGAAGTCCCCCAAATCGGAGAGCATGCCGTTAGTTGAGCGTGCGGACGCAGCTGCTCCGACTCGGCGGGATGGTGGCAGACTGAGCTTCCGGGAAACTCGTCGTTACCTATCTCCCAGGAGCGCGGACCCCGGAGGGAGGCCGCGCGGAATAACGCCCGTGCTTAATTTTTTGTATAGACATATGATACTATTTTTTGTTGAGAATTGTCCAAAGAATGTAAAAAAATTTTTTTTGGTTTTTCTACAAAAAAAATTCTTTAAATATTTATATTTGACTTTTAAAAAAATATCTGTGATATTCGAATTCAACAGGCCAAAAACATAAAAAACATGTTCAAACTCCTTGGCATACCTCCCTCATCAAAAATTATAAGATAAATTAGTTTCATTTTCTCGAAATAGCCAATTTTGACGAATTTTATGACCAAGTAAGATGTTAATTGTCATTGTGAGGGAAACGAATCCTTATAGCTTAGTCTGAGATGAACATTTTTGATCTCGAATCATTTAAATCGGTGAAAAACTCGAGGGAAGCCATAATTGTTTCAATTTTTTTTAATGTAACCACTGTGCAGCGGCTCCAATATCTGTTACGAGTCCCACTGAGTCCAGTGACCCGGTGGCACAGTACCATATTGCGAGATCACCTTCAGTGGAAGTACAACAGCTGGCGCGTGCCGGCAGCAGAGCCCAGACCGAATCCACGATTATCTGTAAGAAGGAAGCTATCAGCGAGCAAAGCGGCGTTAGATAGATGAGAGCCCTTTACTCCTCGACGTATTCTTACAGTATCAACACAGCACTTATCAGTAATAAAACTACTTATCAGCACTGGCACCGTGAGTCGCTTTACTCCATAGATCTGCCGCCTTGTCGATCGTTCGACTGCCTATCCATTTCCACGTAATAGATGAAAAAGTTATTAAATAAATTTTTTTTTAAAAATTATCTAATATAATTCAGTATTTTTTTAGACATATAATATATTCAAGACAAATTTAGAAAAATACCATTTTTACGGTTAGATAGTGTGAACATTTTAGATTCTGAAACATAAGTTTCATGCAATTACATAAGGACAAATTACTTTACATATTTATATTACCAATATACGAGAAACAATAGATTTAATATTGAAACAATGTGATTTATTTAATAATAATGCACACGAATAGCAAGTTGTCTTTATTGAACTTTGAATTAATAATTGATTTAGATAATTTTTTTTATAAATGTTCTTAGCATATATTTCGGATAAAATAGTATTATATGTTGTTTCAATATTTTCTCTACTTAATGCTTCAGTCGAAGTGTGGGATATTATCCCAACTTGAGAAAAAAAAGCTGAAAATAGTTTAGCAAATTCAGCATTCATGTTTTGTGATACTACCGTAGATACCCTTAGTTTATGACAAAGTCTACAATAATTTGAAGTAAAATTTCCGAAATTGTTAAAACCAATTTTATTACTTAATTTTTGAACTGTCGATATTGAAAGATTAGAAATACTATTAAGTTTGATAATGAATGTTTTTGTTATATCTTGAATGGATACAGATTTTGAATTTATTTGATTTAGTATATAATGACTTTTTCTATAATTGTAAAATTTTAAATAAATTTTGATTTCTCTATGTGAAATAGCTTTAATAGGATACAAAAATTTCAAAGTTTTTTTTTTTATGTTTATAATATTTTTTTCAAAAAACGTAACTCCTCGTCCTAGAATCATATTATTAATAATTTTTGTAGCTATATCAATATCAAAATTAGCGAACAGAACAATATCACAGTTTAAGTGTTTAGCTACTGAAACCACTAAATTATTACGCAATTTCGATATTAAATCAGTTTTTGCCGTGATATCCGATAATTTATCAATGAAATTTGGAAAATTCTCTTTGTCTGACTCGCTGTATCTTTTACATTCATTTGAATCTTGCAGATAATTATTGTACTTGTGATAGTATCTAAACAAAGAAGCTATATACATTTCGTAACCAAATTCTTGTATTTCGTTTATTATAGAATCTAGAAACTTCTTATCATCATAGCAATGATTGTCTGTAACATTTGCTTCTGAAACAGAAATATTTTATTAACATCTACGTTTTAAGCAAACTTTAGTGTATAGAATATATAAAAATTATTATTTACCATCCACATATAAATAATATATTTTCCGAGTTAAATTTTTAGAAAATATTTCAGATTTATTAGTTTTTAATAAATGAAGTAATGCTATTGTTGCAGCATTGCCACAATGAACAACGAGAATGTTTTTATTCGAATTAAATAGTTTTTCTTTTTGGAAATAAGCTTTGAACCTACGATGTATCTTCGCTATACAGCAACTGTTACATACTTTGTTATAATAATATACTGAATTTACTGGTGTTTGAGAGAGAAAATTATTGCATACTATGCAATACCTAAAATAAAAAAATTATATGTTGTATACTTGAAGTGTGTCGTAATAAATCTGATAAAAGCATTACTTAAATTCTAAATTATATCAGTCAACATCACGATTCACATATATTCTGATACTAATATTGCAATAAAAAGTTATTAAAAAGTTAATTGATTTTATCAAAGCATCATGGATCTACCACTTTGCTTTTATTTAAATACTGGGATTACAAGTGCACCAACAGAATGTTATTGGTGACAATAAATAAATTGGAACTAAGTAAGAAAATTAATATTAAAAGGGATGCTTTTTGGATCATACTTGCATTGTGCAACGACATGCAACGTAAAAGTGACGTCTTAAATTGATGCTACAAAAAGACAGGATTGGCACCATTTCTCAAGTAATTTATCGGTCCCTGCAGGCTTGTCCAGGAAGTATCTGCCATTGAGTAAGTGCATGATTAGCTGTTCGATTCACAAAATTTCAGCACAATCTGGCGAAATCAACAGAACCTAGATTTGCTACCATGAGCGCGCGAGTCATTGCATAATCTCGCGCCGGAAGTCATTTGATGAGCGTGCCTGTATCTAACTCTATTAATGACATACGCATTGAGGCTATCTCATTTTTTTTATCGGATTGTAAAAATTTGGTATTGTACTAAACACGTGTTTAACCACAAGAACACATGTGAACATTATATCACTTATAGTTTTTTTCAATAAATATGATGGAGCAACTGTTTAATACAATTAACTTATTAAGTATTATTCAAGTATCTAAAATTTAAAGTATCCAAAGAACAATTGAATCTCTAAAGACACCCATCTACATATGTTGCCATAAAATTAAATATTCACCTTCTTTGTGCATGATGTAGTGTTTATGGATATTGTATGCAGATTGATACTTCTCTGGAGATTTTACTGCGAACGTTGATTATCTAAGGACACATGATTTGTATACATGTATGTTCATTTCACCGTTTCTGAACGTGCGAGAAAACTTGGATCTTTATCGGAACACACCATACAAACAGAAAAAGTATCTATCTTTCGTCACACATGCTCGCGCGCACACACTTCCTCCCCCCCACCTCTTTCAAATTATAGGTTACAAAATCTTGCACTATTACAATAGTAATAATTGATTGAAAAAAGCTATTATAGTCAATTACAAAATAAAATGTAAACTGTCACGTGGTAGTTATCGAGTGGATATGCCCGCCCCGGATCGCAGCTACCACGTAAGTTAAGGACTTTCCGTCCTTACTCAGTCGAATAATATCCGAGGACACGGTACAGCAAGTCTGAGTACTTCTATTATAAGGAACGCTAAAAGTGAGGATAATGGCAGCAAAATAACACACAAAATTTCTTTCATAAATACTGTTTATTTTAATTTAATATAACTAACTAACAAAAATGAACAATTGTTAATTAATTATAATTACGATTACGCCATCTATTTCTCTTTCACACTCTCACTACATACGCGGGAGATTCGTACTAAATAGGTGCTGAATGTAGCAACGGCGATCCTCAGCTTCGCGGGAGAACCTCGACCGTTCGACTGGCAACAAATGCACTCTAAATTTTCTTTGGCACTCTTGTGCATTGCACGATCAAATTCACTTATGCTTTCTCTACCTCTTACTTTTTTCTATTGTTGCTCTCTCTCTTTTCACACACTAACAAAGTCGTGCAATCAAGCAAGAATCATGCCCTCCTTAATCAGCCACCGCTGCCCGTGCACGCTAATTATCGCGGTGCACTGTATTTCGCGCATCTCATTTCCCCTTACCCGGCTCAGGGTAAAGGTTGCAAACACGAGTTCAGTTCTTCAGCGGCGACCACGGCGAGATATTCGCCGCAAAACATGGTATATGTCAATAAATATTTGATCATAGAAATCTAATACTACCTAAAACACTAACACATATGCAATTTAATTTTAGCGTCAAATAATTACGTCTGAATGCTCAAGTTTTGATAATTCATAAGTGTGCATTAAAAATTTATGTAATACAATATGTTTCATAAAAGAGAACAAGATGGAGAATCTTCAGATATCCTTTGAGACTTTAGTTAACGCTGCTTTACTCATAGAATACAGCATTCTTTATTTATTTATGAAAATAAATAATAATGTCCCATTTCGTGCCAAGCAACATAAGAATGCATTTCGATGAATTAGATTATTAATGACATGGAAAAAACACGTGTTCAATATTATTAAATTTCAAAAATTAAACTTATTTACATGCTGTAAATTGCGTACCATGGCTAATCAAAACTTTCAATAGACCAACCTATACAAAATATTCCTTTAGTTAAGTGATTTTATCTATAATTAAGGTTTTGTTGGGTGAATACAGAATGGTAAGATGCAGAAAACACCCAATACTACAAAAATATATTTCATTTAACAGGAAAGTTAAACAAAATCGACCACAACATGTAAGCTTTCCCATTTGCTTTCGATTAGGGTATGCAATACTCTGACATAGATAGCAATTTGTTACCGCGCTCCTAACCATTCGACGAATGCCTAGAAGATGTACCGGCATACTTTCTTATATCCGGATAATAGAAAATAGTAGACACTTTTCTGGTACTAGAACATATAGATGAAGACATTTCAATATTTTGACGTGTTATTGTCCATATGTTGCAACAACTCGCGCAGGACGAAGGGTCACAGATTCCGCTCGCGGCTCAGGTACTCAAAATATACTTTTACGTTGACGACTTGCTGACTGGCATAAACGACGTACGCTGTTTAAAACAGCTCTGCTAGGGCGCAGTGGCCTTATCTTGCGGCAAAGGGCATCGGCCACTGACCAGCGATTATCGACAATGCAATCTAAAAATTAGGCGTTGAGGACACGGTCAACAAGAACGTTGTGCTTAAAACGTAAGAACAGCGTGGAAGTCAAAAGAGGATGCGATACTTTACCACACACTAAAGTTTTATGGTCGATTCTCTCCAGGATTTAAAAAGTCTTTGAACTCCTCGGGTTTTTAGGTCTAGTCTCCCTGCACGTGAAGATTTTTATACAGGAGTGCTGAAAAACCAAAATCATTTGAGACGAATTCCTCCCCAATCGCTTCACACAGCCTGATCTCGATTCGTGGATCAGTTGATCCAATTGTGCAAGTTCTCTATCGAATGAAAACTGCTTGTCCGAAACCCTGTGTGAATTGAGATTCATGGCTTTTACAATGCAAGCAAGCTAGGCTATGGGGCTTTCTTGAGTATCCGATCGTTCGTGCCAAATCAACCGATTCGTGTTGAATTATCGTGCTTAAACTGACGGGTCGCTCCAATGAAGGAGATGATCATACCTTGACTGGAGTTGAGTGCTACCCTCTTGTAAATTTGTACCGCGATTCTATCTCCGTTTTTGACTTCAACATTGATGAAACCATTTTTGGTCTGATTCAATAACAGTTTTGCACTGGCTGAGAAAAGCTCCTGGCTAGCTTAAAGTTTTTGAGTCGAACCGGGTTTCTGAAATTCAAACCGTAACCGAAGTTGGATACACTTCGTTGGATGCACTTTCCAAGAGACAACTTCCCGCAGCCCTCGTGAAGAATATAGTTCATGGGTCCATCATTGATATCTCAGTCAGTGAAAAAATGGCCAATTCAATCGGAATTTTGCTCCTCTCCCACTTTTCTTTCCATCTTCATATGATGCGTGTTGTTCCACTGTATTTAAAATTTGGTACAAGGATGTGCGGAGAAAACGGTCCAAGCGACTCGTTGACCGTTGAGAAATTTAGAGAAACTGAGGTGCAGATTTTCAAAATCGATAACACCCGTTCATTCGATGATAGGCAGGCCCCTTAATATATTGCCAGAATTAAACTTGCTCTCCATTTCAGAGAGCCATTTTTCTTTGTGGCAGTTCATCACCAGTGCGAGGCAAGGGTTTTGGAGACGCTGACAACTGTAATATCTAAGCGAAATGCAGAGGCGATAGAAATGGTTTGATACTACTTATAAACTGAAGGTCAATGATGTCGTGATCATTATCGACAAGAATCAACCCTACATACAATGAAAACTTGAAAGGGTTGTTATAATTCATCCCGGAGACGACGGAGAGGTGCAGGCTCATTAATCCAAATGACAGCAATCTCAAGCGCAATATGGTACAGATCTGCCACCTTCCACGTAACAACTAGTACTAACCCCACTGAAAAATTGAAGAAGAATGAAGAAGAACGCTCATTCGGTGCAGTTTCAGTGGTATTGAGGATTGCACCCGTGTCTGGCGAATCGCTCACTCCCGTCTTGCAGCGGAGGAAGTATGGACACTCGTGCGTGTATAGACCGGTTTATAGAGAAACAGAGAGAGAGAGAGAGAGAGAGAGAGAGAGAGAAACTCTACCACGGCACCAGCCTTAAGAGGCTCTGAGATATTGTCGATAAAAAGTTGCAGTTCATGGCTCGGCTCAGTTATTCTGATCGAGGGCGGATACAAAAAAAAAGCACCCTTTCGAACCCAATATCACAGCTTCTTTACAAAATGCCTGTAAATCTAATTAATATTTCGAAAACGTCATTATCTCAGCTGCCGAATACGTCCTATAACTAGATGCTGCGCTTCATAGATTCGATCATACCATTGATTAAAAAAACGAGAATGCGAACTTAATTTTATTGCTTTTCTGTAATAATTTGACATTATATGGAACAGAGGCAGTATACCGGCAATCTACTTTATCAATTACTACAATTTTAGTTTGATGTATTCGGTATTCTCAATTCAGTTTCTGTATTGTGTAGGAATATAGGAATGTGCGTAAGGTCGGTACTTTGTCTGACTCCCGAGGCCTCGTGAGGTGTAAAAAGCTCTGAGATCGCCTAATGAGGACATTAATTTATTCAATTATTCACAATATCTTAAGCACTTTTACAACACTAGATCTGTATATTTATTCTAACACATACATTTTTTATTTGCACAATGCCATATCAGTTAATCAGTAACTATCACCCAGATCATCTTATAAGCTGGTATGCTTGAAGGGGCTAATTTGAGCAAATAAATAATGCAATGTGGAAGACTGAGGATTCCACGCAACAGCTTAAAATCATACGACTATGCTACTAGCTTTAAATGCATTTTCACATACATAAGTGATTTCTTTTACATACTAAAGTGATCGAAAAGATACACCACTAAACAAACAAATGGAACATTGTGTGGCATTATATTTATTCCTGAACTCACTGTTTTTTGGACCAAAAATTTTTCAGAATTCTGTTAGCTTGCCGATTGAAGAGAGACTTGAAAAGCGAAAAAGCTTTATGACAGCATTGTGTAATAAATAGAGACTTTAAGTTCTTATTAGATTAATAGTAGATTGCAACAAGTAGTAAAAGTTTTGTATTTTAGAACTAATTGTATCGTTAAAGATCCCAAACTAAATTAATATTCGTGTATCCTAAAATTAACAACAATTTATAATATTATAATTTGGATATAAGTGTACATAATAAATTTATCTATTGTGAGCTTTCTTATTTTAGTTTAATAATATGCAACAGTATGCTCTAAGCAACTATATTTCTTCCACAACACAAGTGTCACATCTTTCACAATTATTTTTCAATATTTTGGATACAAAATTTTGATATAATTTCTTTATAAATAATAAAAATTAATTTTTTATTTCATGATCACACTTTCATCTTTCTTTATTTTTTTTGTTTTTTTGATTTTTTAATTGTTTAGATCCACAATAATATTATTTAAGTTATTGATTTTATTTTGTACATTAACTACTTCAAGAATGGATTCTAATTGTTTCACATACTTTTATTGTATTTTGAAAATCAATTAAGCTATCTCAATACAAAACTTATTTTTAGAATAAAACACCATAAACAATTATTAAAAAACAAATTAATACAGAATTAGTATAATTACACCTGTTAATAAACTGACCGTTTATGGTGTAACAAAGATTATAGATCAAATTACAAGAAAAGTAAATTCTTCGAAATATCATTCAGTTTAATTAAATTCAATTTTTATCTTAGTAACAAAGATTAAATTGATAGATAGATTTTATAGTAAAGATTAAGAAATCTTCCATAAGCTTCTCAACAATTATAACTGTTTTAAATGATCTTTTTTAGTTAAATCTAAAACAATAATGTACTCTTTCATGAATCCATTAATTACTTTATTAGCATTATTAAAAAGAAAATGCAAAATAAATTTCGTTTTTGGCTAAAAAAGCAAATTTATCTTAAAGCTAATCTATGGAAACTTAGTGCATTACATATAATATAACCAATCTTTGGTGAAAAAATATTCAAACAATTATTACATACAATAATATCATTTTAGTTTCAATATGATTAATTTTGTAATTTAAATATATAATAGTCATTCTATTGATAAGACAGTTTAAGTAGTGTTTAGAAGTGTAAATTTAGATAATTGAATGTTTTTTTTTTTTTGAATATTAAATAAAATTATAGATGATGATACTATTCAATATGAAAATCTAAAATACAATAATACTGCTACTCAGATCCTACATTATTTGTATACATTTTATACAAGAATATATTTTTAATTTAACATTTCGTAGGCACATGTACAGAATACATTTTTATGTCAGTTAATACTTTAGTTATTACTAAATAACGAAAACGATGACACATACATTTGAAATTATAATTGAGTACAACAAAAACTCACATTGCAAAATCATGTGTACCTCGCGAAATATTATTCAAAATATAAATAACCAACAGTGTAAATCAGACAATCATATACTTGCATACAGGGTGCATCGACTCAACGTTAAATGTGTGGCAAATAATCCGGAGCTGTGTCCCTTGTAGGGGCCGCTATCATCGCTATTTTACTGCAACGCTATTGGCTATTCATATTAACTGCACGAATTTTAAATAGTGTGACGTTGTCACATTTGGCCTCCAGGCCAACTTACCTGCAACAAAATAAGAAGGGTTAGTGAAGGAACAATATAGAAATGGGGGACTGTAGCTTATGGGGTAGGAAAGAAGTGGTACTTACTACACCGGCCAACAAGAACCAGCCGCACCTGAAACAGAAGGAGATTAGTAAACGTCAACCACTAATGAGCCGGAGCTCATGACTTGTAGCAGTCAGCCAACGGGCCGTGCCTTCCGCGGCGGCCCGCGGAACCTCCTCTGAGGGAGACTCCGTGCGCCCACGAGCCAGCCAGGACGAGCCCACCTGGCGCCCATAATCTAAAATTCGGTGGGCTCGCGAGACGTGACGCGCGCAGGGGAGGGAAACTCCCCGCAGGTCTACCGACCGAAAAGCGACGCGTTATAATAGTACTATAATACTATTGATCTTCGAATATATTTTTAATACTCGAAAATAATTAAATTATTTGTTTTTAACATAACCTGCATAATTAATTAACTAATTTTGATCTCTTCTACATTATTTTAGATAAAATATTATGTTATAAATTTTAATAAAATACTTTGAAAATAATTATTGGAAACAAAAAGTGTTGTTTTGATACATCTTATTGTTTTTATTATAATTATAGTTTATGATTTTGTATAAAAATTTTTATAATATACATTTAATACATTAAACTATACGTATATTTAATTACATTATAAGCGAACAATTAGATATTTCATTAAATGAAGTTTACAACCGGAATAAGGATTTGTAGAAATTCTTGGAAATCGTAAAGGGTTTATTCCCATTTGACGAGTTGTCGCCTATAAATATAAGTATGCTGTTACAGAATGATTTTCACAGTTGCAGTTACAGAGTGATTTTCGGTTGTGATATTGAAGATAATCTAGTGTTGAATGAAATTTTTCGTAGAGTTAATATCTGATTGCATGTATACTTATTGCACGCATTTTCATTTGAATCTTTATTTATTTGCATGATTATTTATTGCATGTATATATTTATTTGCATGTCTATAATATTTTTTAATTTGTATGTGCATATATATATATTAATAATTATTAAATTTATTTAGGTACATTTAATTTTGGTTCGGGTTTATATTCATAAATAGCATGCGTTAATTTTATATTATTGCAGGTATTTTTTATTTTAATTTTTTTCTCGTTGGATTTGTATTAAAATATTATTTCTACATTTTTAATGTGGCCGTGCTTATTTCATGTTGTTCTCAAGCCCAAACGGTGAAACGGTAAAAGCGGGTGATAGGCCTAGACGATTACTCTAACGGGATCTAGTGGCATGCACTGCCCAGGTCCAAGTTTCAAATATTCCTGGTGTACAGTCGTACATGGATGAGAGAGAGAGAGAGAGAGAAAGAGTGAATGTGTGTATGTTATCACGGCGTCAATGATCACGCCGAGACAGTATGTAACCGATGCGTCGCGAAACAACGGAGTACGCGAGCCAGACGCGCCGGCCGCTCTGCAGCGGCAGAGAGCGCATGCGCGCGGCGTCGCGTCGGCGCACCAGCGGGCGCGCAACCAGTGTTGCACTGAACCAGCTACAGACAAGTGGTCGCCCACGTGCCTCTGTGACCTGAAATTCAATTGCAGCTTTTTCTCACCGAATCCGTCGACATCACATACCTGCGCAGTCCCCCGCGGGCTACCTTGCTGAAGTTTGGGCTAACTTGAACATCCGCGCGTGCGTTCGAGAGTATTTCGCGAGAGAGTGTGCGGCTAACCTCGTTCGCGGCGCCGGCCACGTGGCGACATTGCGGATCGGGCGGCTTCTCCGACGATGAGCACGAGCTCGGCGAGCGCGGACCAGCGGCGATCGCCACGAGGCGATATCACGTGAGTGCTCGTGCACGAGCCATATTACTGTCGGTCTTAGAGCCCTTCCCCCTTCTTTTCTGTATAATTTCAGGGGAGGTTTTTTTACCGTTTCGGCGGTTTTTCCTCCCCTACTGAGCCAAATATAATCATAGCTGGCTCAAGTGTGCATTTTATTTCTCCCTACCTTCCTTCCCTTTCCTCTATTTTAAAAACGGGCGTTTAACCAGAGGTTAAGCGACCCGACGAACACAAGACTAGAGCAATGGATATGCATCTCCAATAGAAACTGCGTACACTTTATGAAAGTCTACTTAGAATCTATACTTCCCGTTAGTCATTCTTACCATAATAACCGTCTTTGACCAGGCGCTCGAGCAGGATTCAATGACGTCATTGTCTAGCATCTCTTTTACTTGAGAATACATCTCCTCCTCGAGCTTTACGCTGAGCGAATAATACCTCTGTTCAATCGGTCGCGGGATCCCCTTATTGATCGCGTGCTTGATCCAAGAGGTACATCATAGAGTAACTGCGCCATCTTCAATTATGCGCGACACAAGACTCTCAATATGTCGGCCAAGCCTACCGACGCTAGCATATCGAGGCTTACCATTTGCTCGCTGGCAAGCTTTAAGTCTACCCTCTTTCTCAAATCTTTGAAAAAGAGCGTATCTGAGTAGGAGTGAAGAAAGGCTTTGAACTCCCATATAAAGTTCACGCTAAGAGACCGAACGACTGCGTGTGTCCCCCCTGATATAATGTTCAGTCCGCGTTATAGTAAATATCGCCAAGTCGGTATTCAGATCATTTGGTTAGTGTTTTGTGCCATTAATAAAAATTGTTCGTCATAGAGCAGATTACCAGCCTCTTTGAAAACAGGGATCTTACGAGAAAGAGAGGCTGGTGAGTACGAGGGAAAAAGGGTAGTAGGATAGATTAGGGGGGGGGGGGGGTTCGTCCAGAGTTGCGAAGGGAGGACCTGTGGGGTAAACGGCCCAAAAAGGGACCGATGTAATAAAGGTCCCAGAAAGAGGACCTGGTAGAGAAGACGCTCTTCGGTCTATTACGGATACTCGGTTGAATCGGGGGCATTCGCAAGGGTGCCCACATTCCCCTCTGTCCATACTGGTCAGATACTGTCCGTACAGCAGATAGCGTGGCTCCAGGTATCTGCTGCACTATGGCCGAGCATAAACCTCAATAGAGGGGTTTTTAACCTCTCCGGCGTAGAGGCCTTGAGCCTGTGAGCGGGGCCCAAAACGCGGTCGACTAAATCGCGACCGTGGTCTGGAGACAGGCACCGGAAAACGCTCCAACAGGGTGTTGTGCGGCTTCTTCTTGGCGACCTCTGGGTTGGCTAGCGGTCGCTACTTCCACCCCCGGTTTCTTATATTGGGAATTCACCATCGGAATCGGGGTCGAGGCTAAGTCGGATTCATCCGATTTGCTACCTCCGTTATAATCTGGAATTCTAGTGGAGCAGTGACCCCGCCACGACCGATACCTTGATCTCAGAGGCGGCGTTCGCAGGATGAGGGTGTAAGAAGGGAGCGGTCCGCCGGTTACAACCAATAAGGGACATCCCCCACACTTTCTCGGAAGAAGAGAAGGACGATGCCGAGGCCTTTTTAACAGGCCTTCGTATCTTCCACGAAAGCGGCGATTATACGGAGCAGTGCATCCTCTTCACCCTGTTCTCTTGCTTCTAAAAATAGCTTCTTGCTTCTAGAGCTCGAAAATGGTATGGACATCTGGAGAAGTTCGTACACTGGACGACATTTCAGGCGGAGTTTGAAGACCGACACTGCCCCTTAGTCTTGCAGTAGGACCGGCGATGTAACCTGGAGGATATGTTACAAGGTAGAACCAAGAGATTGGGCCAGTTCATTAGCCGTATCTGTTCCCAGTCCAGTACTTTAGAGGCTCCCTTACTAGAGCAGCAGCTAGTGAGAATGCTGCTGGAACACATCAGGTCTGACTACCGTACTGGGATAATACACCAAGAGATCCGAAGTGTACAGGACATGTTGTGCTGGGGAAAGGCTCAAGAGAGGGCTCTAGCCCGGTGCGGCAGCAAAGAGACTAGGGCCGACAAGTCCGTTTGAAAGCAGAGGTATGTGGAGGTAGTGGGGAGGGCCGAATCACCAATACCCGAAGGGGAAGATCCTACGGGACCTGGTGGTCGAGGGAGGAAAAGAAAGAGGAGTGCCTCCACGAGTATCGGTTGCGTGTACAAGCTGAGGTCCATGTGAGGACCTACATACGCCATACCCCGAGTGGGAAGAGCTCGCGTTGCCATTTGGCCAGGGCATCACATCCGGCCGGGCCCGAGTTTCTTCCGGCGGTACTCGGGGTGGAAAGGCCCAATCGTGACGTTCGCCCCGGGTGGAGGACGACCTTTAGACAGGCTCACCCAACACAGGGAGGCGCCAGGGTCCGCTCGTGACCGCTGGAGGTAGTCGGAGGTGATCCCAGGGGTAGGACTCCCCTCAGTGGCCAGTGATACACGTACCAGGGGTTTGGGTACAGAGAATGGCAGTGCCCGTCATCCGTGTTTTTCTATGCGGACAAGCAAAGCACGTCGCCTCTCAGTGTCCGCGGGGTGAGACAGTACCGACCCGAGTCCTGGTTGAAAGACCGGGATGTAGTCCAGTGGAAGGAGACCTGGTCCCTTACAGAGGCCCCACGGATCAGGGAATTATCAGTGTCTTTGCAGACAATCAGCGGTTTTTCGAGGTCTAACTGGGGGGGGGGGGGGGGAGAACTTCAGGCGTTGTTCGTCCACGGAGTCCAGATCTCGTTGATCAGAGTTCATGTGGCCGATTCCTTTAGAGACCGCTAGCTGCCCGAACATTCGCCTTCTCCGTCGAGGATAGTGAATGGATGATAGAGTTGAAGGAACTGGCATCATGCCACGTTCCAACCGGGAGATCTGGTGCTCCGCCGCGAGCACACTCTATCCGAAGCCGCGGACAAGGTGTACGTGCAGCATCTACAGCGGTACGTGCCACCTCGAACAGGGATTCGTAACGGGGCATAGAGCGGAAAAAGGATCAGGGTCTAAAGCGTTTCCCACTAACCTTCTTCTCTTTTTCCAGGAATTGGTTAGTGAGAGGTCGACCTAACAGGATCCGCCACGGACGATGTAACATCCCGGGGCCGACAGCTGCCATTGACCGCTGAGGAGGAGGATCGGCTGCTGAGAGAGGAGGACGACTTCATGGACCTCAGCAGCGCGATCCCACCAACATTGCAGACGCCACGCCTGCAATGTAGCCGTAGGTAGAAGGACTTACCCTCCCGTCTCCGGCTCCGAAGCCGATAGAGATTGGGGAGCCGGTACCGGCCGCCCCCGCTCCAAATAGACATCCCACCCTCACACTACCTGTCGGACTTGAGGCGGGAGCGATAAGAGAAGGCGCAACAACGGCGAAGGCAAAGGCCCAATCGCCGTCGCCAGATCCAGCTGACCGTGGACGACTATGGATCGTCCAGTACTTCAGGGAGCTCGGAACTGGCAAACGATCTGACATGAGGGACATCGGCGGTGTTGGCACAGCCCCCCCCCCAGGCAGCGTCTACTTCCATCACGGCGCGGACTACCAGTGCCACCGCCGCAGCCTCCCCCGTAGTCGTCGCGCCAGTTCCCACAATCCGAACCACGCACCGGCCGTCCTTCAGCCACGTCGTAACGCGACGCAAGTCCCCCCTCCCCACCAGTAAAGTGCGGGGGGCTGAAGGGAAGGGATGCGAACGGCAGCGGCAACCAAACAAACGCTCCTAACTACCCCGGAGGCGTTAGGGGCGCCGAAGGTCACAGAGACCCGGCCTGGGAACGCCCGCGCGCCTCTGAAGGAAGCAAAAGGGGAGGACCAACACACGCGCGTTACATAACTGTCCAAAAAATGCATCGACGTCAGCCGCCCAATCTTTGCTGTGCTTACTCTCCGAGGATTTTAGCAGTGTAACACCTTTGATGATAATAAGAAGATCGTATCTCCGTAGGAATGGTTGCACCGTCAACACGTCAGTCTCTGTCGAGCGTTCAATTTGTACACTCTTTATAAAGGTCCCAAAAGTATAATACATATATTGTCACATCCACCGCAGCAGGCAATGCGCAGCTACGCGAGCGCTCCCCCCACCAGGCGCCCGGCCCTCCCGAGTAGAGCAATCCCCGCCGCGCTGCGGCCGCCAGTTTCGGCGCTCCGCCGCCAGAGGGTAAGACGCAACCCGAAGTCAAGGCTGGACGGCCGAGTGGTCTTAAGAGGTCCGCGGAGCCGTATCGAGCACCACGATCACCCTCGATCACCCGATCACCCGGTCATCCGATCATCCGACCCTCTACCTACCTCGAGGAGGCCCGCGGAATCCCATCGATCAACTCTTTTGCTGATCGCTCGTCGGCTCTCTCAACCACTACCTCCCCCCCTCCATTCTATGCAGGCTACCGACATCGCGGCCGCACTCAACGCCCTGATAGAGAAACGATCATCAGGCATCTCGAGGTCCTCGTAGCAGGACGCTGCCACGCCGACGGAGGAGCCGGCACCTACCCCGGTCTAGAGCCGGGGCACCGTCACGAAGCTCATTGCTCGGTCCCCGCCGGGAGCGGCCGAAGGCAACCTACTGAACATCCACACTTGGGAGCCGGATGGCATCGTCTCCCTCAAGTAACATCGAGTCGTCGGCGCCGCCCTAGCTAAGCACCGCCACCTGTCCCCCCCCAGGGGGCTTGCCACCTAGCCGAGCAGACGCACCTCCACAGCTGGAGGCCAAGACTCCTCATCCCCCCCTCCTCCAAGGAAAGCGACGCTCGCGTCAATTATTTATATTTATTTGCATCGAACCTACATACTATATAACATAACTGGCGCTGCGGACATGATACTACTAGGCTGCTCAAATATGAATTCTCGTCCAATTTTTGTGGAAAAAATTATTAAAGAAGAAGCAGCTGGTATTACAACCCAATAGTCGTGGCTAATTAAGTTGATTCAGATTATTTACCAAACTTGAAGCTCATCTATAGACGGAGACTCGCCTAGGATCGTCAAAGAAGAAAGTAATTCTTTGAAATTTCCTACCCCATCTTATATAATTTCCAAAACAAGTTTCATAAGAAAGTTAAATCAAATGCTAAACAGAATGACGAAACGATTCGCATTCAGATTATCCAATAGCGTGATGCGATCCTCACTTATGAAGGATGTACCAAACTTCTGTCAAATTTTTTACAAACGTGCAATAAACGTGCGATAAATTCGCTAAAAAATTAGTAACGAATGATAACGCACTTAATGAAGCATTATTTGCGATAATAAGATCTAAAATTTCGGGAGAAGCCCTGGATTTAGTAGTCGCTAATAATCCAGCAACATCGAGATATTGTAAGGCACTCCTAAAAAATAGGTATAGTTACCCTAGTTAGGAGGAATTATTATTCTGTCTATTATTGTCAAAAATTCTTTTCACAAAAATGTCGCGAAAAATACTTTAATTAATGGCATAAAGGAATCCTATCATTCGCGTCTCATGCATTCTGATTTAGACGACATTGAAGTCTGCCTAATAAATTGTTGAAAATTTGATAATAATGAACAGCAAACAGCATTTCTTGAATTTTGCGCAAGAGAGAGAAGCGAAATGGAAAAAAAATTGTTATCGAAACGGATCATAAACCACTTACTTGGCTCAGCTCTCTGAAAACACCTAATGCTCGATTAATTAGATGGAAAATAAAACTCGAAGAATATGACTATGAAATTAGGTACAAAAAGGGTAAAGAAAACAGTGTAGCTGACACTTTAAGTAGAATAGAGATTAACATTCAAGAAGAGAATGACGACTCGCTCTCTCTGATACCAGAAGCATCTGACGTCGCACTCCGTACATCCGACAAGCTCAACGAAATATTACACGTTGAAAACGTGACCATTCACACCGCTGATGAAGATTTAATTTTTTGCTACCCATAATGGAAAAAAATATTTACTCTTTTAATTACAGCATAATAATGAATTCAGGAAGAGATTATGATGTAAAAATAAAAATCAATGAAAAAGATGCGGAAACACAGCTACTTAAATTTCACAACTACATAGTTTTTGGAACTATGATCAAATGTTTTTGGAAATCCGGACGCAAACAATGTAAAAGGGATAAGCTATTACTTAAACTTGATCATCAGCAACAGGAAAACATTGTTACTTTAAACAATTCCGTAGGTATTATAAACAAAATTAGTAACGATATAAATAATTATACAGCAATAATTAACAAGAATCTATTCAATATCAAAAGTCTTAAATGATGAACATACGAAACTTAGTCTTTTCGAAATGGTTGTAACTCTTATAATGAAAGAACAATATTTTTTTAATTTATTAGATAAAATTAAGAGATAATTTATTTTCTCAGGACAATTATTTCATTTAGAAATATTAACACGTGAACAATTATCAGAAATTCATACGCATATGTTAAAAAATTACTCTCGCAAAGAACTTATGTTTAACTACCGCGATTTATTACAATTTCGTTTCGCTTAAGGATCAATCGCATTATCCTATAACTACATCATTTGTACTCTAAAAATCTTGATCCTAAATCCAATTGAGTTCTCCCTCATTCAAAGACTTGCTGTAATCAATAATAGTAATCAGATAGAGATCACCATCACACATTGGATATTAATAGGAGCATCAATTAAATTATTCGCAAATAAGTGTCAATTGATTAAGAAAATAAATTATTTATGTAGGCAAATTATCACAGAAGTAGTTGATTCGATCATTATTGCGATAATTTCTCCTATGATATTAACATATAAACTATCAATTATCTTATCAGCTTTAATCATTAAGGACCATCAATTAAATTTTGAGCAATTGAAAATGATAACGGTACCTACACTGTCTATGAAAAAGAAACAGCCATCCACCAAAATTATCACGAACGAGGACGTCCTTGAATTTGGGCAGGGAGGAGTTATATAACTGTCCTAAGAATGCATCGACTCCGGCCGTCTCTCTGAGCATTTTGACAGTATGACACCTTTGATGATGAGAAGATCATCCTCCGTTCGAATGGTTGCAAGAAAGCGCGGAGCAAAATTATAATTTGGTATTTTGCGATATTAAATTAATTTAATATCGCAAAATATTAAATTGAAAGACATTACAGTTTTCTTTGGAAAAAAAAATGGGAGGAATTCTGTTTAATATTGCAAAATATTGAATTAAATAATATCCTATATTGTTTTTTGAAAAGAATTAACAAACATTTTGTAGTTTGTATTGGCGCGCTATTCCAGCCGCGGCCGCTCCTGCCGGTCGGTGTCCGATAGTTGAAGGTCTCGCGCAGAGCAGGCATCAGCTGCTTGGCCCAGCGCCCCAGGTCGCAGCCGGCTGAGGAGTAGTACTGAAGGTAGTGGGCGCGGCGGTGTATTTGCACTGACCCCTCACCTGTCGGCCCCAGCGAACATGGGGGGGGGGGGTTTGCATTTTCTCGTGCATAGGGACACAGAGAAAGTGCATTTTGAGTGCATATTTATGCAATTGTGCTGTGTGAGCTTATGTGTCTGTCGCATCGACCGCATCGATTCTTATCGGTCGGGCCTCTGTGCTTGCCCGACCGACTGTTTCTAAGGTATTTGCTGTCCAAAGCGATGCCAGTAAGAGCAATTGGAGCTGTTTTGACTCAGAACGATGACGATGGGTTTGAGCATCCGATCGTGTATATGAGTCGTGTTCTTAATCTGGCTGAAAGAAATTATACTACGTCGGAAAAGGAGTGCTTTGCTTTACTCTGAGCGATCAAGAAACTGAGACCATACTTGTAAGCATATGAGTTCATTGCCAAAAACGGACTATAGTACACTAACATGGCTTAAGAATCTAAAAGACCCTACAGGGAGGCTAGCGAGTTGGGCCCTCGAGATGTAGCAGTGGGACTTTGAGTTCGTGCTTATAAAAGGTGCGCTCAATAAGGTTCCTGGTGTTCTCTCTAGACGAATTTGTCGGGAGATATCGGTTGTGGAGAATTTTGATAGAGGATCTTCGATCCTTGGTATCTTCGGAGAATAAATGATGTGCAGCTTTGTCCGCGGAAGTTTCCAGAATGGTAAGTGTTAGATGGAATTTTGTACCCCTATTGTGATGAGATCTTGGATCCGATCTCTTTGCAGGAGGGGTGGAGACTCGTCGTTTCAGACGAGTATAAAGTTGGAGTGATTGAGAAGACATATCGCTACCCGTCGTCAGGTCATCTCGGAATAGAGAAGATTTATGACAGGGTTAAGAGAGAATATTATTGGCCTGGTTTTTATTATCAAGTACGTGCGTACGTACAACAGTGTAGCGGATGTCAGCGCTATAAAGTCTCTCAGGCGGGTCCTCAAATTTTGATGGGTTAGCGCATCATTGAGAGGCTATCGGCAGTGGTGATTGCAGACATAATGGAGCTGCCTCTTAGTAAGAGCCAGTACAAATATATTTTGGTATTTCAGGATCTTTTTACGAGGTGGAGTGAGTTGAAACCATTTCGTGCGGCTTATGGGAATGCGGTGGCGAAAACATTTGAAGAGCTTGTGTTGTTTCGATGGGCGACTCCCGAATGCTTATTGACTGATAACGGTACCGAGTTCATTAATAAGTATCTCAAGGAGATGTTGGTAGATTACGATGTAAAGCATGTTACGACGCCTCCCTACCAGCCCGAAGCCAATCCGGTTGAGCGCACGAATAGTACGTTGAAAACGATGATTGCCATGTTCGTTGAGGCTGATCATCGTCAGTGGGACGAACACTTGCATGAGATTAAACACGCCATTAATACGGCAAGTAAACGCGCCTACCGACGAAGTGTCGGAAGCCAACATGTGCTCGGTGTTGTGTATGAGTTCGAGCCCAAGGAGTAAAGAGATGTTAAGGCATTTATTTATTTTGCAAGTGGAGGACCGCGAAGGAGAAATCACCCCCGTCGAGCCAGCTCCGTAGTTGCCACTCAACAGAGACGAGAAGTGTCTCGAACAGTTGGTGCCAACTCGAGCTGACAGCGTCCCAATCTACGAGGAGGCGTTGCTTCTCGATGCCTCCGACGAGGAGATGGCGGAGGAGGGATTAATGCCGTCGGGCGATGCGGCGTCTAAGACTACGTCTCCTTCTGTGGACCGCAGCGGTTATCGACAGTAGAGAACAAGCTGAGTCAGCCGCTCGTGGAGCAAGCGACCGACGTGGAGGTTGCGGCAGTTGAGCCAGCAAGTCCCGCAAGTCGTCGAGTCCATGGAGATAGAGGCTCCGGCAGGGCGAGAAGAGGCCGGCTGAAACAGATATCCGGCGGACTATTTGGAGGACCTGCGCCAAGAAGGGCCCTGCCGTCAACTCCAGATGGACGACTACTTTTCGAGTCAGACGGCAGAGGACGAGGTTCAGGGGAGTCTCGTCAGTGTTGCTGTTGGAGGCAGTGGCGCGCGGGAGATAGAGAGTGGCACCAGTCGAATGTGCGTCCGAGCGGGGACCATCCGTCCGGGCGCGAATAAAGATATGTTCCTCCAAAGCTCCCGAGTAATCATTTAGAGAGTTCCCCTCCAGCCGCCTGAGGCTAGCCCGGCCGAGACTCTTCCGAGGCGCCCACGCACCTGCGGAGAGTGGCTGGTGGTTCGGGCCCCTTAGAGAGAAAGCACGACGTCAGAAGCTTCAATAAATGAATTTGAAAGAAAGCGTTAACCAAAACAATTCCGGGATCCTCCACCTCCAGGACCACGTAAAAACGACATCTCAAAAAAGATCGTGAATCCAATAAGACTGATGCACGCGATTTTAAATCAACTTCGCGATCTACGCCAGACTTAAGTCAAGCATATTTCCAAGTGCCCCTAGAGTAGGCCAGCTAAGAATTCACGACATTCACCTTCCCGGGCTTTTGATGCTTTCAAAAGTGACTTAACGACGGCGCCAGTATTGGCCTGTCCCATTTCAGTACCATTCGCGTTTCAAACCAACGCGAGCTTTATTGTTCTGGGAGTCGTATTCACGCAGCAACAAGAGGAAGAGGAACGTGTGATCGCGTACGTAAGCCGCACTCTTAACTCCGCTAAACGGAATTAGACCGACACGGAAAAGGAGTACTCCTGGTTGCGTAGTAAAGGAAACAGGAATACGGTAGAATTGGTTTAGGGTAAGAGGTTTCACTGACAGTTTCTTACTGACAGTTAGTCATATTACCAGAGATCTGGATTGCCTTGTGAACCGAATATCGCAACGTCAGGAAAGGGAGGGGGAGATTATAAAAGGGGACGGGATGTCCACCTTTCTCTCCACAATTTTCGTCGCTCGTCAAGTCAGCGAGCAGCTACATTCAGCTGCTCCTTATTTCCTCTCGACAAGCCTCAGCGAAGTGCCGGTCAAAATGATCAAATCGAGATCTCCTTATCTAGTTATTTTTATATATTTATATAATATGTATTGTTTTTTGCATTATTTAAACAAATTCTTTGAGTGAGCAGGACCAGATTAACGCAGAAGAGGGGCGGTGCCCTTTAGAAGCACAACCCGGGGACGGAACTGTTGACTATTAGACATCGTTAGGGGGCATCAAGGAGGAGACTCAACTTTGACGAACAGGACCGACAAATGGACGTTGCGTCCATGGGCCAGCAAGTCGTAGAAGCCGCAAGGTAAGGTTTACGGGAGCTGCCAGAGGAAGATGGCCTTATGATGCTGCCCATGCGGCAAAGCAGGCCGAAGTTGGTGAGGAGTGCCTGGTGCGTTCAGAGTACTATTCTGATGATTAAAGGGGTTCCTGCTAAAATCTTAATCTTAGCTCAAATTGCTAGCTGTTTAAATTTTCGAGACGAATTTACAGTGGTGAGAGGTGGTTAGATCTGCTTTGTTAAATGCAGATGTTTTCTGGACGGAACCCCATAGCATACCGCTTTTTTGCAAGACGGTATTGAGAAAATGCCCCAAAAAGGCGAAGGTACACAATTGAATAAGGGCGTGGCGTCAAATTTTAGCTGCGTTAAAGGTCGATGTAAGTTTCAGTGGAGGAATGTTTAATCTCTTCGGAATAGAAGCAATGGGCCTACCAGCTGAACCGCCAACTCGAATGTCGGGGCTTTAGTACGTACTATCGGGTCTAGAGAACCAGCTACAGGAGCTCGAGAGAACAGCTGGGAGGTTTAAATTGCACCAGATTTTGATGCGTGCGGTCTAAGAAGACAAGTTCTGCAACTGCACTGCAACTTCTACCCCGGCCGAATCGCAGACTCGTTGGTTCGCTGACGGAAACATCGAAGGACGAGACTCAGCAATCAAGCTAACAACTCTTCACTAGCCCTTACATCTCCTCAGGAAGCAACTGCCGCAGTATGATTGAGGAAGTGAACGGGCCTGGTGACCACAATCAGTTACGTAGTTACGGCTTATACGCGAGAAGGTAGCCGCGAGGAGAACAGGGTGATGACGAATGCAGTGAAATCGTTGGATGTCGAAATGCGTTGCGCCCGAGCTCTCCAAGACGCCTATCTCACCTTCTTCGAGGGAAATGTGGAGGACGCGTATCACTGGAAGAACTAGAGGATATGACAGAGTGAAACATTCCCTAGAGCAATTTGTAAACCGACTTCACTGCAAGGCGGTTCTGTTACGGCAGCCTTAGTCGGAACAGTATCTAAATAACATGGTCTTTGAATTCGGTAGGTCAAAATTTCGTGATTTCCTGTTAGATAAAGAAATCCTTTATGTAGGCAAAATCACCATATCGACCTAGGCCAAAGAGCGCGTAATGGGCCTCAATCAGCGATGTAAGAGCAAGGTGACCAGGCGATCGGGTCTACCAGCTGAAACCTGTTCATTGTGATCGTGCTGGGGCCGCAAGGTTGGTTTAACGGTAGCATATACCGCTGCTACGCGCCGGCTCGTCTTTTGATCACATTAACGAACTTCGCTTTTCTATTTAGATAATCGGTAAGTTTTTCGATATCAAATCGATCTGTGAGATCTTTTGCAGCGAATTCTGCGTATTCGTACTTCAGGTGCTCCAGGATTTTGCCTGCAATGCATCGTATAAGTTCGGGGTTATCCAAATATCGCTTCATTTTAAGGGAATCGAGCGCAAAAATGACAACTCACAATTGTGTGGCAAATTATTTGATGTTGCTTCACGCGGACTCTATGCTGAGCAGCGTCTCGAGCTATTTGATGACATTGCGCTGTATGATCAATTTGTTCCCAAAATAATCATTTAATGTGGCCATTATCGCGTCCGCGTCTCTGCTGGTTATGAGCAGTAATTTTACTGCTTCCCTTGCCTCACCCTGTAACACTACGTCCGCGCTCTCCATAGTATGATCGTACGCTTGCTTAAAGGCAAGAAACTCAAGGGCGCCCCCGCTAAAGCTAGGCAACTTATTCGCAGAGGGAAGTCGATTGGGATATCAAGCATTTGTAGATGTAGTCGCGTTATTAAACTTTAACGTCTCCTACATTGTCTCCGCTAAATTTGTAATCAGTCGTAAACATTGCAACGTTCGATAGAAATTAGTTCTCGAGTACCAATCGTGGTTACCGGCGCTTCATATATCGGCGGCTGTTGATCTCGCTGACAAAAAATAGGTGACCGCTACGCTGTTCAATTATCGTTGGGGTTCTCATTGTCGCCGTCGTTTATTGTCCGCGATGGTGAAGGGCTCCGGAAAACCGCTCGAGTCAATGTTGGAGAAGGACTACGCGTCTCTACGCGACCTTGCCTGAAGGACGAGCAGTCGCTCGTTGATCGGCTTGCGTTGGACTTCTCTCTACCTCTTCTTTGCTTACTGGATGCTAAATCGTTGCTTGACTCAGCACCTGGCTTCGTTTTTCAGTTGGTTGCATTGGGGGCGATGTCAGTGTTGGCAATCGTCGTGCTGAGTATGCGAACAATGAATAGATGTGCTTTGATCAACTCGCCACCTACTACGAAACCTTTCGAACAAGGATGGCAAATACGCAACCAGAACGAATATCAATGTTAGCATAAGAAACAAACAACAAAAATTTAAAAGCTTTACAGCACAAAAAGTTAAATTTCAGTTAAATTAAAGTTAAAACAAACATCGGTTCAAGAATCCGTGGCAGAGGGATTTTCGAAATAGAATACATGGAAAGCGTCAGCAAACCCCCTTTAAAATTCTAAAGTGGTAAAATCGAAGTGTGGATAAAGTTGAAAAAATCGATGATGACATACTGTACATATACACGGTCGAAGAGTCCTTGAATCCGATCTCGTTTCGATAGAATGGGTAGAGGCTTGCCATGTCCGACGAACATAGGATAAGGATTATAGAAGACACGCATAGACAACCGCCGTTTGAAAGAAATGACGGACTTCGTGAGAGTCTGCAATGAGTGACTGAGGTTCAAGATGTTCGAATAGAGGCCGATAGGGTTAATGAGGCAGAGAATCGTAGAGAGTTCGTAGCTGGTAGTAGTGGCCGACCTAATTGAGCTCCATTGAATTAAATATCAACGCTGATTATCTTCGACGATTTGTTCACTCAGTCCTCACGAAAAAAATGGTCCTTAAAGCTCTCACCATTGAGATCCGCCACTGGAAGAGCCGTGGCGAGCGTTCTGAACGACTTACGAGTGATTTGAAAAGTCTGGAAAGTATGGAACCACGTCACAAAATAAGATAATCATGCGGAATATACTAGACATTACAGAGGGTTTACTTTTATAAAATAAATTCGCAATTATATAAATCGGGCGATTCAGACAGTCCATTGTTTTACATGGATTCCGACTATCGGTAACAAATCGATCAGGTCAGAGTACGTGTAATTTTGTGAAGTTGCCCGTAGATGACGCCTCAAGTATATTTTGGCTGAGGTCCGCAACAGAAATATATACGGGTACTATTTTTTATTTTTAAAGTAGGCGATGTTAATTACATATCGTTTACATAATAAACATATGTTATGTAAACATCCGAAAAAACTGATGCCATGCATTTATAAGCGTACAGCATTTTTGGATGCTTTGGACGGCTTTTATGGGCTGCACGCCACTCACATGATAATGACGATTCGCCTATGAAATGAAATGATGGATCTCTGCTTGTGCCATTATCATGTATGAATGTAGAAAATAAACTATTTTCAAAAGGTCAACTTCAATTTGCTAATATTTCATTTTGAAGGTGCGCAGTATTTTTTCATTAATGCCAATGTTTTATCATATAAACAATTATTTTTTTCAGTTTTTTACAAAAATGTTAGAGTAGAGTAAGATTCCCAACAGTAGTTTTGCTGTTTACGGTACGATCAACGTAAAACTTAAACAGGTGTCGTTTAAAGGCTAGTCCTTTTAAAAATGAAGTAAATTTAATTATTAACGCTACTGATGGATTAATCTCAGACTTCATTGAAATTTTTTTTATATATACTACTATGTAGAATTAATTATTCTACTGAAAATGAATAATGTTCTCTGTTCAATTTTGTGCAATTTTTGTATTTATTTTAGTTATTTTAATTTTACATATGTTTATATAATTAGGAAAATATGTTGTTAAATATATGTTCATTATTACGCAATATAATGTTTATAAATACTAATAATATAATTATTAGATGTTTATTTATAATTATCTATTATTTTGTTATATATTCTATAATTTACGGATCAATATATTTATAAAACCCTAATAATACAGTTATTAGATTTTTATGATTATATTAATTCATGTATGCATTCTGAATAAAGATATATATGTAATATATTTGCTAGTTATGTTTAATAACTATATCATTATATTTTTTTTTAATAATACGATTATTAGATATTAATGACTACTTTTCTTTATATAATACAATATATATACATAGATGTTGTGACGTGGTGCTTCCG
This sequence comes from Sycophaga agraensis, assembly GCA_018906755.1. NCBI lineage: Eukaryota > Metazoa > Arthropoda > Insecta > Hymenoptera > Pteromalidae > Sycophaga > Sycophaga agraensis. The sequence goes on from JACCIE010000136.1 coordinate 186,844, forward strand.
TCGGGAAGCAGCAGGCTTCCCGCGGACCCGGAGCACCGCGCCATTATCCCCGGTCGCGCCGTCCTGCCTACGTGCAGGCTCTCGCGGTCGCCCCGGAGGGGACCCGGCCGGGCCAGCCCGGGCGGCTGGCCGACGATTGTCGCGGCGGTCTGTAATCGGGGGAGGGAGGGGGCATGGCAATGAAATAAACAAAGAGAGTCCGTGTTCCTTTCGTCGTGACTTTATTCGCGGTCGGGGAGGACGACACCTCCCCGCCGCACGCCTCCTTCACAAACAGCATCTTCCCCGATACATATATCGGGCGCCGCGGGGTCACGCGCGCTCGCCGAGGACGTCCGCCCGGGCTCTCTCAGAGCCCTCCACGGACGCCTACAGCCGGATCGCCGCCGCTGGAACCCCGGGCGCATCGCACCCAGGCGGCGGGCTCCAAAGAGCCCCTACACCTGGGGCGGGCGCCCACAGTCCCGCCTACTCCGCGCCGTGCCCGCGCCGCTCTCTCTCTCTCTCGCTCCGCGTCTTAATACATGGGCCTACCTTGGCTGGCACGGAGAAGGTCCTCCCGGCCACAGACCGGCCGGGAATGCTGTCCCCGGCGCCTCCCCGATGTCCTGGGGGTCGCGGCGCTCGCTCTCTCTCTCTCTCTCTCTTCCTCGTCTGCTCGCTCTTTCCCTCGTTCGGACTTTTCGGGGCGCGGGTCGCGGGGAAAGGGGCCCAAACCGTGTCAGTAGGCCACGGTCGTAGCCCGCGCGAAACTCTCCGCGCATCGATCCTCGCCTGTCGATCGCGCCGCGGGCCGATAGCTCCGCCCTTTTTCGGCGCTATGGGCCCGCGCGCATCGATTGCTCGGCCGCGGCCGCGGCGTCTCGCGAGATCGGCTCCACGCGCGCGCCGATGTCATTTGCCCCGTCACAGCCCCCCCCCCAAACTTTACATCCCCCGCGGATGTCAAGTTTGGACGAGGAGCGACGTGTCGCGCGCGCGGGTGCCCCTAAGGCGGCCAGGAGCCCCGACATCACTCCCCGGTGTGCGGGCGAGGGTCGCGGCCGCGCAGGTACGCCGCCAGGCCTAGCTGCAGCACGCGCTGCGTCTCGGGGTCGGCGACCGACTCCCGGATTTCCCGGAGCAGGTTCCTGGCGGCGTCCATGGCCGCGACCGCGTCTGTCGCCCGCCCTTCGGGAGGAGTCTGGGGGTTCGCAGCATCGGCGGCGCCGAGCCCGGGGCCCGAGGGCCCCCCCTCGGTTCCGCCGAGTGCTCCCCCCCATGGTGCAGTCCTCCTGCAGGAAAGTGATGGCGGGCTCCTTCTGGTTCGCCTTCCCGGGCACAAGACCAGGGAGGCGATCGACGCGCAGCCCGGGAGGAGGGGGTTAACCCTCAAACCGGGCCCACATGCCGGGGCCCCCTCCCTTTTGTCGCTGCCGCGCCTCGCCCAGCGCCACGGCCTGGTCCGCGTAAAAGCTGTTAATCGCACGGACTTCGGCCATGGTGGCTCCTGGGCGCGCTCCCCTGGCCTCCGCCAACCTCCTGTCCTCGCGCTCCACGACGCCGCGGATGCGCCCGGCTGCGGGCGTGGGTGGTGGTGGTGTGGCCTCGCTCTGCTGGGTGGATGGTGGCGGCGTGGCCTCGCTCTGCTGGGCGGATGGTGGCGGCGTGGATGGAGGGTCAACCGCCATCTCCTCCACCTCGCTCATCGGGCTGGGCGTCCGGAAAAGCCGCTTTCAAAACGCTCATTGAGTGTTTTGACTCGCTCCTTCCGCTCTCCTAGCAGGACCAGATCGTTGAGTGTGCGAATATCTTTATCCATAAGATAATCGCGGAACTCAGACCTGACTCTTTCTAGAATCATGACGATCTGTCTGCGTTCGGATAAGGGACGACGGAAACGTCCGGCTCTCGCTCGGAAATTGCTCACGAACTGGCCTATGGTTTCCTTGTCCCCCTGGCGCATATCCTCCAGGTCCCGACGCAAATCAGAATCCAGCATCCGCTTGCAAAACCTGGCCTGAAATGCGCTTGAAAACGCCGGCCAATCTACAAACGTCCGCTCTAAATCCTGATACCATCGCCGGGCATCTTTTAGGAGCACCGAGTGGAGGGCTGCGATAAGGCATCGTTCCGTATAACGGCCTCGTTGCCAAATCAGCGTGATCCCTTGCAGGAAATCGTAGGCGTCTTCCCTGTCTCCGTTAGAGAAGGTCAGAGAAGCGTCACGGAGTGCCCGGGCGCATCGGATTTCATCGTCCATTTTCTTTGGCCCTTCGCTTCCGGACGGCGCTACGGATTTCCTTCGCGACCCCGTGGCCGCAGGCGCGTCGTGGCCGGGAGGATTTCCGCTCGGGCCCTGGCCATTCCCCTGGCCTGGTACCCTCGGGTTCTCTCCTCCCTCGCGCCTTCGCCTGGGCGAGTCCTTCAGCAGTGCCGGGAGCGAACCGAACAACTCCTCTCCGTTGCTCTCCTCACTCCCCGTCGACTCGGACTCACTCTCCGACTCTTCTTCCGGGAGCGAATCCACAGGGGTGGATGCCGCCATGGGCTCTGCCGGGGCGGGAGGCTGCTTGCTAGCCTCCGCCTCCCTGCAGGCTTCCGCCGCTTTTAATGCGACGTAGGGGCCCCCGTCTCCACCGGGGCCCAGATCGGCGGCCATCCTTACCCCTCCGATGGCTCCCTGTAGCGCCTTAATTCGGGGTCCCAGGTCCTTTAACGCCCGGTTATATTCCTGGGCGAATTCCAGGCCCTCGACACCCGAAATTTTCAGGGGTGCTGCTCCTGCCATAGCTCCGGGCGTCGAGATGCCCGAAAGCCGAAGCAGCACATCCAGGCTTTCGCCTAATCCCTGGACTGCTTCGAGGCTAGGCAGCAGTCTTACTTTCTCCTCGGGGGGTTGCTGCACCGTCCCCTGCACTCGTGGCAATTCCTCCGGGCTCTGGCTACCAGCCTCCTCCCCATACGAGCTCCCGTGATCGGAGACGTCGCTGTGCCCCGCCGGTCTGCCGGGCCGCATCGCTTTCTTACGGCGACACTCCCACAGGTCCTCGCAGCACAGCGGCGTCGAGTATGGCACGACTGCAGGGTCGTCGTCATACCCGACTAACCAGGGAACGTCAAGCTCGGGCCTTGCGACCCGTAGGGCGAAACGCCACTGACGCTCCCTTAACTCCGATTCGTCTCCTCGAAAATTAAGGCCATTTGCCACTAATTTCCTGGCTATCTCGACGAGCGGGAGTGCGCACATCTCCCGTCGGAGCTTCCTAGCCGTGCGATCTCCCAGGAGCGTCCTCACGCGGAGTTCATAGTTCTCCGCTCCCGGGTGCTCCTTAATCGCCGGGTCCTTGAGTTCGACAGGCGGGCTGGTTCCTCGAACCTTCCCCTTCACGTCCGAACTCCCGGACCCCGACGGCCCTCCTTCAACTCGCTGGCCTTTGGATGGAATATCCATTTTCCGGGCCTGCTCGTTGAATTCGAGCTTACGCCTCGCGGACCCTTCCAGGATCCGCCCCTCCCCTCCCTAGCTTCCTTGTCCCTTATGACAACCCCCCCCCTTTGGTCGGTCGGTTATCGGGACTTAATCGCAACGTGCGAGCAACCTCTCGCCTCCCCTCGGCCCTCTGAAAAGACGGGTAAAGAAACAAAACATTCATATTATAATTTGTATATATATATAAACTTAATTTTAGTTTCGGAGAGGGAGACGAATTTCGCTACGACGCACTCGCCCAGCCCCGAACCATCCCTGACTAGGTTACAGGTCCTCGTCCAGGAAGCTAGCTGGGGACATTTCGCTACTATTTACACCGCGAACTAACCTACTTTTTCGATCTTCCTCGTGCCTCCATGTTGCCTTGAACACAGAGGCGTTTTCCCGGCCAAGCCATCGGAAACGAGGACAGATCGACAGGCTCATTCGTGCCGCCTACCGGCTGCTTCGACTACCCCTGGCAGTCCCCCACAGTCGGTGTCTCCCGGCGACGCCATCGGAGACAAGCACGAACGGAGCGAGCTACACCCCTGCCTGCTGTTTTGACTGCAACGGGCAGTCCTCCACAGCAGGTATCTCCCGGCAAAGCCATCGGAGACAGGTGTAGGCTACGTCACTCCCAACCACGTCAGCGGCCTAGGTCGCTCCCAGCAACCCGTCTCCGCCGACTGCTTCCCCGTCGGGAAGTGGTGGACTCGATCATAGCTTAACACAACCTAACACACAACACACACAACGGAAACAAAAGAAACCAAAATTAAAAACTACTATCCTAACCTAACCTATATGTACAATTGGGTACATTTAGCCCGTTGGCCCCAAGGGTTGTGCACACCCCCATAGTCGCAACGGCTGTTCCCGGGCCCGGGGGTATTCGTGCGCTCGGATAGGATTGGAAAGATCCTATAGCCGCGTACTCGCCGCACCACGCCGCTTTAAATCAAAAAAAAAACTATTAAAAGGATTTAATTAATTCCGCGAGACTAATGATCGGCCTGCTTCCGGGCTGTAGGACTTTCCCCCCCTCTCCCTCGCACGATTCACCCCTCCACTGGGCCCTGTACCCTCACCTAACCTAAAGGCCGGGAGCTCTTAGCCATAAACCTGGCTTTAAACTCCCTATCCCCTCTTTTTATCTGCTCTTCGTGCATTCCCATATGGGGGACCAATTGCCCATGGCACCTATAACCGGCCGCCATCTTTGGGCAATTAATCCCCTGGCGAAGCGTGCCGCCTATGCCGGCAATGCACTCGCCGGGTGCAGCTCCCAGAGCCAACAAAAACCGGGGATAAGCGGAATAATCCATTCCGTCATAGGGATTATTTGCTGTTAATTTCTTCTCTTCCCTATAATCTTACAGACGGAAAACAAGCAAAAAAAACAGCAAACCGCTATTAATTGCAACAATTTATTAGTAATAAATTATTGCAACCAACAGCAATAATGCGTCATCCGGCCTGCTTTCCTATGCGGAAAAGATCCCGGGAGAAAACAGCGAGAAAATCCCAAAAAGCCGATAATTGGGTGTGGGGCACCCAAGCAGGTCACCCATCCGGCTACTAACCGCGCCGAATGCTGCTTAACCCGCGCGAGCTGTGACTCTCTCTTCTGCCCGCGCGGCCGCGCCCATCCCACTCGGCGCGCTCTCCCACCGGGCGCGCGCCCCACTCGGCGCGCTCTCCCACCGGCCGCGCGCCGCACCGCCCGCTCCCCGCGGAGACTCCCATCGGCGCTCCTCGCCGATTCCGCTTTGTGCGGATCTTCGTAACTCCGCGGCGAGCGGAATATGCTCACGGGCGGCGGGGATTTTTCGCGCGCAGGCCTTCGCGGCCGAAGGCCGCACACCAGGCCGCGCGCGAATTTTCCCGCGGCCGGACCCCCCCCCCCGGGCTTCCCGCGGAGCCCGCGGCGGTCGCGCGCAAGCCTTGCGGCCGTGTGGCCGCTCCCCAGGCTCACGCGCTATCCCCTCGCGCGCCCCCCCCGGGCCGCCCGTACCTCGCGCACGAGCTCCCTGCGCGCCTCACCTCTCTCGCGCGCACCACCTCGTCGCACTGCCTCCTGGTGCGCGCTCCCTACGCGCCTTGCGGCAGCGCCTCGGGCTTTCGCGCGCACCACCTCGTCGCACTGCCTCCTGGTGCGCGCTCCTGCGCGCCTTGCGGCAGCGCCTCGGGCTCGCGCACCAGGGCTCTTGGCGTGTGCCCTCAACCGGGCACCTTCCCCCGCCCCCCGCCAACGATTAAACCGCGTTAACCGATCGCGCCGGCGTCCTGTCACGGTCGCCATTTGTGACGTGGTGCTTCCGTCGGGAAGCAGCAGGCTTCCCGCGGACCCGGAGCACCGCGCCATTATCCCCGGTCGCGCCGTCCTGCCTACGTGCAGGCTCTCGCGGTCGCCCCGGAGGGGACCCGGCCGGGCCAGCCCGGGCGGCTGGCCGACGATTGTCGCGGCGGTCTGTAATCGGGGGAGGGAGGGGGCATGGCAATGAAATAAACAAAGAGAGTCCGTGTTCCTTTCGTCGTGACTTTATTCGCGGTCGGGGAGGACGACACCTCCCCGCCGCACGCCTCCTTCACAAACAGCATCTTCCCCGATACATATATCGGGCGCCGCGGGGTCACGCGCGCTCGCCGAGGACGTCCGCCCGGGCTCTCTCAGAGCCCTCCACGGACGCCTACAGCCGGATCGCCGCCGCTGGAACCCCGGGCGCATCGCACCCAGGCGGCGGGCTCCAAAGAGCCCCTACACCTGGGGCGGGCGCCCACAGTCCCGCCTACTCCGCGCCGTGCCCGCGCCGCTCTCTCTCTCTCTCGCTCCGCGTCTTAATACATGGGCCTACCTTGGCTGGCACGGAGAAGGTCCTCCCGGCCACAGACCGGCCGGGAATGCTGTCCCCGGCGCCTCCCCGATGTCCTGGGGGTCGCGGCGCTCGCTCTGCTCGCTCTCTCTCTCTCTCTTCCTCGTCTGCTCGCTCTTTCCCTCGTTCGCACTTTTCGGGGCGCGGGTCGCGGGGAAAGGGGCCCAAACCGTGTCAGTAGGCCACGGTCGTAGCCCGCGCGAAACTCTCCGCGCATCGATCCTCGCCTGTCGATCGCGCCGCGGGCCGATAGCTCCGCCCTTTTTCGGCGCTATGGGCCCGCGCGCATCGATTGCTCGGCCGCGGCCGCGGCGTCTCGCGAGATCGGCTCCACGCGCGCGCCGATGTCATTTGCCCCGTCACAATGTATAATTAATTTAAATAGAATATATTTTTTTATTTGTAGTTATTTTATTTTTTAGTTGTTTTTTTTTTTATAGAGTGAGGGTATTCTATATTTTCTTTCATATCAACTACCGATTTGTGATCGACGGATGTCATAATACTAAACTTATTTGCAAAGAAGCTATGCCCTGGCATCAAAATTGGTATTGAATATGGTATAGGGTAATTTATTAACAGGGTAGTTTCTAATAAGGTTTGGTACTTTTTAAGTAGTTTCCTTTGGCAACAAATGATTCTGATCTCCTTTAGCCGTTTTCAAAATGTTCTTTTACCAGCATCTATATTGCTAAATTATAAATTAGGTAGAAAAATTATACATTTATATTACGTTTCAAAATATTTTATTGCAACTGCTATTACATCATTATAAATTTTTTTGCATATAAGATAAAATTAGAATAAAATATAATATAGTATATATATTCTAAAAAAAGATATATTTTGTAAATTATTTATCGAAATATGTAGTTAATACAATTGTTGGCCAGGCAAAGGAAATATGTCTGCAAAAGACTCAACTTCTTTTTTTAATGAATGTATTTTCTTCTGTATGTTATTATCTGATTTAATTACGTGTTTAAAGTCAATTAATTTTGGACCGGAAATTGACATTACTTCTTTAGCTAACTGCAACCCTGTGATTAAACGTATACATATATATTTACATGCTATTATTGATTGAGTTGAAATATGATTGTTAAACATAACGTTGTTTTAAAGTAAATATTGACGTTATTTGATATTAACTTACGCGCGAGGCAGTGCTACCGAAAAAATACGGCCCGATGGGCTCTATTGATATGGGCTAATATGGCAGAAGCGTAGGTCATAGGAAGTGAGAATACCGACGAAAACCAGTATTCACCTAGAACTAAGCCGCGGAAGAACGGGTCCAGTCCGTGCCGTCTTGGACTTATCCATCCCAGGACCTAAAATGCTACCATGGCCACAATCGACAAATCTCGCGATTTGTGTCTCACGCAGGAACACGCCCCAAAAAGCCAGGTTTACGCTTACTCTCTGAAGCGAAACGTTAGGAAGGAGAGGCATACAACGGAAACCATATCCGTCTTCCGTCACTCGCCTACAGCGAGTACCTCTCATGGTAAAGGTAGGTGTTAGCCCTATTTCCACGCGCGAGAGTATATAATAAACCATAGCGTTTAACGCCTACACGTGATGGGACTATACGTGATCTGGCCGAACGAACGACGGGACGTACCGATGCTGGAAGGATCTGGCGCGAGGTACTGTACACCATACCGAAAGTAACTGGGTGCTTTATTTTATTTTGCAGTTGGCATGTGCCTCCCATTTACTTGAGAACTTCTACCGACTCTATCTCTTTTTTTTCTAACGAGTGAGCGGCCTTCCCGAGGAAGTTCATAGAGGTCTTTCGGGACGTGACGTGCCTATCACGAATCTGGTGTTATTTGCCCGACCACCAATTATTTATCTATTAAAAAAATAGCACCCCAATGTTTAAAGTAATTTCTGCTCAATTTCTCCTCTGAACATATTTGGCTACGCGAAACCTTCGTCGGTCAGCGGCCCGGGCTGAACCGGCCGAACTGGCTCCGGGGCGTCCAAGCGGACTTGCTGGTTGGTAGATAGAGCAACAATATGAATACATCCAAATAGGTGATGAACCATCGACGAGCCACACGAAGAAACATAAAACTTGTCTGATAATCAGGATCGATAAGTCACCCACTTCAAAGTGCTTGAGAGACTGACGATTAAGAGACCTGAGATAATAACTCAAACAGAGACGCAGTAACGGAATAGAACGTCAATGACTACTTCCAGAATATGTTTTTCTGAAATAAACCAAAAGCGCCAAAAGTCATAAGCGCAAAAAATCAAAAGTATTAAAAAACTTTTGAAGAGAAACTTTTAAACAGAAATAAAAAATAGGGTGATTGATCTACAATCCTTCGAGTGTCCTAGTATCCAGTGGCAGTCAGGGAGACGGTCCTCATAAAGGTACTGGCATTTTGTAAGCTGGTGATTAAACTGAAAAGTGCATGTTTCAAATATGATATTAAACAAGGTAAGATGATGTTAGTAGCATGTGTGTACAGTCGGTACTTTTAACAGTAACGTCGTTCAAAAGCTTCCCGCTCCCGCCAAAAACGCTATACTCAGGAAGCGTGTGCGCAAACGAAGCCGAGAAACCGAGCCTGAACCCATGCTTTCCCTCATTTTTCTGTGCTTCTAGAATGTTGTAGAATATTTTCCAGAAGTGGAAATATTTTAACATTAAACTTAGAAAATAATTAATTAGAAATAGCACGCAATTGCACACAGGTAAGGCAGTGCCTAAAAAACTCCAACGCAGGATGGTAGAGTCGCTCCCTATTCCCTGCATGCTAAATTGGGGAGCGAAGGTCAATGAGCCAGAGGCAAAGAAGGCTGCCTCTTCGAGCCAAGGGTTCAGAGGAAGGCCTAGTTTCGATTGGTCCTCGATCATTGAGCCTGAAGAGAGGGAGGGGATGGAAGGGAGGGAAGGGAGGCGAGGTGCCGGAAGGAAGCACGTTGGCGAACCCCGAAATACTCCGTTACCCTTTCATGGCGAACCATTAACCGTGTTACTACACGAAAATCGCCTGGGACATGAGAATGCTACGACCAAGAGCCTGATGAAAAGCCTGGGTGGTGGTCCAGTGGAGGGAGACCCGGTTCGACTGGAGGGGCAAACCCTACAGGCGTTGTTCGACCCCGGAACCCAGATTTCTTTGATCAGAGCCGATGCGGTCGATCTCGTTAGAAACCTCTGGCTTCCCGAACAATTCGCTGTAAGGAGTTTCTCCGATACCATTCCGCAGGCACTGGGCGTACTTCGGGTGAACTTCTCCTTTGAGGATAAGAGTTGAGGGTACTTCCAGAGATGGATCACCCAATGATACTCGCGATCAATAAAGACAAGTGCAAGTTTTGTTGCTCAAGCGTTGTCTTTCTGGGATTTCTCCTGGATGCCGAGGAACTGCGGGCAGACCCCGAGAGGGTCGCCCCCGTTCTACAATACTACGCCCCCGCAACTTTAAGGAGCTCAGGACCTTTTTGAGAATGGTCGGATGGTATTACCAATTCATTCCCATGGAATTGGGACTAAAAGTTCCACTGGTGAAGCTCCCGAGGAAACGACAGGCCTGGATTTGGGGAGAGGAACAATTCAGAGCATTCAAAAGGCTTAAGGCCGTTTTAGGAGAGGCACCCGTGCTGACGCGGCACGACTTCTCGAAACCCTTCACGATGTAAGGCGACGCCAGTAATTTAGCCATCGACGCCGTTTTAACCCAGGAAGACGAGAACCGGTACGAGCACCCAGTAATGTATGTAAGTCGAGTCCTTAATTCGGCGGAAAAGAATTACACCACTACGGAGAGGGAGTACCTGGCCCTGTTGTGGACCATAAAGAAGTGGTGACCCTACTTAGAGGCCTATGAATTCGTGTCTCGAACCGATCATAGTGCCCTAAAGTGGCTCAAATACCATAATATGAGCTCTTTCTATGGTATATAAAGACCCTACTGGGCGTCTGGCGAGAACTGCAGCAATTGGAATTTGAAATAGAATACACCAAAGGCTCCTTGAACAAGGTCCTGGATGCACTTTCGAGGGGGTACATTAATGACGAGCCCGAGGTCACTGCATTTGAGCTATCATCCTGTATTAAATCGTCTAGAATGTAAGCTATCCCGAAATTCCTATTGAAAATCGACGATGTAGGTCCACTCAGATGACCCAGATCCGATTATTTCGAGAGGAGGGGGTCGCTCGCGTGCCCCCGACTATAACGAGGTCTGGTGCATACGCGCACGGCATCGTCGGATTCGGTATAAAGAAGACGTTCGATCGGAAGCGAGAATTCTATACCGAATTCATCACAAACTTTGTGCGCGCCTGCGAGGTGTGCCAAAAGTACAAAGTTTCCCACCAGGGTCCGCTAGGCCTTATGGGCCAGAGGGTCGTAGAGAGTCCCTGGCTAGTGGTGGCGGCCGACTTAATCGAGTTTCCCCAAAGTAAACACTGTTAGGCTGTGGTTTTTGATAACTTGATTACTCAGTGGATCGAGCTCTCACCTTTACGAGTCGCAAACGGGAGGGCAGTGACGGGTACTCTGGAGGATTTCGTCCTACTCCGTTGGCAAATTCCGTTTCCAATTGACGGATAATGCCACCCACTTTGTCAACCAACACCTGAAATAGATACTGGAGGAATACGGAATAGAACATGTCACGACCCCTCCCAATAGTCCCCAAAGGAACCCGGTCGCACGGGTTCATAGGACGTTTAAAACGATGATGGTTTCTTCGGCGAGGCTCGCCAAAAGTCCGTATATAAATTAGTCTTTTCAGACCCTCCCCAAAAAGGCCTATTGCATACATTGTCACTATTGGGTAGGTACAGTATACAAATTGACACTTTTGGCTAGGTTCCAAACAAGAATTAAATTAGTATGTACAGCATCGCCGTGTCTGTCGCTCAAACTAAAAAATGGCCAGAACTGGCTCTGGCTTGATTATTCATCTCCTGCTGTGCAGTTGTAGGTTCAGCCGATTGTTTTATGTAGACTCTATGAAATCTGGGGTTTTAGACTAGAAAATGGCCAGAACTGGCTCTGGCTTGATTACTCAGCTCCTACTGTGCAACTATAGGTCCAGCCTATTGTTTTATATTGACTGTATGAAATCTGGGATTTTAGACTAGAAAATGACCAGAACTGGTTCTGACTTAATAGCTCACCTCCTCCTGTGCAATTAAAGGTCCAGCCTATAGTTTTATATTGACTGCATGAAATCTGGCGTTTTATACTAGAAAATGACCAGAACTGGCTCTGGCTTGATTATTCACTTCCTGCTGTACAATTGTAGGTTCAGCCGATTGTTTTATGTTGACTGTATGAAATTTGGCGTTTTAGACTAGGAAATGACTAGAATGGGTTCTGGCTTGATTAATCAGCTTCTCTTGTGCAATTGTAGATTTAGCCGATTGTTTTATATTGACTGTGTGAAATCTTGGATTTTAAACGAGAAAACGACTAGAATCGGCTCTGGATTTATCATTTACCTCATGTGGCGCATCACCAAATTCTAATTATCGTTTTTATTAACTATATGAAATCTGGGGTTTTTTACTAGAAAATGACCAGAACTGGCGCTGGATTAATCATTAACCTCCTTTCTTGTATACTCATAGGTTTTTCCTATCAGTTTACGTAGTATATGTATTTTGGAATTTCAAATTAAAAATGACGAAATGATTGATCTGACATATATATTAATCGGTTTTGGCGTTATTTACTTCTATATAAAAAAATTTTGATGATAATCATGGTATTTTAATATAGAAAACTATCAGTACTTGATCTCGATTCATCATTTCCACCAGAAATTGGCTCGTATGTATTTTAACCTTTTTCTGAGTCTTTCCTCTTTTCCCTATTATTAGCTGATGATTTTAGATATTCTTCGATTTTGAACCAAAATTAATCGGAACTAGCACTGACCGTTTCATTCGACCTTTTTTGCAATCTGCATTCATGATGTTTTGTATAGATTTCATGATTTCTTGGATTTTACTAGAAATTGACTAAAAATTGACTTGAAAAGCATACTAATAATAAGCATATTAGCCTTATTCTGACAATTAGCTACGGATATTGATCATGAAATTGCAACCCAAAGAATCCGCTCCCAAGATAGCAAAGTTTCATAGTGATGCGTACAAAATGTAGGATATGTTATATTTGACCTTGGTCAAATTGAACATATACAACTTGCATTCTAATGCATTCTATATATGAGCGTTTTTGTTCCTTGTGGAGCATGGGTGTAATCAAGGAAAAAAATCGTAAAATTAAAATGAATAGTCAAACTAAACTACTAAACTGCTTTTTCAGAAATAAAATTAAAAATAAAAATTAAATCATAAAAATATAAATTGATTTAATGATAGTAATTTTATTAAAAATATACGAAGTTTAATTTTGTTAATCTTTTTTATTTCGTTTTTTAAGAATAAAATTTTGTTTTAAGATTTATATATCTAATTCTATATATTTTAGTCATTTTTATGCATTTAAATTCTTACTGTATAATTGAATTCCATATGTATAATGTATAATTACATATGTATAATGAATGCTTAGGATTAATTTTTGTTCTCAAATGTATCTTAAAAATTAGAATAATTGTATTAAAATCGTTATAATTAAAAAATGTTAATTAAATAAATTTAAATTAAGCTCATTTATTTGAATAAAGTACCATATATGTAAACCATTAATTCATATTTATAAAGCATTCAACAATATTCATTTGCAAACTTGTATGACTTGAAATCTCATCGACTACGGTTTGGAGAGAGAGAATACTATAGATCGCCATCTTGCAGAGACCCCTAACACTTTCAACGTGGTATGGTTCTTTTGCACACTAGCATTTTTGGTATTTCTACGTGGAGAAATCTTAAAATTAATATGGGATATGAAAGCAAACTACATTGCATAATTTGCTAATAAAATAAAGAGAGTATTGTGTGCGTGGAGTTGCGCACGTAATACCGTGTAGAATATCTTGTATTTGACCATGGTCAAATCGAACATACGCATATATATGTACATGCATAGTTCTGTTTCATTCCACTCAAGCATTACCGATACTTCCACGTGCAACATCATTTGAAGCAAGGAAAATAGTCTTACAACTAAAATGGATAAATATAAGCAATCTAAATTGCCTAATTTAGAAATAAAATTGAAAGTGATTTAATATTTAATGCTATCAAATTATTAGTTTTAATTGTTATTATTTAAATAAAGTTTTGTGTAAATGATTTCGACTATATAAATTACTGTAATAATAATTATGCTTTTCATCAATAAAATTCTATTCTCAATAAATATGGACCACATAAAAGTGATAAAGTATTTAATGCTACCAAAATATTATTTTTAAATCTTGTGATTTATTTAAAGTTTTATATAAAATTATTTAGATTGTATAAAATTACTCTAATATTAGAGAACAAAATTTTTATTTAGTCTAATTTAGATTAGAAATAGTCTAATATAAGTGAATCCCACATAACTTCTAAATAATTTTCTAAATAAAAAATAATGGTTTTCAGAGCTGTATATTGGAAAATTGAATGAAAAAGTTTCGACTAAAAATAATTCATATTCTGATTTACATTCTGATTATTCATACACTGAAAATGATATTCAAGATTTTGAATATCCACAATGATTCATCTTCGATTGGAATTAATGTATCCGTTGACACTAGTAACGTAGGGGAAATGATGAAACTATCTTCAAACATAACAGTAGAATCAAGTGAAAGCACTAAGGCTAAAAAACATGCTTGTAAATATTGTGGTAAGCTGATATCCAAGATAGCTGAACATATCTTAAATGTCCACGATGACTTAGATATAGTTAAAAAAATTAATTTGCTACCAAAGGTAAGAAATATAGGGGACTCAGTGAAGCCGCCATGGAAAAACTGAAGTTACTTAGTATTTTTTGAGCTGAGGGTGACGCTGTTCATAATAAAAAGGCAAATATTAATGATGTTTTTATTCCAAGCAGAAGACCTAGACGCAATAAAGGTAATCATGTGGTTGCTGATTTTGCAATGTGTGTAAACTGCAAATTATTTGTAGCAAAATCCGCGTTGCACAAACATTTTGCAAGATGTTCCAAGCAAAGTGGCAAACATAGCCATAAAGTACAAACTCTTTCAAAACTTGGAAGTTTCCACAATGCAGCTACTCGTCGATTTAAATTGGTTGTATCCGAATTAAGAGATGATCTCGTGAGTACAGCCATTAGACACAATCATGCAATTGTTTTGTTTGGCAATCTCGAATGTTTAAAATAGAATCATTCTGAACATATTGGCAGGGTGGTTCGAGCTAAATTACGAAGATTGGGACGACTGTTAATTGAAATTAGAAATTTATCGACAGATTATCACTGACTTTGCAAGCATTCTCAATCCTTCGCATTTTGACTTATTTATTCAGGCGGTTAATAATGTTGCTGAGTACAATGAGGAAAATGAAAAATATGCAGCTCCTGCAACTGCTGAAGCACTCGGTATGCTAATAAAAGATGTATGCGAGCACTGGATTATTGAGTGCATTAAACTCAAACGTCTCGAAGAGAAGAGTAATGCAGAGGCATTTTTATTTACGTATGACAACAATACAATAAATTTGTAACAAACACCGTCGCCGAAAATCAGGCTGAAATGAAAAGTATGTTCTCTATAGAGGAAAAGTATTTCCTCTATAAGAAAATGATAAAGGCATATGATTATTTAAAATTACAATTTAAATATAAACATTGGCTAGATCTAATGAAAAGCACATTGATATTGATTCAACTATTTAACAAGCGAAGAGCAGCAGAATTAGAACGTCTCAAAATGGTCGATTTTGAATCGGTGGAGGAGATTACAGCAGAAACGGATCCGGAGACATTTGCAAAATTGGATGTTGATAGTCAATCTTACGTAAATCGATATAAAAGAATAATACTTAGAGGCAAACGTGAAAGAACTGTACCCATACTATTGGAAAAACAAATTTATTATAGTATACAGATGATTCTGAAACATCGTCGATCAGCAAAAGTATCAAAATCTAATCCATTTACTTTTGGAATATCTTCATTAGATAGATTAAAACCCAAGTACTTATGTGCTTTGACCTAATGAGACAATTTTTGGAAGAATGTGGTGCAGACGATCCACAAACTTTGCGGGGTACAGAACTCCGCAATTGGCCACCAATTGCACTAACCTAGGATTAAATGATGATGAGGTCAAAGATCTCGCAAATTTTATGGGTCATGCCGTAAAAATACATCACGATTATTATCGCGTGCCAATTGCACAACGTGATATTCTACAAGATTCAAAATTATTAGAAAAAGCACAAGGAGTGTTCTATGATAATCAAATGGTAGGTCATAAGTCTACACCTGATAAGAAAATAGAGTCACCTATAAAGGAGTTTACTTCAGATACTTAATTATCCTTTAAAAAAATTGTTATTACAACTATAGTTACATGTAATTATATTATATTATTATAGATATTTCAAAGGAAATTCCAAGAAATAAGCCAACAATTAAGGAATCGAAGAAAAAGAGATGTAAACTATTTTATGTAATATACATAAATGCCTATGTATTTTGTAAAGTATGTTTATTAATTTTATATTTCATAGCTTTGTCGCCAAAACGTCGACAGAGGTGGGATCAAGAATCGTGTAATGAAATGACTGCACATTTCAGTGAAGTGATAAGTGGAAAAAAAGAATTTCCCAAAGGACCTGAAATTGCTGATTTCATAAATACAACACCGGCTTCATCCATCAGAAATAGAAAAGTGGCAGACATTAGGACATGGTACATTTAAAGAAGAAAAACGAAAATCAAGACAACAGTTTCAGCCTTAATACAAAAAATAATATACCAAATTTTGCTTATTCTATATTTGGAAACGAAATTAAAAAATGTGTGATGCCTGCAATTGAAGATGTTGTTAAAGCTTATAATATGACACCAACGGCTGCAAAATATTCTGTAAACCAAATACGAAATTATATTCAACAAGCTTTTGAAATATAAATAATTTATTGTACTTCTTAATATTTATTTATTTTAATATATATGTTTTTTATGCTATTTAAAGTAATTTATATTCTTTTACATTATAACTCTCATGGTACTACGAAGTAAATGTTTAAGTATCTTCATGTGATAAAAATGTTTAAGTGTCTATTTTATTATATAAAATTATGTAAAATTGTTTATTACACTATATAAACAGTTAATAACATTTGCTTGTAGTTTGTATATCTTGTATCGAACAGTAGCTTATAATTCGTGTTGATTTTCTTGTATAAACTGGATTATTTTAATGGATTTATGTTAATTTATCCATATTTTATGTATCAAAATAACTAAATATAAAATTCAACATATCGCAGATCTGTAATGTCTGTAACATTATATTCAGCAAGCTTTTGCAATATAAATATTTTACTACACTCACTATTAAGTAATTTATGTTTTATTACGTTATGAATCGTATGGTAAACCAAAGTAAACGTTTAAGTATTTTGATCTAATAAAAATGTTTAAATATATATATTATAATAGTTGTATCAATGTAGTATCGATATTATGTTTTATTATATTGTATATTATCTTTTATCATGTTGTTTTGTTGCATCAAAGTTGTATTAATTATACCACTTACAAAATTAATAACAATGGTTTATCCCATCTTATCTAGCATCGGACCGTTTATCATTCGTGACCATTTTCCAGTATCAATAGAATTCTTTTATAGTGCAATAATAATAGTTCGTGTTAATTTATAGCTGTTTCATGTATGAAAATGACTATTTTCTATGAAAACCTGTAATGTCGGTAATTCCAGTGTTATTTTAATTGAGTGCTTAAATCATGTTTATACAAGTTCTGAAATTTTAGAGCGCAACAGCAATGTCGGCATGATGATCAGTGTTGTGGTCTGGAAAACAGAAGAATGACGATTCGAATCTCGGCTGGCGAAATTTACGTTATCCTTTTTCTTTCTTTCATATAATGTGCGCTTATTTATGGATTTATTCTGAATTATTAAATTTCTGCACTTTTCAAATTTATTCCATCAAAAACATTGAAATATTTCTAATACATATCATGTTTATTAACTATACCCTATTAAATCATCTCTAATAATTTTAATCATGTTCATGAGAAAAAAATTGTGATATCTAGGTACATGATTTTTTAACTGATTTTTAAGACTTGCTAAAATTTAAAATTTGTTAATGCACTTTGTTAAATCCATTACTATAATTTATCGATACAAATTTAAATTACGAATAAAATTTATTATTGTTATTTAATATCTATGGTTTTACTTTAATTAATTTGAGCTTCGCCTAAACGTAATTTTTTAAAGCGTTAATTGCTTTAGTCCATGTAATTTTTGAATATTTTCTTGTGAAATTACTCTTCCAGAAATTAAAGATATTATGAATGTCATCTGTAGAATATATATAGAATTGTTAGCATTCTAATTTTAGATTTTTTGAAACATCCCCAAAAATGTATTTTTATATACTACAACCTCGCCAAAAGTCCAATTTGCTTATAAGTAGCCTTTGATGTTATATATAGTAATAAAAATGTTTTATATGCATATAAAATAACAAAATATAACTATATATAATCATCTTATCAAATTATATAATGATTTAAAAACCTGCCAAAAAAGTGCCAATTCGTGTACATATATAAATCTATATAAGAAAAACCGAGAAACGCATCGAGCGCCCATACCACGCGCTGCGTTTACGACCGGGCCGGTGCACATGCACCGCTGAGACCCTTTTTCACACTCCTAAAGTAGGCCTACAGAACGGCGTTTCATAAATTGTCACGTGGCGGTTACCAGGTGGCTGATTTCGCCCCGGCTCCCAGCCACCACGCGACCCGCGCGCTTTCCCGCGCGACAATTACCGCGGTGCGCCGAATTTCGCGCAGCCCAGTGCCCCCCACTCGGCGCATGGTCAAGGCTGCGAGCACGTGCTCAGTACCACGGTGACCACGGCGAGATACTCGTCGCAAAATACAATAGTTTATAAAACTTATTCTTCGTTGTAGATAAACCATTATATCAAAAAACCGTACATACAGTTTAATAGAGAACAATTTTCCCTTTTCGAAAAGACCTCACACGCGATAGAAAGATATGATACAAGTAAATGTAAAAAATAAGATAAACACTAATAATAGTCCAATCAGCACCATTCAAAAACGAGATAACTCTATTAGAAGAAAACCGAACCGATACGCAAATTCTATAACGACCGATACCTCCGATCATAGCGAATTATAACAATAAGAGAAAAAAGCTCAAAAGGGATTTCCCCCAAAACAGCCGCCCTGCATGTACAGTAAACGGCGCCTGCGCTTCCCTCACCACTACCTCTCTTCTCTCTCTCACACCCATGCGTCCCTCATCACCGCCCGTTCCTCTCTCCGTCAGAGATGCAGCACCTGGCGCCGCCTCTCCTCCCTCAGGCTAACGCTTAAGAGAATACCCGCAAGGGCCTGGCGCCTATTTCCCATAAGCTCTCTTTCTTTTTCCGGCCTCCGCTGCGCCGGGAAAGCGGCGGCTAAGACCCAGCGGAGTGAACCTCATGCCCTGATTTGCTGCCCTTCGCCGCCGCTCGCGACTTTTCCGAGAAATCTGCGGCGCTGCTAGTTTCCAGCGGCAACTGGCTCTATAAAACCCATTGCGTAACCCACGAAAAATCAGAACGCTTCATTCTCTTGACTAGGAAGATTCCTAACCCGAAACTCACTGGTCAGAGAAGGGAATATTCTCGCTTTCCTCCTTACCCTTTTTCTACTACATTGCTGTAAGGTTAACCCAAGTCTTTTGGTACCTTTGTGAAGCATTATACTGAGCAAGCTGGTTAACTCCTGCCCAACAAGGACTACGGCCTTTGGTCGTGAATACTCTTACGGCAAGGATTAATTGATTCTTCCTCCTCTTACTGTACTGGTTCGTTCTGGAGATTCCTCTCAGTAGCCAGCTTAGTGAGGGACAGTAGGCCTCTGGTCTTAAACCTTGCTAAGTTAGCTAGTCAGGAGATTCTTTCCAGGGGCCTGATTTGATAAGGGACAGTAGGTCTCTGATCTTAAACTTTATCAAATCAGTTATACATCCAGTGCATTCTTTTCCACCCGGTAACTTGATCCGGTAAGGAACAGTAGGCCTCTGGTCTTAAACTTTATCAGATTGGTTATACACCCAGTTCACCTTTCTCTAGCTTGATTTGATAAGGGACAGTAGGCCCCTGGCCTTAAACTTATTAAGTCAGCTACATACCCGACCCATTTAAGAGATTCCTCTAAGTGGTTCGATTTAATAAGGGACAGTAGGTCTTTGGTGTTAAACTTTGTTAAGTCGGCTATCTGAAGGATTCCTCCTGAGAGCTCGATTTCGTAAGGGACAGAAGGCCTCTGGCCTTAAACTTCGTCAAATTAGCTATTCGCGTTCCCGCCACCCGGATAGAAGAATCAAAGTAAGGGTTAAGCTAATTTTATTCGACACATACTTATTCATTTCTTGAATACAAAGCTGCGAGTTAAATTTTATAAATTATCGTTATATATCGAAAGCGTAACGCGAACCGCCGTATCAAACTTATCAGAACCGCGAACCATTGTTAAAACCTTTGTAAAATTGCATCATGGAAATTCAATAAAATACACGATTCAATCTAATCTTTCTTCTTTGTCATTTAGAAAAACTCCTACCATACAAGCTGTAAAGCTTTCCCAGTTAAATAAAGAGAAGGCAATGTCTTAGGGAAATCCATAGGCCCTCGCCTTAGAAATAATCCCGGCAAGGTACACCATAAAAAGTGGTTACCCCCCTTCGGCCCTGTTCCCAGGCTGTTGGGCGCAAGCCTAGACCTAAAATCGGCAAAGACCAAACTCAGTCTTCCACTGAAGTGTGAGCAGGAGATAGAACTGTAAATTAAAGCTGTAACATTAGTGTTATATCTTAATTCCTTATCACAGTAATCGTATTTTTAAAACTGTTTTATAAATATTCATAACTATTTACCTTTATGAATATAATCAGCAACTTTGTCAATATGTTCCTCGTTTAAACCTCTCGTTGTTATTGCTGGGGTGCCGAGTCTTATACCACTAGGGTTTAAAGCACTTTTATCTCCTGGTACTGCATTTTTGTTGCAAGCTATTGAAATTTTTTCTAAAAGATATTCAGCCTTTGACCCTGTGAGACCAGAAAGACGCAAATCAACCAACAACATATGAACATCAGTGCCACCCGTACTTATTGTGTAACCAAATTCTTGCATTCGTTTGCACAATCTTTTTGAATTTAGAAGAACTTGATTTTGATACGCTTTAAATTCCGAAGTATTAACTTGTTTCATTGCAGTAGCTATTGCAGCAATCGCATTGTTATGTGGCCCTCCTTGTAATGCAGGAAAGACGGCATGGTTAATCTTATTTTCCAAATCATACATTATTTTTTCTCCATCTTCAGTTATATGTTTTATGCCTTTTCGAAAAAAGATGATTCCTGCTCGAGGTCCTCTGAAAGTGTATTTAATATTTAATATTTGTATGTAATCATAGAGCAGTATTGTATAATATTTAATTAAAATTTAATTATATAAGAAAATTTAGATAATATTTAAAATAATATAAAATATATAAAATACAAAATGTGAAACAATTGGCATATCAAATTTAAAACATTTTAAATGTTTTTTCAAAAATTTTTATATTCCTTATGTATTGTAATTATTTATTAATTAATACAGTCAAATATTACTTTCAAAATTATTAAACTTATTTATTTTATGTTCGTTTAATATTTTAGATTAATATTTTATTTTTGTTTCAATAATAAAATCCAAACAAACCTACTTTAATGCTATCCTAATATGTTACTGACAGAAATTAATCTATATGCATGTGCCCTCAAGCTCGTAGCGCAATCGCAAAACGCGGACTTGATGGAGCATCTTGGTGAGAAAATCCTGATGTCGCTACTACAACAATTCAATCGCCAGAAGGTGCGCGATGCGTCGGATAAAAACGAGCTGGAAAAGCTTGCCGAATTCTTGTCGCGCGAAGCACGCCTATCGATGAGTAGCAGCCTGATGCGCTCAAGATCATTGTCCACAACAACAAAGCGCAGCGAGATCACGAGCGGACCGCGGCAATGTCGCGAGAAACAGTGCCGCGAGTTGCCGCCGTGCTCGCAGTCTGTGGCGCGGAGTCGACCGACGATAGTAGTGACGAGCAGCCATCAGGCGCGCGTGCTGCACGCAACTCTGGATGCATTCATTGTGGTGAAACAGGGCACGCGATGCAGGGATGCAGCCCAATGCAGGGAATACCTGCGAGAGACACTTGACCGACGCTGGTTTATTGTGCGAGATTTAGGCTTGTCCTTCCAGTGCCTTGGTAGCGGGCACCTTCACAGCGTAGTACATCAATCGCTGTATTGCTCGTGACGGGTTTAAAGCGCGCGAACTAATGAGCCAGATCGCGAGGAAAGCAAGCGAGCTACTGGAGCCGCTGAGCCAGAGAAGCGATCGCTCCCTAGAATCTTGCATATCGAGTAGTTATGATTAGCCATTCCTAACGCTCTCCTTCAAATTATACCTGTGCGCCTAGAGAGCAGATTCTCATATGTCAATACATACGCTTTAATTAAATCGCTCTAATTAAAAGTACGCTCTAATCAACGAGGGATCCACGATAACTTTAATCGCGTGCCAAATAATGTCTCGAATATCCGCGACGGGGGAGATACTTCAAGTTAATCTGAAGGGTTTAAATACTAATGACGAATTCACATCGGAATGTGAAAAGGTCGCGTTTGATATCACCGGGGTAGGCGGTACCTACACGATTAAGAACACGATTGCCGCAAACGACCTCGGTCTTTCCCGGCAAACGATACCTGAGGCCGTCGCACTTCACGTGCAACAAATTGAGCTATTGAGCTAACTCAATCGAAAAGAGATCAGAGATCCGGGGCTTGCACTCTCGCGCTCGCGTTTGGGTTGGGCGCTGCACGGAAGCGCGAGCAGGGTGCTTGAAGCCGGTGCCGCTCACAGTGTATACACTGCCGGCCAGGCACTGACTGATCAGACCAATATTATTTCCCATGAGAAGGACGAGCGCCTTGTTTGGGAATAGGTGGCAGGGAGCAAGGCGGCCCTGTGTTAGATCGCGCAGAGACCCTTCTTGATTTAATGATGCGGCACGTGGGGAGCGCGTGACAGACCGGGCTCTTATGGCGTAATGACGAGGCTCTGACAGTAGCCATCCGCGGGCGACCTTTCAACGTCTAAGGTCGCTCGAGCGAAGGCTAGATAGGGATATTTATTGAACAGGGATACGCGAGGTTGACTGGCCGGGCGATACACGAGGGTCGTGTCTAGTATCTCCCACACTTTGGTGTGTGTAGCGCAAAGAAACCAGGCAAAGTCGGGCTTGTTTTTGATGCCGCAGCTAAATCGAACGGCATTAGCTTGAACGATCAACTGGTGACCAGACCTGACCTATTTCAGTCGCTTTCCGGCATATTAGTGAGATTTCGACGATCGCGATCGCTGTCGAAGAAGACATTCGCGACACATTTTGAACGTATGCTTGAGGGGAGAGGACCGAATGACTCCCTGCAGTGCCATTTTCGTGAAAACCAAGAATGCCGAAGAACAACTCGCAAAGCGACTTTGCGCGGCACGGGCGCTTCTTAAAAATTGTTAAATGTTTAACGTTTAATGTTTGATTAAATCAAAGAAGGCTAGTTAACAGAGCTACTGCGCGGATATTGAAACCTAGTAGACAAGGCTATGTTAGCCAAACTTTTGAACAAAAAAAACGACAACAGGTTACAGAACATGAGGGAAATTCTGTAAAAACAGAAAAGGACACTATAGAACTTCTTATAAGGGCCAACTCTCCGACTTTGTAAAGAAAGACGATAAATTATCTGTGCCAGTGCGAGTGGAACCTCGAAGAAGTGCAGATTGGAAATCGGCGGCTCAAATTGTAACACTAGAGAGAGTAAAATGGGCAATTCAATCCTTTGAACTGTATAAAACATCAGGCCCTGATGGCATCTTTCGAGAGATGCTACAAGAGGAGTGCGACAGCATACTTACACTGGTCACAGGCATATTCAAAGGATGTTTAGTCATTAAATGTATACCAAGAGTTTGAAAGAGAACACGAGTTTCATTTATTCTGAAAACTGGAAGAAAAAGTTACTCCTCGGTGAAGGATTTCAGACCTATCAACTTGACGTCCTTCTCACTCAAGACGATGGAATGGCTGGTGGACTGTTATTTCAGACAAACTTTTGTTAGATCTGACCCGCTTCACCGAGGTCAGCATGCATATACTGCAGGTAAATCCACAGAAACTGCGCTACATTCGGTAGTCACCTACATTTAGAAAGCGATGGAAAACATTATAGGAAACTGTTATAGGATTCTTTGTAAATATAGAAGATGCATTCAACAGCATCATTTGAGTAGCCATTGACAAGGCACTACTGGAACAGGATATACCGCTTACTATACGGCGTTGAATAGCGATAGGGAGATTTTTAGTGAATGCAAGGGCAAACTTGTAAAGGAAAAGTCAGTAAAGGATAAGTCAGAGAGAGGGATACTTCCACCTCTCTTATGGACACTAGTAGCAGATTCTCTATTATGTGTGCTAAGCAGACAAAGAATCTTTGCGGTAGGATATGCGGATGACTTTGGCATACTCATTAAAGAACGATACAAGGAAGTCCTACCGGATCTCGTGCAAAGAATCCTTGAGAATGTAAGGAAATGGTGTAGACAGAAATCTTTTGGGGTTAATCCCAATAAAATAGTCGTCTTCACAAGGAAATATTAGTGTAAAATTCGAAAAGAAATAACCTTCTACGGGCAAAGAATACCGTATGCAGAGGGAGTAAAGTATCTAGGTATATTCCTAGATAAGAAGCTTCTCTTGGAACAGCATCTAAGAATGCAGTACAACAAGGTCCTAAACATATTATATCTATGTAGTGTAGGTCAACTATCGGCACAGGGTGGGGGATTGAAACTCAAAAACCTTTATAGATTTACAAAGCCATACTGAAACCGAAGCTCACCTATTCTGTATTAGTGTGGTAAAAAATAATCGGAAACAAGACCTCAATGAAAATCCTCGACCACATACAGACTGTAACATTGAAGGAACTTTCGGATTAAGAAGAAATACACCTACAGCTGCGATTAGAATTCTGTTGGAAACAGATGGCCTGATCCTCGAAATAATGAGGGCGGCAGCCAGGACCTCCTACAGACTATGCGGAGGAAAGTGGGTAGGAACAGCAATTGGGCACAGACCCATTTAGAAGAAAATGCTGCAGGGACCAATTTGGAGATTTTCTCAGGTCCGTATGACTAAACATCTATGCTTCGAACGACGATGTCTTCTACTAACTAGAGGTTGGTTCATACATTCGAAATTAATAATCTAGTTATACTATAAATAAGAATAGTGTTTTGCATATTCTTAAAAATTGTGTCCTTCAATGTTCATTGTTAATTATTATGTAGCACTGTTTCATTATGTATTATCTGTAAGTGAAGTATTAGCTATCTTTGGAAGTTTTATTCATTTATTTCATTTATTTATAGGATATATATTAAATAATATATTATTAAAAATTCAGTTTTTATATTTAGTGGTGCAAAATATTCCATAACATTCTTTAGGATTAAGAGATATACCTCGTCAATATTCAGATTATCTAGATTCTTATTTAATTTGAAATATTTTATCATCAACGGGATCTTTAATTACATTCATAAGAACAATATTATTTTTTTTTATTATTTTAGAAAAAATTATTTCTCAACGAAAACCAATTAAAAAAAGAAAATTTCTAAAATTTGACCGAATTTTATCCAATCCTCCTAGATTTCATATTTCTAATGAAATTTCAAAAATTTTAATATTATAAAATTGTAGAATAGTGCAATAGATTTAAATTCTATATATATAAACTTAATTTATTTTTAGAAATTTCATTATGAAGCTAATTAACTGTTAAAGATTCGAATTCGTATGTTATAGAAAGGATATTATTATTTTATGTTCATGCTATAATTATAATTTGTATAATAACAATAATAAAATTTATAGTAAAAATATTTAAAATCATCGAATAAATGAGTTTGTTTCAACCTTCACTCACTCTCGTCAGTGGTCCAAGATTCTACTTAAGTCTGGTGGTCTTCGTCAAGAGCTCCTTCTGCTTAGCTCTCTCGGTGGCTTTTTCACTGTACTCTCGCGTGTACTGCACTGCTCGTCTTCATCTTCACGAGCAGCTGTACATCTCGACCGTCCACGACTCTTCTCGACTATTACTACGTCACAACACGACTCTCAACCATGAATTCTTGCGACTCTGCTGAATTTAGACTTTTCCGATTGCTCACCTCGACCGCCAAATTAAATCCATGTCTGCACGGGACGACCGCCAAACCGAATCTTCGACACGTCTGTACGCTAGGACAGCCGGATCAAAGGGGCGTGGGCTCTCCACTCTGGGCTATCTCGCGGCAATGACGAGCGAAGCCCATGAGGTGCATACCACGCTGAAGTACCTCAGCCCGGCGTCGTTTATCCTGTTGGCCTTTTTTGGATGACCTGTAGACTAGGCCCTATCCTCGGTCATTTCTTGCTGTCGTCACAAAATTAATTTCGATTTGACAGCATAATTTTTTTCAGTATACAGATCTTTATCTTATTTCTAATATTCATTATATTACAGAAAACATATGATAATGACATATTTTTATAGAAACGTATACCAAGAAAAAGTTTCTTGAATCAAAAAATATTACAATTTCATGTACAAATATATGAGAAGCTGTACTACACTGATACTAAAATTAATGAACTGTAATTTAAGATAAACATCAGAACTATTCGTTAAGATGAATATCTCTATTGTGATTACTATTGTTTTTGTTATGATTTCTACTGTGTTTATTGTTATTATTATTTGTATGTTTACTACTGCTCGTTTTACTATTAACGTCGTAATCTCCCGAGTTCCTGGTAGTAGTCCGCATCCCCGTCGATACATCCTCCTCTAAATTTAACGCCCGTGTTAAATCATCTTTATCCATTCAGATAAATTTAGAGCTTCCTATATTTACATTACTGACACTATTCTTATTACTAGATTGTGCGCTTAATTTTAATAGATTATTGGACATCTCAGTAGATAGTCCATCGACCTTCTTAATTGCTCCCCCATATCCTTCATTAAGTTTTTTAAATTATTGATCTCATTAAGGAGCAGTGAGCGATCGCCACGCAGGGCTGTCAATACGGCTAACTGCGCTTTATTGATACTTTCCAGCTCAGAGACCTGACTCATAAGAGCCACTATCGTAGTTTTCGTTGCTGGTGCAGGTAGATTCAATTCAGGGTGGCCTGCGCCGAGATTCCTTGCAAGAAGTGATGGAGCATTTGAGGGGTAGGAATATCACTATGGATTCCTCGAGTCAATAGTCCTCTGGACCTTGTTTTGATGTTTGCCCTAAACTAGTTATATGTGTGTGTCTTGAGTATGTATGTATTATTCTTCATTTTATACTGTACATACATTCATCCTGTTGTCGACAAACAAGGAAAAGGACAAATACAGAGAAGGGATAAATAAATTTGTGAATTCTTGGTATTATTATATATGCGTGAGGTTTACTTCCGACTCTGGCCAAGCCAACGAACAATCTGCCGCGCCGGCCGACTCGCTCCGCGCCCCGAGCCGCCAGTCCGAGCCCCCACCACTCGGCGCGCCGCTGCCGAACCTATCTACTAGCGCGCTTCCCACTCCACCGTCGGCAGCGGTTCCCGCTTTCCTGCGGGGAAACTCGCGGCTTTGTTATCGCGCGCCTTTTCTCGGAACTCAAATTACCGATCGGGGCGAGATTCACGAGCTTGGCGATCGCTTCCGACTGTGGCCCCAGGGTCGTGTGCACCCTAGGAGTCGCCACGGTCTCGCTTAGGCGAAACGCCTACGCGAACCGGCTCGGATAACGTGCCACGGGCACCTCCACCCAGCCCGTGCACATCGATCCAGCCTCCCTCCGAATCACCGCCCACGCTAGCCAAATAACAGTACATCCATATAAATTTAAATCATCCCCGTACTTAGTCAGAGTCTAAATAAACCTCTACATTATCTGGATTATTTATTCTTTTAAATACTATGTATTTCTTTTTACATTATACTCGCGGGCCTTTAAAGACCCGGAGCGCCGCACAGGTTTGTTATTGTTTTTGTCGCCCGCTCCGGCTCGGCCAGCCGACTCCGAGCGTCGCCGCTCGCTCCGAAAGGCGTACATATGACTGTACACTCACATGTACGCTCGTATACATACAATGCGCTGATCTTGTCCGCTACACATCCTATTCATTGTATGTAAGAGTGTATGAGTGTGTACTGACTGACAGATAATGAATTATGCGAGAAATGTGACTTATTTGTAGAATTTTGTGTAAAAATTATATTTATTTATTTAATGCCTTATGCTGCGCTATATTTATGATAATTTGTGATAATGACGTATATGTAATATAATTTATATTTAAGCTGACTTAAGATGATTGCATTTTCAAGTGTTATTTGGGCAATAATTTTGTAAAAATTTTACAAATGAACTTTTATCTATCTATCTATTTATCTATCTCTCTCTCTCCCTCAGATAAGGAGGGGGCACTAGGCGAAGCGCGCTTAGGCGGCACGCAGGCGTGGCACGTGTATACATGTACCACGCGCGACGCTGTTGTGCAGCATGCTGCATGACAATGCAGCCCACATTTGCTGCATTGCACCAGCACTCTAACACTTCTCCTCGCCTGCGCACAGACACAGCAGGTCGCGCCTTCCGTAAGAGCTGCAGTGAATGTAGATAAATAGGCAAACCGCTACGAATGTTAAGTGGTATGTGTTCGTGCGTAAAATAGGCGGGAAATTTCGCGCCACGCATTCCCACCGATGAGGCACATATAAGTACTACACAGTCACTTACCTACGTGTACGCTGCTCACCCATGCCGTCCTCCAGGCACGAAAGAAATGAAACTTTAAAAATAGAACTCCTCGACTTCTAGAGAAGCCACGCAGTTAATGCTCCGGTTGCATGGAGCCTGCTGGAGTCCTTGTGCCTCTGTAAAATATGTAAACTCCCCACCAAATATTAATATTACCAAATGCAATTTGAGTACGGAGTTAATCGGTAAAAACCTGTCATATTTACCGAGAGAGAGAGTGAGAATTAGAGTAGAAATAAGATAGAGGTAGAGTGTGCACGCGAACGTGTTACAATAACCTGCCAAATTCAAATTGATTTAAATTGATAAGTTGAATTTGTTGTTTAAAACGTTTTTCATTGTGTATAAAAAGAATAGAGGTATCATTGTGCTTGTGTTTCTGTCATGATTTTAAGCCTGCCTTGTAAGCTCGGGCATTTATTTTAATATCGATGCGTTTAGTTTTAAGCATATTAAATTAGTTTGTAAAAGAACTAACCAGATTTTATATAGTTTATGTTTTTTTCATCAGCACATCACGGAGGTTTTTCATGCCAAAATGGTTCGTTCTCTGGTCCTTCCTCATTTTAATTATCGAACTATTCTCTTCTGATGCATCTGATCGGCCGGTTAGGGGCGAATCTAAAGAGGTTTCCGTTCCGCGAATGCGCACCGAGGCAATAATGAAATCTTTCTCTGTTCCATTTATTCATCTGTGGAACAAACTACTATCCTGCATATGGAATACATCCTCCCTTTATTGTACTAAGTCGTCGTCATAATCCTGTTTTAATTTTCGCCCTAAATTTAATTATATGCGAGTATCATGAGTATGTGTTTATTTTTAGTATTCATCCTTCACTTCATAGTGTCAATACATTCATTTCCCTCATTGTATATAAGTGTGTATGAGTGTGAACTGACTGATAGATAATGTAGACTGTGAGAAATGTTACTTATTTGTAGAATTTTACGTATCTATTATTTATTTATTTCTATATACTGCGCTACATCTAATGAATATGTGATATAATTTATATGTAATTAGACTTAAGATGTTGCGTGTTCTAAATGATAATTTGTGCAATAATTTTATAAAATTTTTACAAATAAATTATTATGTATCTAGATATCTCTCGGCCGGTCAACCGCTCTGCTGGCCGCTGGTGAAGGTGAGCGCCGGTCCTGGAGGCTAGGGTCGTCGGCCCCTGGTGGAACCCCCTCAGGAGAAGAGTCTCCATCGGCCAGGGACAGCTCACTTGATTTTCACAAAATACACAATCCGACTTGAGAACTTTCCGTACTTATCCGCTCGCTGTTTGTCGCACGAAAAATTCGTGAA
Source organism: Sycophaga agraensis (assembly GCA_018906755.1). Taxonomy (NCBI): domain Eukaryota; kingdom Metazoa; phylum Arthropoda; class Insecta; order Hymenoptera; family Pteromalidae; genus Sycophaga; species Sycophaga agraensis. Next base: position 216,611 of record JACCIE010000136.1, read on the forward strand.
CACGACAGTGCAAACCTGGGCGCTTGCTGCTATAAGGGCGTGAAAGGGGGGGAAAGGTAGCAAAATAATATTCGCGATGTTTGAACGATTCGAGGACAAAGCGGATTAATGCAATAAAGTGGATTTAAGGACGAGAAGGAATTACTACTGAGATCCGTTTGAGGTCATTTTTTAATAAGCATGAGTTGAAGCGGGATAGTTTATACAACGATTCTAAATACAATGTTGCCAATATAAGACAGATTATTCGAGTTATACAACACTTTATTACGAAATTATTAATATAATTTTACCTTAGCGTCTTATGAGTTGTTGTCGTCACTATATCACTGTATTCAAATGGACTTGGTATTAAACCAGCGGCTACTAATCCTGATATGTGTGCCATGTCACTAAATAGATACGCTTCATTTTCATCAGCAATTTCTCGAAATTTTTTATAATCTAAACATCTGCTATAACATGAAACTCCAGCAATAATTATTTTTGGCTTAAAAAGTTTAGCATCATCTGAAAGCTTTGCATAATCTATAATTCCTGTTTCAGGATGCACTTTATAAGGACTGGATTCAAAGAATATGGATGTAGCTGAAATTTTTTTATTATTTCTGAAAAAACCTGAAATTTTTAAAATTTCGATTGAAATGTAAAAATATAAAATGGAAAATTTTGTAACGTAAATTTTGTCTTAGGGGATAATAACACGTAAAATCATCCCCCAGATTTTTGGTATTAGAGGATTTGCAGTATGGACTTAAGCATAAAAACTTGGACTTGAAGTTGGGCTTGAGACTTGGGCAGTGGGTCATAATCGCCATCGCTATCATACAGTAAGTATAATTTTTAATTTGGAGGAATTTTTAGTTATAAGTTTAGAAATACTTTCTTTAACATTTGGGCAGACAGAGGTGCATTTCAGTTTAATAATCTAAAAACATACGCTTTATAAGAAGATAGTGAATCATATAAAGAACTACGAATAAAGCTATTTCAAACTATTTATTTGACTCGTTTAGCAAACTGTGCAATATACGAGTATAAAAATGATATTTTTGCGGATATATTTTAAAATCACCTAGTGAGTTCGGACACATAAATTGTGTATTTGTTATTGAGTCAACATTTTAAAAAGGATAATTGTCTCCATTCGGCTTCAGGCTTGCAGTAACATAACTACTGTTATTTTGAAGGTGATTTCAATGCTAAAAATATAGTATGATATATATATATATATCATGATGACTTGAATCAGAACCGATTGATTAACGAGCAAATACAAGTATAAATATGAACACAAATGCAGCACGGAATCGCGTGCATAATGCAATCAATAATGTACACAAATACATAACTATACAAATACATAATATTGACATACAGAAAATGCATAAATATCTAATGATTAGGAAATCAAATATAGAGGAGATATGTGCAAGAAATATTGGAAAGATTACAACATTTTGTTTAGTAATAAAAAGTTATATTGATGGCAAACCAATCAAATTAGATAAATTAATAATTGTAGCTATATTAAAATAAATAAAACCACAAAATATTTTCAGACAAAAATGAAAAATAACTTTCAACTCAAATAGTCAAAATTACATGAAATTAGAGAACAAATACAAAATACTACAATACTTTTACGAAACTTCTATACATTCCTAGCAGAAGCAAAACATTGTATCGTCCATGCGCAGACAATACAAGATCGACTAACCAAATAACAACATACATTCCCACCGCCGTTCTAAAATTTCACTACCACTTTCGTAGAACTATTAGCCTTTTGCATCAATATAGATCTCAGTTTCAGTGATAACCTCTTTATTCAAGCGAAATTTCTTACCAGCGAACATTTTTTTGAGGTCTGCAACAATTAGTAGTCGCTGGAAATCAAATTTGAAGAATACAGTGAATGCAGGAGAAACTTATAGCCTAATTTATACAATTTTGCCATTGTTTTTATAGATTTGTGAGACAGCGCATAGTCTTAATGAATAAATTTTTTCTTTGTAATAGGTGATCGTTTTTGTGCAATTTCGAACTTCAAATGCTGTAATAGTACTATATAATATTCACTTCTCTAGATAGTCGATGAATATAATACCATGCACATCCTAAAATACCGAAGCCCTAACTTCTCCAACTTGGTTGTGCTTTCGAGTGCTTTGGACGAGAATTACCAGTTGTGATCAATGTTTCATCCATTCTCACATATTGATATAAATATTTCGGTTTGTTCCGTTGAAACAATCCATGAATTTTCATGTAATATGAGCTCAAAAAGTTCTTTGGATATTTTACGATTCAGGCTAACCGGCGCAATTTAACATTTTATTGTTGTTTCCGATGGAGCGGATTCTCTATAAAACTTTTCAAGTCATAGCTTCGCTTGAACGGTATATTTATTGTCAAGAAACAGTATAAAATAAAAACACTAAATTATTTTTGCTCTATGCTTTTACAAATAACAAAAGTAATGTCACTCGTACCACAATAAGTTACAAAGTAACGAATAAAATGTCATAAAATTTTAACAGCTGTCTTTTGAAGCTTGATATTAACTAAAAATGCGGTGAATTCAATAAAACTAGATTTGTTTCAGGGCCGAGACTTTACAGCCCATGTATTATATGATTAATACTAACATGAAATTTTATTGATGCCAAAGTAAAACTTTAATAATAATTTATTATATTAATTATAATAATTTTTAGAAAATAAATGAAACTTTTAAAAACAACTGCTTATTTTAATTTATAAAAGAACTTACCATTTTTTAAATTTAAGTCAATTAAAAAGTTCATTAAAATTATTTGAATTAGATAGTTTTAAAACATGCTATTTACTTTAAAATAGATACTAAATAAAAATGATTAAATAAACAAGAAAGTAATAATATCTCAATAAATACAGTCAATATTTTTTTCATTCAGATTTACTTATGCACATGTAATTTAGTAATAATTCAATTTAACAATTTATTATTTAGTCAGAAATTTTGATAAAAAGTTTTATTATATTTATACTACATATTCGTACACTATGTACTGTCTGTTATTAATATCAAGACTTAACAATTGTATAAATGTAACAATATGTAGCATTTTCAGTATTTCTGTTTTATACATTCCTTAAATTAGTTGTAACGATCTTTATTTAACCATTGAATACAAAATAGAATTTTGTTACTCGGAAACAATTTATAAAATATGTGACGCCTTCGACCACGACCGTTTTCGCTTAATATTGTTGTATGTAATCCATTTTTCGTCGCCAGTCATCATCCGTTTCAAAAATGGGTCGAGTTCGTTCTGTTTCAGCAGCATATCGCAGGCGTTGGCTCGGTCCAGAAGGTTTTGAAATCATACGGCACCCAAACATCAAGCTTTTCTTTGTATCCAGCCTTCTGAAGATGGTTTAAAATGGTTTGGTGACTAACTCCCATTTCCTGGCGATGTCACAAGATGCCACATGCCAGTCTAACTCGATTTGTTCCATGATTTGATCGGTATTCATCATCACGGGACTTTCGCCGGCTGGCTTATCCATGGTGTCGTTTTCACCGGCTCTGAATTGTTGAAACCATTCCTTCGCGGTTCGAAGTGATAGAGTACCATCCCCCAAAATACCATTAATTTCACGGACGTTTCTCTAGCGGATTTGCCTTTAACAAAGGAAAACTTTAAAATAGCGCGAATTTTGGCGTTAGTGAACTCCATGTTTACACATCTATAACTGTTGAATGCAATATCCAAACTAATCATGCATAGTGTCGCTTTGTAGGTTATGTCAAGACCTTTCAAATTATGTATAGTATTGCCAGATACGAGCTCTGTAGCGCTTTGTACATAGATGCGAAATTCAAAAGACAAAAAGGCGGAAGGGAGATATTTGAAAATGAAATATTGCCGTCTGAACATACCTAAACCTCAAACATCGTCTATACAATTCTAATGATTTACACAACGCTTTGTGCTAAAAAATAAAATCTTTAACTTAGTTATACTGTATCATAATAATGTACGAAAATAAAATCAGGCATTTTGGTACTAAATATTTTCAAAACGTAGGATTCGATATGGCCACCATTACAGAAAAAAATTTTTTTTTTGCAAATTTAAACTAAGTAAGTAGTCATTATATGTTTCGAAAGTGCTGAATCCAAATTCCAAATCAATTTTTTATTTTACATCATTAGCAATGTTTAACCATAATGTATATCAAGTTCTTACACGAATTCATTAAATTTACAAAAAACTTAATAATCATACTTAATAATTATACTCCAAGAAATATCGATTTGTCTTTTATAAATTATTTTAGAGGCATGCTACCAAAACATTTGATCATCATTTAATCTACTGACATAGAAGAAAAAAAGATCCTAAACAGCTTTACATTATTTATATTTCTAAAAATATTTCGAATAACGTACCTCACAAGCTTTTTCAATGTTACTCATCGTTCTATGTAACATCGCAAGATAATTTTTCATCTATTAACCAATAATCTCCAAAACGAATATTGAAAATAAAAAATATGATTATACTTAAAAATTAGTTGAAATTATTTAAATATAAATGAAAACCGTTTCAGTTTGATGATTTAATAAATTGATTTTTCAGGTTATCAGAAAATTACATTTTAAATAGTTCTTGAGAAATATTTCCTTCTATCTTTTGTTTTATTGTTTCAAAATTATAGAATTCTGTCCCAAGTGGGTCATTATTTATTTTTTCCTGATCTGAGCATTTGTATCTATGGAGTCCTTCTAACTTTTTATCATTTGAAGAATAATGTTCATTCACTTCTAAATGAAAGTATGAATTTGCTTTATTTCATCGTCACTATGCAAACCTTCTAAATCACTATCTTCATTATTAGAAACAAATAACACTTTTTCATCTTCAGAATGTTCATTTTCATTGTCATAAGCATAATCAGTACCATTATTAAAGCTAGTATTGGATATTGGAGATTTACGCTTTAGGACTGTTAATGAGTTTAGGTCTGTGACGAGACTAATAGATACTTTCAAAACACCATTTCCGAATGCAATAAAAAATTATTCATGCTAATAATACCAATGCCATTGGTATTGGAGCTATAGTTATTGTAAAATAAAAAATTAATATGAAATTCGGATTCGGCACTCAAAAACATAATTAAGTATATTTTGTGTAATAGCAGATATTAGATTCCCCGTTTTGAAAAATAAACATTAAAGACTAAAGAATGTGGAAAGAAAGGAGCTACTTCTGTACCTCCAAGTAAACAAATTTAAGTTGGCATAGCTCCCATGCATATAACTAGCCCTTCCAGCTACTATATACGGCGGGAGCTTCCTAGACTATGCTTTGCGTGACTCTCCGCTTACCGTAAGTGTTTCTCTCCATACTTAACCTTACTCTATTTGCCGGCCGCGTGGCCTCCGCTACCTACGGAGACTACATCATCGATAAGAGTATCTACGATAATAGTATTCACAATAAGAGAAGTAACATCATATAGTATTGACCATTATGATATTAGTATTAGTAGTAATCCTTAAGTGTACAATTATTTTAGAACTACTTTTACTCTGATTTTAATATAAAACTTTCGATTTAATTTTATTTTTATGTCTTTTACAGGTATTAGTCTCCGACTGGTTCTTGCTCGTTCAAACTTACTATTGTGTATAAGTTACGCACTTATTTTAAATGATTTATTATTAAATACATTGTTGTTACAAATAAATTATTGTCTATCCATTTATCTCTCTTTTGTACTCTCGCTTTTCAAAGTTGTCTTGATTCAGGGTCACATATTTTGGTATTGAGAATCCGGTCGCTACATTTCTGCACGGTTGAACAGTGTCGCTTATTAGTACGGCCAGTAGCGGTGTCGGAGAGGGAAACCATACCGCCCTCGTGCTCGTAGTTCCTGGTACAACTACAGTGTCAGTCCAGGGTTCATCGCTGCGAAAGCATAGGCAAAAAAAATTGTCATTTATATAATTGTCATTTATTAAATACTCTACCCGCATCACCGTCGAAACATGTGCTGCGCAGTGTTTATTGCTTGAAATATTTAAAAAAGTGTAAACTACACATTTCTTCATTGCTACGTCCCTTTACTTCTTTGACATTATTAATGCATCTTTGATTCCATTTTTGGAATATATCTCTATATAACAATTATGTCTATTGTTAATACAATTAAAAAAGTTTTATACATTTAATAGCTACAACTTTAAATATGTCAATACTCGAGAATATATGATTAGATTTTTGTTATTTCTTTACCAGAAAGAAATCAAAGTGCGCAGCAGTGCGCTAAAGGCAATATGCTCACAGGTGAGTAGTGCAAATGTAGCCGAAGGGCAAAATCGAGAATAATTATTCTTTTCTAGTAAAGTTATAATCTCATATTCGATTTTAACATATTCACGAGCTCCGTCTGTCGAGATCTGGCCTGGCCTTCGCGACACGGCGACAGAGGGACAACTCGATATTACTCGAGGGAGACGGGCCTGCCACCCGACTCCCGAGTGTAGATTTTCACTTGGTCCTCTTCGGTCTGGGCCGCTGCCGGTGAGGAGACACCGTGGGGGCCCGAGGTCCGGAGAGGGCTCTCCTTGTCACCGGGTTACGGCGAGGCGAGAGGGCGATCCTTGGAGATGGTCAGTCGCTGCGAAGTTGCAGGTGTGCACGTGCGGCCGTGCGGGGGTCCGCTGCGGTGGCTGCCGGAGAATGGATTGCTGCGGGCGGTGGTGGTGCGGCCGTGGACGCCGCTACTGCTCTGGGAGCGCAGGTGGCCCTGGGGCGTGCGGCGAGCTCTCGGTGGAACCCCCGGATGACGAGCTCCGTTACGGTGCCCCGGTTCTGGACTGGTGTACGGGCCGGCTCCTCCGTCTGCGTGGTGGGGTCTTGCTGTGAGGTCCTCCGGAGGCCTGGCGACACCTTGTCGGCCAGGGCGTTGAGGGCGGCGGCGATGTCGGCAACCTGCATAAAGGGTAGGGGGTGGTTGAGGGAGCTGATAAGTGGTCGGCAAAAAGAGTCGGCCGTTGGGCACCCGTGGAGGAGGTCTCTCTCTCTCTCGCGAATGGTATCCCGCGGTCGAGGTTAATGGGGAGGTAGGGAGGTGCTAATTCGGCTTCACGGACCTCTTAAGACTACTCGACCGTACGGCCTTACCTGCGGGTTGCATTTCGCCCTCTAGCGGCGACACGCCGAAGCTCGCGGCGTGGGTTCCCCTCGGGAGGGCCGTGCGCCTGGTGGGGGCGGGCGCTCGCGTGGCTGCGCGTTGCCCACTGCGGCGGGCGTCAACTTGACTCTTGTTATAACTGACTAATATAATATTTCTAAGCCTTATAATAATAGGTTGATACCCTCCGGAATGAGCTATATTTTCCGCAGTCATCTTAGGTCTCTACTTCCCTTCTCCCCCCATTTACTACTCATTTTGCACTTATCGATGAATAGTAGATAATGTTGACTACAGGTAGTCAACATGTAGTAAGGAACCTATAAAGACGGTAGGAAAGGAGTTAGTATATGGGGTGCGAGACTCGCTATGACATATGTAGTGCAGTCAAGGAGAGACTCCAATACAAGATATATCTCTCTCAATTTAGGAAAGCTGTGGTAAATCAAGTAGATCTTGGTCATTTTTCTGAAGAAGTAGATCTTGGTCATTTTTCCAGGCACAGCTTGGATTTAAGATGTGTGGGCCAGAGTATAGGGTAGTATCCTTTCGGCGCAGATGCTTGGGCGTAAATAGGAGGTAACAGGTGAATATCGGCGGACATTTTCGGTAATAGACGGAGGTTGGACTGCAAGTTCGTGAGCATTATTCGAACGCAGGCGGCGTAAATCAATTGTACCTCTCCAAGCGAAGAATTTGTTTACACGAAAGCTATAAACGAAATTCGACGTGACAGAGATTAAAGTTATTCTTAATTAAGTAATACTAATTTTATTACGTTCTAAGAAATCATTATTTACCTCTCTACGACCATTGCAAGGGAGGGCTCCCGATTATTGCGTAGGTTCATGCTGATAGCTTCTCACAGAGGCCAGCAAGACCTCTTCAGGAAAAGGATCCTATAGGAATAGCGAGATCAGTTCAATTGGTATTTATCTTAACACAAAGTTAGTGAGCACATTATTGTGAAATCGTCTCAAGGCGGAAGGATTTCCTCTCCACAATTGAGAAAAACGACGTGTTACAACCTAATGCTCAATCGCGTTCTCAATAAAGAAATTAGCTATATATGACGTAAGAGACTAAGAGATCTATACATTTTTATAACATCTGCGACGAGAATCCGACCATACGCCGAGTGGGGGGCACTGGGCTGCGCGAAATTCGGCGCACCGCGGTAATTGGCGCTCGGGAGCGCGCGCGGGCCACGGCGGCTAATGAAGGGGAGAGGGCAATTAGGCGCGCGATCGGCCCTCAATCCTTGCTCGATCGCGCGATTCGAGTTAGTGTGTCTCGGGACACAGTTTTTCCCGAGACTATAAACGGCGAAGCGCCACGTTTTTCGCGCGACGCGCTTAATAAGTAGTTAATAGAGAGAGAGAGAGAGAGAGAGAGAGGAGTGTGGAGAGAGAGAGATGTGAGTTTTCGCGATATAACTCGTTGCAGACGGGCGTTGCGAGATGCACGTCTTTCTTTCGCTGGTAGAGATACGGAGGATGCATGGGACTTCCTTGAGGGTCTCGAGTTGTTCAAGGAGCAGCTGGGAGTTTCGGATAGATGTTTAATAGGCTCCTTGCAATAGGCTTTCGTAGATGACGCTCGGAAATGGTACCACCGCGTCCAACGTATGTTTGTGGACTGGGAGTCTTTCGTGCCAGCCTTTCAGAACAAGTACTGCACGATAGTTAGTGATTCGACTCTGCTCAGAGATCTTCAGTGTTTGCGCCAGAGAGAAGGAGAGACGATAGCGAGGTTTGTGGATGCGTTCCAGACGAAGGCGAACGCTATGCGTCACCCGCCGTCGGAACGCCGCCAGAAGAAGATGATCTTTGAGCAGATCTTACCGACTTACCGGCGATATATCATGGATAAAGATACGCCGGATGTGCGGTCACTGGTTCAGTGGGGTAAGCGCTTGGAGGACGTCCAGCGGATCGATGATAGGTTTGAGTCTCCGTCACTCGACCCGTCATTGAGCAAGAAGAAGGTGGACAAAAAGATTGATGCTAGAGTTGGTGTGAATGCTGCATCTACGGCTCCTAGTCTACCGCCCGCTGCGTCGAAAAATAAGAAGAAGAAGAAGAGTACGTTGGCGAGCGGTAGCGGGAGTAGTGATGGCGGTGAAGTTGCTTTGCTGGAGGGTATAGCGAGGCAACAGCACCAGCCGCAGCAGCAGAGTCGCGTTACGGGACAGATAGCGCCAATGCGCTCGAATCTGCCTCCTCAGGGGGGCGGAAGACGAGAGTTTGGAAACGGACAGCGAAGCGGACAAGTACAGCCATCTAAAAGTTCTCTTTGAAGTAGAGAATATCGAGCATGCAGTTGATCTTAGAATCGTGCCGGATACCGGTCACCCTGTCATTCTCGGGGTAGATTTTGGTCTCAAGTATGGTTTTGAGTTATCGCTGATAGGATGTTTCTGGAGGATTCTTGATGGAAAATGGCGTCCTTTCTCGAAAGTAGGTGAATTGAGTTCAGATCCGAGAATTTTCGCAGAATGCTGTGGTATCGTTGAGATACGAAATGGGGAGCGAGAACAAGTGAAGGCTTTCATGGAAAGGATACTTCCAGAACCCGGAGAACTTCACGGGTTTACGACTCTCATTGAACATCATATCGATGTCGAGGGTGCTCTGGCGGTGAGACACGCGCCTCGGCGTATGTCTCCCAAGGTTTTCGAGTTTGCTCAAGAAGAGGTGACAAAGATGTTTGAGAAAGCGATTATTGAGCGTAGCGCTAGTAAGTGGTGTAGCGCACCAGTGATTGTCAAGCGAGAAGGGAGCTATAGTTTTGTATAGATTTTGTATAGAGATGCAGCAGTGGGATTTCGAGATTGTGCATACAAAAGGCGCAATCAACAAGGTTCCTGATGCTCTCTCTAGAGGGATCGATAGAGAGATTGCGATTGTGGCGAATTTTGAGATGATCTCGGATCCTTGGTATCATGACAGAATAAACGAAATTCAGCGTTGCCCTCGAAAATTTCCGGGATGGAAAGTGATAGATGGCATGCTGTATCGTTATTCTCCTGATGAGATCTTGGATCCGATCTCGTTTCAAGAGGAGGGGTGGAGACTCGTCGTACCAGACGAGTATACAGTTGGAGTGATTGAGCAGGCACGTCGTCACCTGTCGTCAGCTCATCTTGCAATCGAGAAGACTTACGACAGGGTAAAGAGGGAGTATTATTGGCCTGGTTTTTATTACCAAGTGCGTGCATACGTGCAGCAGTGTAGTGGATGCCAGCGCTATAAAGTCTCTCAAGCGGGTCCTCAAGGGCCGATGGGTAAGCGAATCGTTGAGAGGCCATGGGCAGTGGTGGCTGCAAACGTGATGGAGCTACCTCGTAGTAAGAGCCAATATAAATACATTTTAGTGTTTCAGGATCTTTTTATGAGGTGGATTGAGTTGAAACCATTGCGTGCGGCTAACGGGAAGGCAGTGGCGAAAGCTTTTGAAGAGATGGTGTTGTTTAGGTGGGAGACTCCCGAGTTTCCTATTGACGGACAATGGTACAGAGTTCGTTTATAAGCCTCTCCGGGAGATGTTGGAAGATTTTGGTGTAAAGCATGTAACCACGCCTCCCTACCACCCCCAAGCCAATCCGATTGAGCGTACGAATAGGACGTTGAAAACGATGATTGCCACGTTCGTTGAGGCTGATCATCGTCAGTGGGACGAGCACTTGCATGAGTTTCGACATGCCATTAACACGGCCGTGCAAGCTAGCACAAAAGTCTCGCCAGCGTTCCTGAACTACGGGCGCCACCCACAGCCAGTGAAGAGTTCGCGACGTGAAGTTGAGTGAGAGAAGGTTGTTCGTGCCGACCCTGAGCATTGGCTTGACCGTCTGAAACGATTGGACGTTCTTTGGGATCTCGTGAGGAAGCATAACGATGAATCCCAGGAGCGCAACGCCCGAGCGTATAATCGCAATAAAAGAGGCGCGTCGTTTCAGGTGGGCGACCTCGTATGGAGGCACGAGAACACGTTTTCGGATGCTGCGACGGAGTCTCCGGTAAGCTGGCACCAAAATATTTTGGTCCCTTTGAGATAAAAGAAGTGCTTGGTGACACAGTCTTTCTTCTCGAAGATATTGGCCGGAAGACCTCTAAGGTGCATATTCAGCACCTAAAGCGGTATATACCACCGAGGCGAGCTAACGTGCCGATCGACGAAGTGTCGGAAGTCAGCATCTGTTCTTGTGTCGTGGTATAGTTTGAGTGTAAGTGTAGTGTGTAGCGTGTTATTAATCAATTTCTTCATTTTGCAGGTGGCGAACGGTGAAGAAATGGGAGGAGTCATCCCCGTCGAGTCAGCTCCGGGGGTGGTGCAAGGCAAGAGTGACGAGGAGTGCCTCGAAAAGCTGGTCCGGATGGAGCTTCAAGCTCGCCGGGACAGCGTTCCAACGGACGAGGAGGCGTTGCTCCTCAACGCCTCGGAGGACATGGAGGTGCCGAAATCCGCGGCGTCAGTTCGAGATGGATGATTACGTCTCGAGCCTGACGCCTGCGGATAAAACTTTTGAGCGCCTCTACATGGCACTACCGCGAGAGGCAACTCCAGGCGTACTCCTGCCCCTGCCCACAACATGCACGGCGGGGCAGTCCTCGGAGCCTTCCGCGGGAAAGCGGAAGCGGCGGAAGAGGGCAAAGGGGGGAGGGCCCGCGTCCGCGATCGCGAGCGCGAGCGCGTGTGTCCTCGAGAACGAGGAGGAGGTAGTAGATGGCGTTGGGGGGTGTAGTGACCCGAAGGGGCCGTTGGTTATGAGCACTCCGTATGTGGAGATAGTTCGCCAGCGGCCCCCGACTTCGGGAGGGCAGGCGCGCGGGGGAGGAAGGTTGAGTCCAGCCTGAAGGCTGAGAGTTGCGTGGGACAGGCAGCCTCGTCTAAACGCTTTACCGGTCGATCCGCGCAAGCCAGTGATCCCGGTGAGCTGGGGCGAGGCTGCATGTTCCGTGGGAGGATGGACGTGCCCGTTGATCCGGCCGTTGATCCGCCACCACACTCTTGCCACCGTTGCTGGCGGAAGGGGCACAATCGTGCTGATTGTCCCCGGCCCCTGCCCTCGGTGTATTGCCAGAACTGTGGGCGTTTGGAGGACACCCTGAACACCTGCCCACGTTGTGGTGAGATGCACGCACCGTGGTTGACGAACATGGGAGTCCGGCGGATCCGGGAGAGCCACCCTCAAACGCATCCCCGTGTGGATGACCGCGTTGCGCCGAGGGTGGGTACGGACGTGGCGGGAGGATGGGAGATTTCGAGTGGCGGTCAGGGCGGAAAGCGCCGGCGCCGATCTCCGAGATCGGAGATGGCACTGGCGCCACCGCCGGTAGCCCCGCCCGCGCCTGAAGGCCCCGAAGCCCCAACCACCGCCACGAACGGAGAGCACTTCGGTGCAAAGGAGGTTGCGTGCGCCGCCTCGGGTGCTTTCGGGAGCCGTGGTAGGAGCCACCATGGCATCGCGCATTCTGGTACCCCATGTTCCGGTAGCGGAACGAGTGGAGAGGCGGATAGAGGCGCAGGATCGCGAAAGCACTGGCCTGACACCGTGAGCTTTGTGAGATCCTTTAGGAGTATTATTATTATTACACTTTTTATTTTTACGTCAATAAAGCAATACGGTAATCAAAAGAGAAAGATTTTTTATTGATGGTACGTGCTTCAAGCCTGCGGTGCAGGATAACAATAAGAGGTTTTTCTCGGGTTTTCCTGCGTGTCTAGACTCTATAAAAGGTAATTACTCGGGGCCAGGTAACCAACCGGCCACGAAACTGGAGGCGCGTATCTGTTAGACGAGGAAAAGACCCTACCTGAGGGCCAATATCCCGTTAAGCGGTGTTAATTGTATATTAGCGAGAACCAATGTAATTTGTAAGCCGAAGTGCGAGGACTCCGGCAGTCTTTGACAACAGCTTCGCTTGAGCAGATCTCGTGCGACAGCTACTTGTAGAGCCCTTTTTCCTGGCGATCTGGCGACCGTGACAGGACTCGGTTAATTTGTAAGTGAATTATTGTGATTAGTGCTACAGTTTAAAGTGTAAAAATGGATCACTTAAGAAGGAAGAGATCAAGCTTGAGAACTGGCTTTACCAAAGCACTCAATTCGTTCAATATTTTATTAGACGATATTTCTTCAGGGACCACGGAATTAACCGTAGCATATACACTCCTGTCAGATAAACACGAGGAATTAGAAAAGATTGCAGCTCTTGTTTTGGACCAGTTGAGGATTAAAGAGGCTGAAGAACACTTAATAGAAAAGGAAATTGATGAGCAGGACGTTTATAAAAGTAAGTTTTTATTAGCAAAGGTCAAGTTTGACAGCCGAATCAGCGCAAGAAATAGACGTGCCACGAGTGCGAGTCCATTTTCAAACGTGCAGCCTAATAGTGCAGAGACGAGAAAATCGTATAATTTACCGAAGATAGAGCTGGTTAAATTCAGTGGCGAAATACGAGACTGGTTGCAGTTTTGGAGTCTCTTCAAGAAAATCCACGAAGACGAGAACATGGAAAACGAGGACAAGTTCCAGTATCTCATTCAAGCAATGGTGCCTGGATCGCGAGCCGAAGAACTTGTGAAGAGTTATCCGCCGACGGGTGAGAATTACAACAAAGCATTCGACGGTTTGAAGAAGCGTTTCGGCAGAGAAGATTTGCAAATAGAGGTATATGTGCGCGAACTTCTACAACTAGTGCTGCAAAACGCTATGTCAAACAAAAAGGTGCAATTAGCCAGCCTATACGACAAAATCGAGTCATATTTGCGTGGGCTCGATAGACTCGGCGTGACGACGGATAAATGTGCCGCCATGCTGTATCCATTAGTGGAATCTTCGCTACCAGAAGACTTGCTGCGCGCATGGCAACGCTCGAATAACCTCAAGGAGATAAACGTGTCGAGCCGTAATGTCAACATATATGTGTCCAAGAGACGTTTGAACAATTTGATAAGGTTTCTAGAGTCTGAGGTCGAGAATGAGTTAAGAATCTCTATGGCGATGCGTGGTTTTTCGTTAAAATAAGAAAATGGATTGGAACAATCGAAAAAGCCCAATAAGCAGTCGACAACGAAAGATATTCCGAGTGCGCGCAATTTATTTACGAAAACTAAAGATAGTCTGTGTATTTTTTGTGAGAAAAGTGATCACGAAAGCGCGAAATGTTTTAAAGCCAAAAAGATGTCGACCGCGGAGAGAACAGAAGAAGCAGTGAGAACAAAACACGCATGTTTTAAATGCTAAAAGATCGGACATAAAGCAGATTTTTTAAGCCGGTAATTTAAAGAAAAAATATTGGTGCTACTGTCAAGTGTTAGACGAAGACATAATCTGTGCGGATATACCATCGGTGACAAGTGGCAGTTGGTTGAAAGAGTTAGACAACTTCAATGTAAAATTGACGGATGTAGACAGTGAAGAGAAATCCGTGGCCATTCTTTTTGGAGCTGACGTGGCCGGGCAGTTATTTACCGGACGTGTGCATGTTTTGCCCAGCGGATTAACGGCCATTGAAACTTACCTGGGATGGACGCTGATGGGTAAGGTTCCGGCGGCGGGGCCCGCAATAAACAGCCGAGTGAATCTAGCCACGACGACAATATCAATGTACATGCAAGAAGCCGACTTAAAGGATCTATGGTCTCTGGATGCATTAGGGATTAAAGATCCCATAGACCATAAGACCCAACAGCAACATAATCTACAGGTAGAAAAAGCATTTAAGAAAGGTATCATAAAAAATAGTGAAGGCCGATATGAAGTAAAACTTCCGTGGCTCGAGTGCCACCCAGAACTTAGAGACAATAAGCTAATGGCCCTTCAGCGGTTATCACATACAACGAAGAAATTACGGACAGCAGGGAAGTATGAAGAATACGATGGCATTTTCCAAGAGTGGTTGAATGAAGGGATCATCGAGCGCGTACCTGCCGCAGAAGAGGACAACTGGGGTAATTACTTGCCGCATCGCCCCGTATTCAAAGAGAATTCGACGACTACTACGAGGCCGATTTACGATGCATCTGCGGGTTGTCCGTCGCTCAACAGATGCCTGGAAAAGGGACCAAATCTAATTGAACAAATCGTCGATGTATTATTGCGCTTTAGGGAAGGTAAAATCGGTGTTGCTGCCGATATTAAAAAGGCCTTTTTGCAGATCAGCGTGCAGCCTGCGGAACGGAATTATCTAAGATTCCTTTGGTATGATACGGCGGGCAATATAAGTACGTATCGACATTGTAGAGTGGTTTTTGGAGTTTGCAGTAGTCCTTTTATTTTAGGCGCGACTATCAACCTACATTTAGACAACTATTTAAAAATGAGTGAAAATGCTGATGTAATCGAACCTCTTTCTATGAATGTCTTAAAGCTTAAGCGTAGTTTTTATGTCGATAATTGCGTGAACGATTTACAGAGTTTAAATGATTTCATGCGCGATGCAAAAGCAGTGATGGAGTCGGGGTGCTTTGACTTGCGCGGCTGGGAGTATACAGGAGATAACTCCCAAAGAATAAGCAGCATACTCGGATTATTGTGGGATAAGCAGCAAGATACTCTTTCGCTCAATGTTTCCGGCGTGAGAAAATTAGAAAAGGATAAAATCACGAAGAGAAATATTTTATCTGCGGCTCATCGTATTTTCGATCCACTCGGGTTCGTCTGCCCGAGTACGCTCGGTCCGAAAATTTTATTACAAGAAGCGTGGGCAGCAAAGTTAACGTGGGACGAAGAGGTCGGTGAAGGTATTAAAAGTAAATTCGAAAATTGGGTAGGGGAATTAAAAAATCTTGATCGAATTCAAATACCGCGCTGCATGATAGGAGTAATAGAAAATGACGATAAGACTAGTCTACATACATTTGTTGACGCGAGTAAATTAGCTTACGCCGCGGTAATTTTCTTACGTGTTCAGAGAGGCTCCGAAGTAAAGGTTAGTTTTGTACAAGCGAAAACTAAAGTTGCGCCCGCGGTGAAGAAAAATTCGGGTAAGTCAACAAGTATTCCGAGATTAGAATTATTAGCAGCAACGATTTTTGTTTCGAATAGAGTCAAAGAGATTAGGGATATTTCTATGGTTAAACAATGGCGGCATATTCCAGGTCATTTAAACCCGGCCGATTTACCTTCAAGGGGCAGTACGGTCAGTCAACTCTTAGCCTCTCGGTGGTGGGAGGGGCCGAACTGGCTGAAAATGAATAAAGATAATTGGCCTAATGCTAGTGAAATAACTATAGATGAAGCAGAGGTATATTCTGAGATAAAGAAAACGAAAGAGATACAAAATGCCTCGTTAATTAATAGTAAAGCTGCAGAAATAAGTCCATTTTATAAATTTTCTAGCTTCTCAAAAATAATTCGAATTATAGGTTGGATTACAAGATCTAGCTCCAATTGTAGAAATAAAAATAACGTTAGAAAAGAAAACTTTTTGACAGCCAATGAATATCTAAAAGCGGAAGAGAAGTTAATGAAAATAATTCAGAAGCAACATTTTAATAGTTTAGAAGAGGATAGCATCGTAAATCTTTCACCATTTTTTGACAGAGCAGGTATAATTAGAATTAAATGCAAAGTTTTATTTCGTGAAGATAGTTTTAATTTTCGATGTCCGATTATTTTACCGAATAATGAATATTTTGTGAAAGCCCTAATTAGAGAGAACCATGAGGATTTAAATCATGCAGGAGTTGCTATTACATTAAACCGCTTAAGAGAAAATTTTTGGATAATAAAAGGTCGAAAAGTTGTAACTGAAGTTATCAAAAAATGCGTGATTTGTAGAAGGCATGACTCAAAACAAAGTAGCGCGCAGACCGCTCCACTGCCCCTTGATAGAGTGAGAGACGCCGCAGTATTCTAGGTAATAGGCGTTGATTTCGCGGGTCCAATTAACCTCAAAGGGGGACCAAAGTCGTGGAGCTGCATTTTTACATGCGCGGTATATAGAGCGGTCCACTTAGAATTAGTCAACAGCCTAAATACAGCTTCGTTTTTAATGGCGTTGCGACGGTTTATAGCTAGGCGAGGTAGACCCAGAATCATATTCAGTGATAACGGCACTAACTTCGCGGGTTTAAATAACAGACTAAAAACCATAGAGTATAGTAAGATCGCCAAGACGCTCGCGATACAAGAGATCGATTGGAAGTTTAATCCTCCGTCAGCACCCTGGTGGGGAGGTTTCTGGGAGCGTCTCATTGGCGAACTTAAGAGGCTGCTTCGACGCACACTCAGAAGAACATGCTTAAATTATGAAGAAATGTCAACAACATTAATAAATTGTGAAGCAATTATAAATTCGCGACCAATTACGTACATATCCGATAATAATGATGTCGTACCACTGACTCCATCTATGTTTCTGCAAGAAGTGCGAGAAAGCGGATTGATTGGCCCTTAGCAAAAATTAAAGAGCTCTATATTGGTAAAGATGGTCATCGACGAGTAGCGCGCCTAACTACGGCAACAGGAGAGATGACGAGACCAATCCAGCGGCTCTACCAGCTCGAGCTGAGCGCAGAAAATGAAAGAGCTAAGGTTATAGATGGTGTAAAAACAAGGAGCGGGCGCATTTCTAAACCACCAGACCGTCTTATGTGTAGCTAAAAAATTTGTTCAATTTTTTAATTAGATCGAGACGATTTCTCATCCCGATGGGGGGGAGGATGTGAGATCCTTTAGGAGTATTATTATTATTACACTTTTTATTTTTACGTCAATAAAGCAATACGGTAATCAAAAGAGAAAGATTTTTTATTGATGGTATGTGCTTCAAGCCTGCGGTGCAGGATAACAATAAGAGGTTTTTCTCGGGTTTTCCTGCGTGTCTAGACGGGTTTGCGTTGAGCCTCTATAAAAGGTAATTACTCGGGGCCAGGTAACCAACCGGCCACGCGGTAATTGTCGTGCGGGAGCGCGCGCGGACCGCGGCGGCTAATGAAGGGGAGAGGGCAATTAGGCGCGCGATCGGCGCTCAATCCTTGCTCGATCGCACGATTCGAGTTAGTATGTCTCGGGACACGGTTTCTCCCGAGACTATTATTGGCGAAGCGCCACGTTTTTCGCGCGACGCGCTTAATAAGTAGTTAATAGAGAGAGAGAGAGAGAGAGAGAGAGAGAGAGAAAGCAGTGCACCGAAGTGCAAGTGCACTCACCTGCCGTTCGAGTTCTGCGTACTTGGGACACTTTAATCTCGCCCTAGTGGCTGACGATTGGCGAAACAAGGAGGTAGCGCCAACAACAAGGCGGAGGGCATTTCCCGCTAAGTAAGTAGATTTAATATATTTAATATATATATTGTGCAGCGCGCGCGCGACCATCCGCGTCGGGAGAGTGAGAGAGAGAGAGAGAGAGAGAGAGAGAGAGAGTAGATAGCGTCAATCCATTTATTTATTTGATTATTTGTAAATATAATAAATGTTTCTCAATTAAACGAAAGTAGAATATCCGCGTAATTATTTTGTGCTTTCTCCATTTTCGCGTTCCCTATAGCGGCGAGCACCCAGACTCGCACCGCCGCGTCCGCGGATTTTCCGTGCGACGACACGAGCAAGAAGAGGACGGAAAGTCCTTAAGTGGAGTGGTGGCTGGGAGCCGGGGCGAGCTTAGCCACCCGGTAACCGCCACGTGACACATCACAATAGATTTTATGTTAGGTTTTCTGTGAAAACCAAAGCGATACAAGAACATTTCAAAGTACCATTTTTGTTTAAATAATTTAAGACGTAACATGATATTTTAACATTTTATTGAATATACATTTTATATATATTTACCGTGGGTTAAGTGACCTCCATCTGGGAGATCCAATCCCATTATCCGATCATGAGGTTCCAATAAACCAGTAAAGACTGCAAAGTTAGCTGGACTTCCTGAGTATGGCTGAACATTACATCCCCATGTATCCGAATTTAGGTGAAATGCTTCTAAACATCGTTTTTGAGCCAATAATTCAACTTCATCTATGAATTGATTTCCGCCATAGTATCTAAAAAAATTTAAAAGTACCTTGTATAATTACATATAAATATATAATTTTATGTTTACATCATGCAAAGGAACAAACAACTACAATTTGAACACTAACATACTTAGAAAAGTTATTAAAATTACACATTATATTATTATCAATCAAAAGTAGCAAATGTGAAGATATATATAAACAGTGTTACTTTGATCAAAAACGTGATTTACAATACTAATGTTTAAATTATGTTTTTTTTTTGCTTTTGTTATGCAACACCCTTTATTGTGATTAATATTATCATTTGTCCGAATGCTAAGCTCAGGCACACGTCGACACTTCCGTCGATGTCCTATTAAGATGGCACATTTAGAGAGAATGTGGCTGAAAGTTTCTTCTTCTTTATCACACCATCTATATAGATTACTGCCCCCTTTAGTCTTATGTGTGTAGCACCGTCAATTGCAATGTCCGGTTAGAATTTCCAGTACCATTTTTGCCTTACGTTTATTCAGTTTGGTCATCTTACTTGACCAACTATTAGTATAATCGCACAGTAGTTCCTTAGACCTCCTAAAACCTCGGAAATTTTACCAAAATTTTTATCCTTTTCCTTCTAACACTTCATTCAGAGCCTTGCAACTTTCACGTTATGGTGCTCCTACTTCCCTTTCTGGTTGCTTGTCTGAATTCGCACTTTGCTTGGCAAGTTGGTTTGCTTTTTCAATTCCTTTATAGCTAAAGAGACTCGGTATCCAGGTTATGCAAATCTTATTTTCATATACAGCATACAAGCTGTATCTTGTACTCGTTTTAGTTCACAGACTCCATGTCCAGTACCTTATTCTATTTTGGATCCGTCTGCATACCACGTTTCTCCTCCTAAATGTAGGCTAATGACCCAATCATTTACTCGGTATACTATACTTGCATAGTCCAAAACACGTTGGCCTCGGAGAGAAAGCACCACGTCACAGGCTCGACGCAAGAAATCTCACATACTAAAAACCTCGCTGTTATTTATTATTGCTCTGTATTGATAACGGTTGTGAGTTTATTATTCTTGTTTAAACTCTGGTGAGGGCTAACTATTTAATTTGTGTATTGAAATAATAGCAATATTTTTCTTTTTTTTTTGTATTGTACCCGATCTCATGCGTTCTGTAGCCGCTTACAATGTCCGGACTGCGAAGGCGACTCCCTCTCGTTAGGCTATACCCTTAGAGAGATAACCGGATTAGTACTGCTAGCTCCCTTCGAGCTGTACCTGTAGGGATTGTTTTATTATTGGGCATTCTCCAACCAATTCGCGGTTAAAGGACCAAGAGAATGTAATCGTCTTCAGTTATGTATATGCGTGCGTGTATGCGGAGTCTTGATTCAGGCCACCCTGATTTTGAATCGATCCGCACCCTGCGTAAGGATCGCTCCCTGTACATCAATCAGATCACAGAATTATAAAATTTAATGAAGGAATAATGGAAGGAATTATTAAGCAGAAGGTCAATGGACTAGCCACCGAGATGTCCGACAATTTATTAAAATTAAGTGCGCAACTAGCGAACAGTGTAACTAGGTTATTAACCATCAACTAGAGTAGCTTAAAATAATTAAATCTGCTAATCTTGTATTAGAGGCAAAGCAGTCCTTTACTGCCTTCTCAACTCAAGCTGTTATGTTTTCTCGTGCACATAAGGTGACGTCTGATGCCAGATAATGTACTATTTTTATAAATATATGGTTAAGCTGAGGTGAATATGGTGCGTTCAAGCAGTGCAAAGATACTGCGCGCGATCTTGGCTTTAAGTATGTTTGGCATTGACGCAGTAAACACTGAGAAGCCAGGGCAGCTGGAGTACTTGTTCTGCTCTATGCATAGTCGTGTGAGCCTACATTAGTTTGTGTCATGTTTTAGGCCCCCTCATGTTTCATTTACGAGGCACTCTAAATTTTTGGATGAATTGCGGCTTTTAACTCCGGATTACAGTCACAAAATCATATCTGCTACTCATGTAGACATAGGAATTATAAGAGCATTGACAATGAAGACCTTGTACAGTTGTCAGTGAGCTGTGATTGGGGTCTGTTACTGACGGAAGATGTAAACGTTGAGTCCGTAGTCGCGAGACTCAACTACAATTAAATGACGGCAGTTGATGAATTGGCCCCCGTGAAAATTATGAAATTAAACAATGATCGCCTTCTTTCACACAGACATATGTTGAATTTCAATTTTAGTACAAATGGTTATAATAAAAATAATAATTAAACTATTATTGATATTTTTGCTACAATAACAAGTAAAGTAGTCAGTACTTGTGAATATATTCAATCTGTTGAAGCAATATCATTATTCTGTAATTAAAAATACAAACGTATATTATAGAGTTCAAAAGTTTAAAGATTTTTTTTTGTTTTTTTGTTTAACCAGTCTCGGGGATCACCAGTCGATCTACGACGTTCGCGAGCTTGTGTGCACTCTTTTTCAATCCAAATACGGACGAAACTTTGCATGCTCAGCTGAATAAGTCTATCTAGAGCTACCGGAGCGGCCAAAACGATAGAGTCATCGTTCAGCCCCAAGCTCTATTGACATCCAGTTCAGAAAGCAATCTGCAGTTCCATGCGAAATCTTCGTGCTGTCTGCAGCTGCTTAAGATGTACTATACCTCCTGTCAGTCACTACAGAATAATAATTAAAATAAGGAAAGAGCAGTGAACGAATCAGTTTGGCAAGAAGAGTCTCCGTCTTGTACTGGCGGAAAAAACCTAAACCATATAAAACCTGGTTAATTCTTTTACAAATCAATTCAATATGTGGTCTCCAGGTAACACAGAATTTTTACAGTATCAGAGAAAGCACGACTGCTCCCTCCCAAAGTTCGATTCAATTGAAACGAGTCAACTCGATATCGGAAAGGAATCTGCGAGATTCAAAAAAAATCGTAGACGTCTTTCCAACATTGAGCTTCAAGAACGCAGACGAGGTCCAGTCCGAGACTGCTCGCGCCGCAGCTGTTACATGTCTAGCTCTTGCCTCGAGGTTATCCCTAGAAAAACTATGGTAATCCTGGAGGTCGTCTCCATTTAGAATATGTCTTATACGCGTATGTCTTCAGTCAATATTAACTGAGCCGCCGATACCCAGTTTGGAGTAGGTCGAGGATGTTATGAGGCATCAAATACTCCATAAACTGGTATTAAACAATTTTTCAAGTACCTTTCAGAGAAAGCAGAACAGTGAAATCGGCCGAAAATCATCTAGTCCAGAAAGTGTTTTTGATTTAGCCAATGGCACTACATCAGCCTTCTTCCACATCTCTAGAAAACCTTCACTCTCAAGCGAGCTATTCACAACTACACTATACGGAATTCCATCCTCACCAACTGCCCGCGGTGTGAACTTAGATATTGACAGTATAACACCATTGATATTTATAACTTTCAACAGCAGCAGAGTTGAGCACGGCATGTATTCAATCGTTGTCAATGATATTTGACACAGATACCCGTGCAAAGTGAGTGCTAGGCTCATCCGGGATAATGCCATGCAAAGACCCGCTTACTCGTGGTAGCAACCCTAGGTTGCTCCGTAACTCACGCCAGATTGTCCTGGAATTTTGAGAGTCGAACAGGTGATTATGAACGTATTCAGTTCTCTCCTGATCTATCCTCTACTGAACGTGGTTGCGGAGATCGAGAAAGTTCTCAAGGACTTGCCTTCGTCCTGTTCATCTGTACCGTTTGTACAGTGCCCCACTCTTGCGCTGCAAATCATGAAGCTGAAGTCGAATCCTTGATAGCCTATTTTTATTTAATTTCATAATTTTCACAGGGGCCTATTCATCATTAAATTGCTGTCATTAAATTGTGGTTGAGTCTCGCGACTGCGGACTCAACGTTAAAATCCTCCGCCAGTTGCGGTCCCCAATCACAGCTCGCGAATAACTGTACAAAGTCTTCACTGTCAATGCTCTTATAATTCCTATATCTACAAGAGTAGCAGATATGATTTTGTCACTGTAATCCGGAGTTAAAAGCCGCAATTCATTCAAAAATTTAGAGTTCCGCGTAAATGTATCACGAGAAACATGAACGTTGCGATCTTGCCGAATTACAGAAAACACGTAAATTTCGATTACCGTATCCATGATGCTAGAAACCAACCAGGTTTCCGCTACACCGAACAGATGATAAATAGGATGATCTAGTAAATGAAGAAAAAAATGAAGAGGAATTCCCTCAATGTGAGCTTCCCTAGCGTCTCTAAGAGAGTTCATATTCATGAAGCCCGCATTGAGGAACCTGCCACCCTTCCTGCATCCCGCAACCTTATCTTGATTATTTCCCCTCCCACTCCCGGCGACCAGCACTTGTCCGATCCAGTCAATCAAATATGATTGACCCTTATCCTACATCCTCACAACCTCTAGGCAACACAATTGTTAACTCAGACGAAACGAGAGGGCTATGACTTAAATAAACACTAGCAACGTAATCGCTATGTGAAGCTCCCAACGAGTACATGCTCATGAATAAATTAATAATCTCCTTCCCAGAGGCTACAGTATGAGCCCTACTACCCTCTCTTCATCTAACAAAGAATTTATTGTGTCTATGCCAAACATGTTAAGAGCCAAGATCGCGCGCAGTATCTTTGCACTGCTTGAACGCACCATATTCACCTCAGCTTAACCATATATTTATAAAAATAGTACATTATCTGGCATCAGACGTCACCTTATGTGCACGAGAAAACATAACAGCTTGAGTTGAGAAGGCAGTAAAGGACTGCCTTGCCTCTAATACAAGATTAGCAGATTTAATTGTTCTAAGATACTCTAGTTGATGGTTAATAACCTAGTTACACTATTATCTAGTTGCGCACTTAATTTTATTAAATTGTCGGACATCTCGGTGGCTAGTCCATCGATTTTCTCCTTAATTATTCCTCCCATTATTCCTTCATTAAATTTTATAATTCTGTGATCTGATTGATGTGCAGGGAGCGATCCTAACGCAGGACTGGTAGCTCGGCTAACTGCGCTTTATTGATGTTTTCAAGTTCAGAGATCCGACTTATAAGAGCCACCATTGTCTCTTCCGCTGCTGGTGCGGATCGATTCAAATCAGGGTGGCCTGAGCCGCAACTCCCTTGCCTCTAATCCAAGATTAGCAGCTTTAATTGTTCCAAGCTTGTGACGGGGCGCCTCCTCCTCGGAAGCCGGTTTGTTCCCAAGGGGTCCCGGAGCGCCGCGCCATCCCAAGCGCGCCTCCTGCTCCTCGCAAGCTCACGGTCGCCATGGAGGGACCCGGCCGGGCCGACCCGGGCGATCGACCCACAACGGTCGCAACGGTTATCAGGATTGGGAAGAGGGACGGCCAGGCACAATAAAATTCGCACACTGTCTTTATCTATTTATTCGTGGGCGGTGGGACAGGCCCCGCCGCCGCACAACTCCGTCAACTCCGAGCGCACAGCGCCCGCTGTCCGGAAGTGGGGTCGACGTAGACCGTCCCCGGCGGGCCCCTTGCGGTGCCCCTATGGCTTCGGTCCCGAACCCCCGCGCCCCCTCGCAAGGTACCGAAAAAGGACGTCGCGCCCCTCGCATCTCGCCGGGGGAATTTCCCGCGCCGCGCTCTCTCTCCTATACATAGGTAAACGGAGGACTACCTGGGCCGTCCTCGGCGGAGTCCTCGCGGGCTGGCTCTCCCGTTCCCTCTCGCTCGGCAACGACGGGGCTCGGCGGTCTCCCAAGCCCTCGTCCTGGGCACGGCTCAGGTCGGGACGGCTGCCTCGAAGCTCACGCGAGATCGCGGGCGCAGGAATCGACCTCGGGACGGGCTCGAAGCCAAAACCAAAACTGAGCGGTTTTCCTCCCGAAATCGAAGCTCCAGGCCGCCCGATTTCCGCGGCCCGCGCGCCTCCCCCCCCCTCGCGCGCGTTCCTCACCGCGCCCGCCGATGTCAACATTGCTCGGGTCTTTTCGCACGGCCGATCCCCGCGTCCCTCACCCGTGGCCCGAAGGCACCACGTCACTGCATCCTGGTTGATGGGATTGACGGTTGGAGTTTTACACCCACCTCTCCATGTGAACACGCCGTTCGCGCCCCCAGTTATACCGCAAAGACCAGGTCATCAGATACTAAGCAGAGGAGCATAGAAGTGATGACGTCAAGCGCAACATCAGAGTACGAGACTCCCATGCTAGCACAGTCGACCACGCCCGTGACGACGAATTCAACTCCATTACCCACTGCCGAGACCTCCTTCATATTCTTGAACATTGCTCGAACATTGTTGTTTTGCTCTCCGACGCGAAGCGGTCGGCCTAGCCGCATATTGCTCTTGCGGCCCTGCAAACCTTCAGACGATAGGGTGTACGAAGCCGGCGGTTGTCCGCCGGTGGAGGGCCCTTGCGACCCTGCAGACGGCAACAGAGGTGACAATGTTGGACTGATGCAAATTTGCAAAATTGCCGGCTGCCACCGCGGATCTGCGGCGAACCGTCCGGGATGAATCGAGGGCCCTCGCGGTCCTGCATATGCATCCCCGGGCGGCCTCGACGTTGTGACGGGCGGACTTTGCGCGCGCGGGTAAGGGAATCAGCTGGGCGTCGC
The DNA here is from genome assembly GCA_018906755.1 of Sycophaga agraensis. Taxonomy (NCBI): domain Eukaryota; kingdom Metazoa; phylum Arthropoda; class Insecta; order Hymenoptera; family Pteromalidae; genus Sycophaga; species Sycophaga agraensis. The sequence continues at coordinate 242,395 of JACCIE010000136.1, forward strand.
GGCCGCGGGGTGGGAAGGGCGCGCGTGAATTCGAGAAATGCGCGATCGCGCCGCGCCGATTAGTTTTGCGCCGGACACCGAACCATCGGTCCCGTTCGCGTGCGGTAGTAATTTTGGGAAGCAAAGTATTAGGAAGTAAACAAAGATAAAGAGAGAGAGAGAAAGAGGTGCCCAGCTGAGCGCGGTCCCGAGACTACCCGGGGAAGCGAGAGGGAACACTGCGACCTCTCGGCCGGATTGTGGCCGAGGTTATCACCGACCGTTCGACCCCAGGTAGGGTTTCACTCTATAAGCATGCCCGCGAATGAGAGAGAGAGAGAGAGGCACGGGCGCGATCCCCCTTTCCCCAAATATCATAAATCGAGGGTGATCCGGTGAGGACCCGAGCAAGGCGAGATGCCTGGGTCCCGGGGTCAGCGGCGCCGCAAGCCCGTGGGGGTTTGTCGGTCGGGTCGAGGTAGGCAGTGCTCGGTGCCAGAGGGAGGCGAGCGAAATGAGCGGGCCGGTGGCCGTTTTTGTACTGGCGAATGCGGCGGGGCGGGTTTTGTCCCCCCGTCGCTCTTTTCATATAATAAACACTATTTTTAATTGGAAAATGCCCCCCCCGTGTAATTATTTTGCCGGACCCTCCCTCCTCCCGACTTTATAACCGCCGCGACCGACGTAGGCCAGCCGCCCGGGCTGGCCCGGCCGGGTCCCCTCCGGGGCGACCGCAGGGACCTGCATCAGGGCAGGATGGCGCGACCGGAGGAACAATGGCGTGGGGCTCCGGGCCTAAAAGCACCACGTCACAAATGGCGACCGTGACAGGACGCCGGCATGCGTCCGTGTTAAAGCGGGAAGTCGCGGGTGGGGGGAGTTGTCCCCAGGTGTTTCCCAGGAGTTGCGAGGTGAGGAGGCGAGGGGCGGCCGCCGTGCTAGGAGGCGGTCCGCTCTCACGTATATGTGTGGCCGGGAAGGGTACCCGCAGAGGTGCCCGTGAATGGAGGTCGCGCGCGGACTTGGAGCGCGCCTTCGAGGCGTTCTTCAATTCGCGCGTGAGCAGTGTTGTTGTGTGGAGGTCGCAAGACCGCGCGCGGGCAATGTAAACTTTGCCGCGCGCGGTGACCTCCTCGTCGAGACGTAGGAGAGGCGCGTGCGGCCGAAAGCGCGTACGAGGGGGCCTCCGCGCGGCGCGGGGGGAGAGCCCGGTTGGGGATCTTTGCGGGACGCGGCGCGGAGGGAGTAGCGCCGGACGGGGAGAGCCCGGTTGGGGATCTTCGCGGGACGCGGCGCGAAGGGAGTAGCGCCGGACGGGGAGAGCCCGGTTGGGGATCTTCGCGGGACGCGGCACGGAGGGAGAGCCCGGGAGGGGATCTCCGCGGGCGCGGTCGGAGGGGAATGCTGAGCTTACGGAGGTTAAGCAGCATTCGCCGCGTACCGTACTTGGATGGGTGACCCCCTCGTGCGGGAGGTTAAGCAGCATTCGCCGCGTACCGTACTTGGATGGGTGACCCCTCGTACGGGAGGTTAAGCAGCATTCGCCGAGTACCGTACTTGGATGGGTGACCCCCTCGTGCGGGAAGTTAAGCAGCATTTGCCGCGTACGGTATCTGGATGGGTGACCCTCTCGAATGAATTTTTTTTTGCTGTTCCAATGATAATTTCGGGGGATTTCTTTCGTTCTTTTTCAGTTTGAAAAATTTCGAGGAACCCCTCGCGAGCCAATGAGCCCGTGGCGTGCGATGGCGAATTTTTTATGTTGGTTTGTTTAAACAAACTAACATAACTAATTCAATTGCGCACGTTACGGATGCCCGATCTCGTTGGTTTCTTTTTCCATTAATAGAGTGGGATTGGCGCACTAGTTGGGCTGCAGAAACAATGGCTAGAAGTCGTTTATTTAATTGTTATTAATAATTAAATGAATGAATTTGACAATGCCATTACTTTTTGCATTCCCATGATCAAGCTAATGGATTCAGCACTCCAGAGTTTCAATAGCCCGTGGACGCACCTAGTTCAGGTGTGATGGGCATGATCAAGCCCCAGGGAGGGTTACATGGAAAGCGAGTGGGGGGAGGGGAACCCAGTGGATGTTCTTTCAAGGTATTTTCGAGCGCCCGAGACATCTATGGGCGCGTCTGGCGGGTCACTAGGAAACATCCAGGTATTTCGCCCGGGATGGCCCTTTAGCGACAGGTTCTACAGGGATAAATAATTTAAATTTAACAATAAAGTAGGTTGGTCTTTTAGGTTAGTGAAATTGATGGAGGACCAAACAAATGATCCTAGACCAGGTCAGAGTGACCAAGGAGGGATGATCCCGAGGGTGGGTTGTCTGCTGGGGGGAGGGGGGAGGATTACCTTTCCGATAGCGGTATGAAGCAGCCCGATATTGGGATGTGACGTGAAACCTGCTCGAGAATTTCTCATCATTTCCCAATTTAGATAAGTCGGTGATTAGTACCGCAATTAGAATCGTCCCGAACCCCACCCTACTAGCAGAACAGCCTAGTTTAGCGGAAAATTCAGTGGTCAGCGACCTGTATGGTTCTGGTTTATTTTAGCTTAGATTTAGTGTGTGTGTGTGGAGAGTTTTGGAGACAGGGGAGGGATGGAGACAATCAGCCACGCCTAGTGGGGCTGTATCAAAGCAGGCGCAGTGGGAGGTGGGATTGTTTCTTCCGGTTCCCTGGGCTCGGGGTTAGCGAAATCCGGATTCGCGCCCCGTGCTGATGTTATAAGTGTTTAGTTATAAGCAGGATCGTGTGTTGTCAGGGAATTTTTTTTTAGGTTAGGAGGTCACTCTCAACCCCTCTGGAGGCTCAGCCGGGAGGGGCGTCGCGTAGCCGATTAATCAGGACAATCGGTACGACGACAGGAGTGTTAAGGGTCGGCCCATTTCTTTTCCGATGGCTTCGCCGGGAAAGCGCTATCGCCGAGGACTGCCGAGCAGTCGAGGCATGGCAAGGGGTGGGTGACCCCCGATGCGTCTGTTTCCGATGGCTCAGCCGAGAAACACCCCACATAGGAGCAACCTAGGATCCTGGGGTAAAGGGCGTAGTTTTAGCAGTCTAGTGTTCTCCGAGGGCTTCGCCGGGAGAGTGCCGCCTACTAAAATGGCCAAGGGCAAATGTAGGGGGCAGCGCTAGACTGCATATTGTATGTAAAACAGGGAATTAAACTTAGGATAGGAAAGGATGAGTGTCGCTAGAGGGCCAGTTCAAGGGAATATTTAGATTTGCCACCCGAGGGGACGTCCCTATCCCACAGTAACGATTTCGGGGAAATGCCTGCAGGCGTGGGGAGGAGTATCCTCTCTCTCGACCGTACAAATATAATATAAATATAAATATTTACTTGTATATGTTCTTTTTTTTCTTTAATTTGGAGGCCAGAAGATTGTAGGGGTGAATTCCTCCGCGTCTGATTCAGACGTCCCACCGAATCATAACGAGGTCGTTGGGATAGTTTTTGGCGATACCAGGGCGGCAGCAAAAGGAAGGTGGACCCTGCGGGGTCAGGAAGGAGGAGGCTCCGATTTGACGAGCCGGCTCGGGGGATGGAGCCACCACCCCGGGCCCCGTCTGTTAAGGGAGAGCAGCGGGGAAGATTGGGAGTCCAGGGTGACGAGGGGCAGGCCCGTTTGGCTAACCCCTTTGCCCGAAACGTGGGCGGGTTCGAGAATGAGGATCAGGACATGCAGGCTTATGAGCTGCGAGTCCGAGCATTGTTAGAGGACCGGACAGCCAGAAAGATCCGGCGGGAGGTATTGGCACTTTCGCTTACGGAGGTGGCCCTTAAATTGGTGACCGGTAACCTCCATTTTAGAGGAACGGAGCCAGAGTTGCGGGAGCGGCTTTGGCGCTCCCTGGTCAGGTCGGCAAGGCCAGAGGCGGACGTGCCTTGGATTGTCGGCTATGATGACAACCCGGGGGTCGACCGACGCTCGATTCCGCTATGTTGCGATGCCCTGTGGGTGGGCCGCCAGAAGGTAGCCCGACCTGATAAACAAGCTGAACAGCCGGGCCAGTCAGGGTTGGAGAGTTCGGCAGAGAGCATCCGGGGCGTCATGTCCCAAAAACCTGGTCCAGAGGTGCTGGAAGGACGGGATTCGGGGCGGATTGTTCGATCAGCTCTACTCCCTAGCCTGCAGCCGGCACATGGTCGGGAAGGACCATTGGGACCGGTACTACAGTGGTCGGGGACTGACGCGCCCCGTTTGACCGCCAATCCAATCCCGTTGGGAATTTCAGGAGTAGGCGTTCTCCCCTACATCAACCAGTACCATAGAGTACTGTCGGGGCTGGAGCCTCAGATTGAGAATTTGCGAGGGGCGGTTGGCAGAGTGCAAATTGCAGCAGGTATGACGCACACCGTATGGGAGGCTCCGGAGTGGGATAGAGGAGCAGCGTCATCATTTCCTCCTCGGTGCCCTCCTGCCGCATCTACTCCCGATCACAGGCGATCAATACCTCCCGAGAGGGGAGCGAGGGGAAGGCAGGTTGAGAGATCCTCGGAGGAGTCCGATCCTTCGGAGGATTCAGATGGATCATTGGACGATCTGTTCAGGAGTAGTGTGCGTAGGGATCGCGGAGGGCTGAGCAGGAGAGGGGAAGTGACTGGAGCACCAGCCCCCGTCAGGGAAGGTGGACGATGCCCCGTGAGGCCCTCACAGTCCGGGGACGGGGCTGGTAGAAGGAGGGACGGATCGGGAGGACGTCCGAGCTACCCGGGAGCGTTGGGGCCAATGAGATCAGATGATGATCTTCTTTGCGCCCGAGTCTTGCGGGATGCCGCCCTAACCTTCTCCAATCATGAAAAGGAGGACGCGATGGACTTCCTACAGGGGGTTACACTGATCCGGAATAGGGATCGATTTACGGAGAGATGCCTAATAGCGGCACTCCACTCCGTGCTCGCGAAGGATGCCCGTCGGTGGTATCAGGACTTAGAGCGTACGTTTGTGGATTGGCCAGCGTTCTCCAACGCTTTTCAGGCCAGATTCTGCCAACGAGTCTCGGACACAGATTTACGACAGGATTTGGAGGACATGCGCCAGGGAAACAAGACAATTGGGCAGTTCGTGAGCGCGTTTAGAGCTCAGGCCAGTCGGCTTCGGCGCCCTCTATCCGAGCGTCGTCAGATCCGGATGATTTTGGAGAGAGTCCGATCCGAGTTCAGGGAATACCTGATGGATAAGGACATCGAGACCCTGGACAGACTAGTCCAATTAGGAGGACGAAGGGAGAGGATCAACCTCCTAAACGAACGATATGAGAGTCGGGAGGCCCGTTCGTCCAAGGGAGAGAGACCCTCGAGGAAGAAGGAAGGCAGACTTGATGCGGTGGAGGGTCGGGTTCGCTCGACAACCCAACCCGAGGGGCCCGGTGAAATCACGAAGGGTGTGAGGAAGGGGAGGAAAATCGGGGTCGATCGGGACTGGGAAGGAGAGCTCTATGGGGAAAATGAGGTCGCCGCTATGTATGGCCAGGCAGGACAAGGGTGTGGCGGCGTGAATCCCCCCAGTCATAGGAATCCGGGATCCAAGGTCCCGATTCGGGATCAGGGTTGGTTGGGGTCGGAGGGCCAGCGCGTGTCCGGGCAACCCCAAATGAACTCGGGTTATCTCCCAAGGCCTCCGCGAGAATGGGGAGGAACGAATGCGCAACGAGGACCGGAGTATAGGCCAAACCGGGCTGACAGTTTTCCCGAATACTCTCGGGATGTGGGAGGACTTGGTAGTCGGGTGGTCCCTGGACGAGTCCCAGCGAATGTGGCCGGTCTCCCGGGGATCGTCCAGGGTTGGAAGGGTTCCCAGAGCCAGAGGTTTGAAGAGCAGGCGTCAGCAAATCCGGCTCCTTCTCCGGAGAATACCCCGAGTTGGGGAGGGCCAGTGAACCAAGGAAACTCGAGCGGACCCGTGGATGATGTCCGAAGGGATGGGCGAGGGCCGTTCCCGGGGGCTTGCTACTCTTGTAAAGGAATGGGACACAAATCATCGCAGTGTCCGAGGAGGGTATGTTTGCGTTGCCGTCAGCCTGGACATTGGGCGGCAAACTGCCCGTGGGAGGAGGCACCCTTACGCTGTCAGGTCTGTGAAACGCCCGGACACACATTCACGACTTGTCCCGGCTGCACGACGCTGCGGGAAACTTTAAAAAACGCCAAGGCGGGGGTGTAGAATCGCTCCCTACACTCCGCCGCCCGATAGAGCGAACAGAAAAGGGGGAAGGGGATCGTAGGGAGGGGGAGGATCGAACGAGGGTGGTCACGAAGATCGTCAGATCTAAGGGACCGCCCGCGTTCGATTGGGAAACGCTTTTTGAGCCGATATTCCCAGGGGAAGCACCAAGGGGTCCGAATATTGAGGACCCGAGGACGCTGGTGCCAGAGAGCTGCGTGGAGGTCCTTCCGGCGTTGGATAACTCCTTCGGGGTCGTGCCACCGTTGAAGTCCGCCGGAAGTGACCGTGATATTGCTGGCGTAGGGGAAGCTGTCAAGCCCGTAGGGCTAACAGCTGACCCGGCAGGCCCTGAAATACAGCCTGGCCAGTCGCTGGCTGCCACCCAGGAGGAGAACCGTTGGTTTTGTGCGGTAAGCCTGGGAGGAAAAGTAATCAAAGCGCTTTACGATCCAGGGGCCCAAATCTCGTGCATTCACGCTAGCAGGGCCCAGAATTTTAAAAATAGGTGGAGACCAGCACAGTTTATGGTGCGAGGAATCACGGGGTCGGCCCAACAAGCGTTAGGGGTTCTAAGGATCTGGTTCAGCATCGACGAGGATGAAAAGATGCTGGACGTAAGGATCATAGCTACAATGGATTACGAAATGGTTCTGGGGGTGGATTTCATCCGGCAATGGGCGTTAGAAGTGCAGCACGGGCAGGGGCTATGGCGTACTCCGAGTGGGAAATGGAGGAAGTTTATAGAGGAGGACATAGAAGGTCAGGGAGTAGGAATCCGAGGGGAATGTGCGGGCATCGTGGAAGTACGCGATGAAGAACGTAAGCGCGTGATGGCTCTGGTAGATAGCCTTATCCCGGAGCCAGGGGAAATTCATCGGTTCACGACGTTGATTAGGCACCATATTGACGTACAAGGGGGAAAGCCAGTTCGGCATGCACCCCGGCGTATGTCTCCGAGGATCCTGGAGTTTGCTCAACAAGAGGTTCAGAAAATGCTGGACAAAGGCATTATTGAACCCAGTGCGAGCGAGTGGTGTAGCGCGCCAGTAATCTTCCGTAAGGGGGAGGGCAGCTATCGTTTTTGTATCGATTTTCGGGATGTAAATAAGCTGACCCAGAGAGATAATTATCCATTACCGAATATGGATTCAATCCTGGATCGGCTGAGAAATGCTAAATACATCTCGAAGGTCGATCTAAAAAAGGCATATTTCCAGGTGTTCCTAACGGAGAGTAGCCGGCAATACACGGCGTTCTCGGTGCCAGGGTCGGGACAGTGGCAGTTTGTGAGGCTCCCGTTTGGACTGTCGAACGCCCCGGCTACGTTTTGCCGGCTAATAGGGGCACTTTTCGGGCCCGAGGTAGCGCCACATGTTTTCGGGTACTTGGATGATCTTATAGTGGTGACAGAGACATTCAAGGAACACCTGGAGTGGCTGAAGTACGTGCTCCAGACGGTGGTAGGTGCGGGCCTTGAAATTAATCGCGAGATCGCGAATTAATCGCGATTCTTGGGTACCGTCTGGACGCGGAAGGACTCAGGGCGGATCCGGATAGGGTTAGCCCAGTGCTAAAGTACCCAGCCCCGAGTAATGTTAAGGAATTGAGAACATTCCTGGGGATGGTGGGCTGGTACTCACGGTTCATTCCGGTGGAGGCAGAGGTGAAGGTACCTCTGGTCAAACTTCTGAGAAAGGATCAGGATTGGGAATGGGGGGAGAGACAGGAAGCTGCATTTGTAACGCTAAAGACAGCTCTGGCCGAGGCGCCGGTGCTGGCGCGGCCAGACTTCTCGAAACTTTTCACGGTCCAGAGCGACGCCAGCAATTATGCTATTGGCGCCGTGTTGACCCAGGAGGATGACGAGGGGTTAGAGCATCCGATTGTGTATATTAGCCGGGTCTTAAGTCCAGCTGAGCGGAATTACACTACCACCGAGAAGGAGTGTCTGGCCTTGTTGTGGGCAATTAAGAAGCTGCGACCATACTTGGAAGCATATGAATTCGTAGCACGAATGGATCATAGCGCTCTACGGTGGTTGCAGAATCTTAAGGATCCCACTGGGCGCCTAGCCCGTTGGGCTTTGGAGATGCAGCAATGGAGCTTCCAGATCGTGCACACAAAAGGCTCTTTGAACAAAGTCCCGGATGCACTTTCGCGGGCAATTGCAGACGACGCGCCCCAGGTGGCCGCGTTTGAAGAGATATCGGACCAGTGGTACATAAAACGTCTGAAAGATGTGCAACAAAACCCTCTGAAATTCCCAGATTGGGGAGTGGATGATGGTCTGTTGTATCGTTATTCAATGAACAAACTACTGGATCCGATAGCGTTTCGAGAAGAGGGTTGGAGGTTAGTTGTTCCCGCAGAGCACCGAGAGAGGGTCATGGTGGAATCCGGGCATCTGGGAATCGAGAAGACTTTCGACCGAGTGGCCCGTGACTATTATTGGCCCGGGTTCTATCAGGAGGTGAGGGATTTTGTACGAGCCTGTATAGAGTGCCAGAGATACAAAGTGTCCCAGCAGGGACCGGTAGGCCTGATGGGTGAGAGGATAGTGGAAAGACCCTGGCTGGTGGTGGCTGCAGACCTGATGGAGCTCCCAAAGAGTAAACATCAGCACAAGTACGTGGTCGTGTTCGAGGATCTGTTTACTCGTTGGATTGAGCTCAAGCCTTTACGTGCCGCCACGGGGAGAGCCGTCGCCAGCGCCCTGGAGGAGCTGATTTTATTCCGTTGGGAAACCCCGTCGTTCCTGCTGACAGATAATGCCACGCATTTTGTCAACCAGCACCTGCAAGGAATGCTGGAGGAACACGGGATAAAACATGTAACGACCCCCCCTTATAGCCCCCAGGCAAACCCAGTGGAGAGGGTTAATAGGACGTTGAAGACGATGATAGCCCAGTATGCAGGGATAGATCATCGTAGCTGGGATGAGCATTTGCCACGAGTTTGCGGCACGCGCTAAACACGGCTGTACACTCGAGCACGAGATATTCCCCGGCCGTCCTGAATTTTGGTAGAATCCCTCGACCCAGCAAGTGCCTGAGGAGGAGGTGGAGAGAAGGACCCGATAATCCCGGTAAATCCCGAGATCTGGGCTAACCGAATGGAATGGCTCGAGTTAATCAGGGATCTAGTTAGGAAACATAATGATGACGCCCGAGAGCGGCAGAGCAAGGCATACAACCGAAATCGGAGATATGCCTCGTTCCAGGAGGGAGACTTGGTGATGCGGCGCGAGCATGTCCTGTCGAATGCAGCGAAAGGGATATCCGGAAAATTGGCCGCTAAGTATGAGGGGCCGTTCATGGTTAAACAGGTGCTAGGGGAAACGGTCGTGTTGCTGGAAAATACAGGGCGGAGGATGGAGAAGGCGCATACTTGTTTTTTCTCTTTTACAGAATGGCTGAGAAGGAAGGACAGGCGGAATCTGCTGTTGAGAACC
>JACCIE010000137.1:0-250635 GCA_018906755.1 Sycophaga agraensis
AGGAGTGTCTCGAGCGGTTGGGCTGGATGAAGCTGATAGATCGCCGGGAGAACGTCGCACTGCCGTTGAAGTCACCGAGAGCAGTACCGCCTCCAGCCAATGGGAATTTACGGAGAAGGAAGAAGAAGAAATGGGGTGATCGCGACAACGACCACGACCGCGAGCGTGAGTAAGTGTGACAAGATAGGAAGAGAGGTGTGAGTGGACCTGGGGAGCAATCAAACCAGAAGGGGCCGTAGGTCCAGAGTACTCTGTACGTGAAATAAGCTCGACAACAGTCTCAGATTTTGTTGTATAATAAACCGCTAGAAAATATAAATTAAATGATAAACTCGGAGAACAATGAAATCCATAATCTCGGTTTAATATTAAAATTAGATTCCTTTTCTATCAGTTACGTACAAAAAAATGCTCTCTACGCCCCGTCAGAGGACGAAGCTCAAGCCGCAGGCAAGGCCGGACGGCCGAACGGTTTTGACAGATCCGCGGAGCCAGATAGGTACCTCACCTCATCTACCTACCTACCTATCTACCTACCTACCTACCCACCTACCCACCTACCTTTGCCCACCTCTCCACCTACCTCGAGCAGGCCCGCGGGATACCAACGGCCAACTCATTTTGCTAACCGCTCATCGGTTAGCCCCTCGACCACCCTCCTATCTGTATTACCAGGCCTCTCGATAACCTCGCAGCAGGACGCCGCCACGCAGATGGAGGAGCCGGCCCCTACCCCGATTCCCCGCTAGCCCTAAGACCACCTGCGCTCCCAGAGCAGCCGTGGCGTCCACGACAGCACCACCACCTCCCGCAGCAATCCGCTCTCCGGCAGTCACCGCAGTGGACCCCCGCACGGCCCCGCCTACACATCGGTAGCTCCGCAGTGGCTGGCCTCCTCCAAGGATCGCCCTCTCGCCTCAAAGCAGCCCGGTGACGGGGAGAGCCCTCTCCCGACCTCGGGTCCCCACCGTGTCTCCTCGCCGGCAGCAGGCCAGGCCGAGGACAACCAGCTGAACATCTACACTTGGGAGTCAGGTGGCAGGCCCGTCTCTCTCGAGTAACATTGAGGCGTCCCTCTGTCGTCGCGCCGCAAGGCCAGGCCAGTTTTCGACAGAAGGAGCTCGCGGTCCACCCTACTTGAGCACCGCCACCTGTCTTCCCAAGCAAGGGTGCTTGCCACCGCGCCGAGCAGACGCAATTTCACAGCCGGAGGACAAGACACCATCACCACCACGGGAACCGACGCGCTCGTCAAACTTTATGAATTTTATGAATTAATATTGTAATTAATTTTAAAACGTGAATTTTAAAGAATTTTACAACATAATTTATGTTATTGTAGTGAATTAATGTTTAATTTATTCAATAAATCAGCAAAATCATTGTATTAAGTATTGTTTGCCCTATGATACTTGTTAGTACGAGGGTGATTTGAAAAGTTCGTGCAAAATCATAGAGAGAGGACACTACTGATGTGTATCGAAGTTATTTTCATTTAGAAGCATCTCTTGGAAGAAAATATACTAAGTTTCAGCCAGATCGATTGATTTCATCGTATTTGGCACTAATATTCGGGCATAATGATATTTTGCACCAATATTTGAGTATAAAAAAGTTATCTGAAAGATGGCTGCTGCACTTACTCACGATTGATCAAAAACAACATCGTGCGATGTGTTGCATGGATGGTTCGCAGTGGTTGCAGCGGAATGCACAAGACTTTAAGCATCATTTCGTGAGTGTAGATAACACGTGAATACACCACTATACTTTTAAGACCAAAAAACAGCCCAAACAATGGGTTGGCCAGGGCGAATCTACATTAAAATTTCGTATCGCATCGCTTTCCTGCATAACATAGGGGATACTGACGTCTTGCGATGGTCGCACAACGAGGTCCTCACTAAAATCTCTTAATAAAAGGCGCCAAATGAGCGGCCCCTGGCTAGCCGGGGGAGACTCTCTTCTTCTGGGTAGGTCCCGCTGGACTCGGCGGGAAGGGTGCGATACGAGCTTCTCTCGATTACTTATTTTGACGGTTACGTATCTACGTGCTCTCGTGGTTCTCCCTTGAATCTAACGTTCTCACGTTCGGCATTTCGTCTATCAAAAACAGGCGAATATGAACTACCGCATCTCAGGCGCTGTTGGGAAATCTACGTGGTTGGCTAGATAAGCGGTCGCTGTCTCGTCCTCTACCCGTTGGTTGCGCCCTTTCGCATCTAAATCGGCGAGTGTTGTTGTTGTCGCCATGAGCTCGTTGGTGTACCGCTACTCTACTGTCATATCTGTAATAATCTCTGGACTTCCATGGAAGATGGGGCGATCTCTTGCTCTAAGGAAATTCTTACGCCCCCTGTCACTATCTTGTACGCAGCTAAGCTTCTGTCTGACATCGACTCGCCGGTCTCTGTCTCGTCTACATCAGACGCTAGGGATAGGCACCCGAAACGCATACATCCGCATTCGGTCAGAGAACCAAGGAATATAGGTGACTGAATGATTGGTTGCTTGACGTTGTGTCCTCATGTCATATGACCATATCCTTTTTCGTAACACGTTCGCCTCGCCTCGCTTATTTAATTTCTTTCGCGTCAACTCTCGTCGTAACTGCGGCATCCGCAAATTGATCAAGCGCCGCATCATTGCGCGTCCCTTTTGCGATACAAGTAATTTACCCACCACTTCAACATAACTCCCGCTAAATGCTGTTTCGCGTTGCCCAAGCTCTGCTGGTTTATCAGCCATTTCGATTATTTTTTTTCGAGATAATACCTTCATGGAAACTGTGCTACTATTAAACGTTATGTAAAGATTCCTATAAATATTGATAAGCATTATTTTTATTGTAAATTAATTAAAGCGGAAGCCATGGAAGACAAACTAGCGCTCGCGCGCGGCACTCCGAGCCATCGACTGCGAGGAGCCGCCACATAGGAACGCACTACCTCCGGCTCTCTTTCAGAGAGGGCGGCCCACACTGATCGCAGGTAGATCATCACAGTACTTGCACAGAAGAAATGCAAGGCGTGGGGGTGTACCCTTACACGCAAAATTACCCCTTCTTCACGGTATCCAAGAAAATCGAAGCGGAAATGCATGCATATTACGTCTAGTCATCTTGTGGACATCTCTAATGTCTATATCTAATCGATAATTTCCTTCCTGTCTCACAATTACAGGTGTGCTACACCACTGACTAGTACTATGCCTCAATAATTCCTTTCTCTGACATCTTAACTCCCTTTTGAGTAAAACTCGAGAATCGTGGGAGACATACGCCGAGGCACGTATCTTACCGGTAGAGCACCTTGGACATCAAATGCGATATTCAACAAGAGTTGTAAACTCGAGAAGGTCTTCGGATTCTGTAAGTATTCTTTCCACCAAAGCCTTCACTCGTATTAAAATATCTCAATCTACAAATAAAATTAATTTACAGATGACAAGTGCACAACCACAAGTGGATATCCATGCCTTTAATACAGGATTCCTCTACTCTATTCTATAATGAAACATTTTTATGAAAAATGCAAAAAAATAATCTGAAAAAATAGAAAATTAAAATTTTTACGTGACGAATGCTCCACACTTTCGCGAATACATTATCTCTCTTTTTTGGCTATAGTTACGAGGGAGCTTGATCCTCACTCGACGCACTGATTCCCTTTTTCAAAGCACAAACCTTACTGTTTTGTCTCCGATGAGAATTATTTGTAATAGAGAGAGTAAGGGATAGATATTTTTCGAACATTATCAAGTGATAGTTTCTGGGAAGCTATTCGGAAAAAGTCGGTGGATACGGCAAAGCGATCCTTTGTCATGAATAAATACGCGCATAAGTTGAGATGCCCTTAACTTCAACTTTGTACTTTACTTAGTTATTGGTCCATACTTGGAGCGACGAAAGTGTTATTCTTGAAGCGAATCCCAATAACTCGCTTTCAAATTCAAAATCATTGAAAAGATACTTGCTTGCGCCGAGTAAACTAGACCTTCCTCCAACGTCAATTATTACATCTGCATGTTCTCTATCTTACAACTCCATCTATTCTTTACGCATTGTATACACATAAAGCACTGAAATTCGAGCATTGAAACCGACCCCATCCAATTCACGGCCATATAGTCGTCTCAACACCCTATAAAAATAAAAATCGTTTAATATACGAGTATATGTTAATTTTACATAACTAATGAGTACATTTTTTAAATTCAAGATGTCTTCGAAAACTAGTAGTTATAAAAGAGATTCAGAATTCTACAAAGCAACGAGCAAAAAATAGAGGTATTGAAATATTGCGATTCGAAGAAATTGAAAAACTTGGATCTCAAAATAACCACGCAGAAGTACCACCAAAATTAACGGATCTTTGTACAATCTGCTATACTTCTGGAACGACAGGTAATCCAAAAGGTGTCATGTTAACCCATGAAAATGTTATGGCAGGAATTTCAGCAGTTTTGCTACAATTAGGTGAATATAAGCCTACGTCAAGAGATGTAATGATCAGTTTTTACCTCTTGCTCATATGCTTGAAAGATGCTGTGAAAATGGAATGTACATGGTTGGTGGTTCAGTTGGATTTTATAGCGGTGATATACAAAAATTATCTGATGATATGAAATCTTTGAAGCCCACAGTTATGCCAGCAGTTCCAAGACTTTTAAATCGACTGTATGAAAAAGTAAGTTTAACTAATGAGTTAAATATGCTAATCAAGTAATTTTAAATAAAAATTATTGTATGCTTTTGAGGCATTAACAGTTATTATCTTAAAAGAATTATTTTTAATTATTATGAGTGTGATTCCTATTATTCACTGATATAGTTGTTTATCAGCTTCCATTTATTTCTAACAAAAATTATGAAATAAACCGTTAAGAAACCACATATTTTCCCACTGTAGGATCTTATAAAAGAATGAAAGTGCTTATAAATAATAATATTTGAAATGTATTTGACCTGAGTTTTTATTTTCGTATTGTACTATTTCGTATTGTTCATCATTCGGGCCATTTTATTCTTTAAACTAGTTCTTATTTGATTGAATAATACACTCCCAGGGGTACTTCCATATCTTAAAGCAGTTCTCAAACACAAATTAGGGAATAAAAAGACCAGTATAAGACGACTCTCGATAAGCATTCGATGCGACTCTGTAGCACTTTTCTTCAAATGAAAACAAAAATTAATGGATCCCGAAAATCATTACTTTCCTAAATACATTAATTTCCTATAATTTTAGTAAACATATAATTATTTTCAGGCATTTAACTAAAACTGCACTGCTTGCACTGAACGGTACTGTAATATATCACCATACCGTAATATTTTTTTACTGTAACGGGGAGATCCGAGGAATACACATCTCTGATCCGGCCGTGTACAATATGAGTGATACAGAAGGTATCACTCACTTTTGCGTGCAATGGGGCAATGTTGCAAGCACTCGCCTCTCGATTACGCACCCTACGTAACACATCAGCTGGCCAAAAACTTAGCTACTGAATTGATACTCACAATTCCCGCGGAGGCGTGTCTTCTCGGCACCGCATAATCGCATTCTGCGGACGAGCTAACGTCGCTACTCCTGTGTACACTCGCGTGTGTACACTATCTTAAGGGACTATTCGTTCGGAAGGGTCGCACGACCGCTGTTAATGCACAGTTCGTGCTTTTACGAGGGCGAGTGAGAGAGAGAGAGATATTTCCTCTCTCTTTATCAATCGCTCGCACGTTTCTTTGTACTTCCGCGCTTCGCAGTATAGTGTACAGCCGGCATCGACGCATCCGGCTGTATTTTATTATTATCAATAAAAATCAATTCGCCCTACTTGGGCTCGAATACTGGCATGACCTCTCAGATTTTCTGGACGGCTTCTATTACTCGAGAGTATCGGGACTGGTCTCGCTCCCGAAAATGTAGCGCTCCAAGCTGCTTACCAGTGGCTACATCTTGAATCATCTCCGGATCGGCGCCGTCTCCAGTTTAACTCTCATTAGGAAGGCACAGCTTCTCCTGGACTTCCAACTGGTTGACAGGAAAATGCACGGGATCGCGTCAGCAATTAGACTTGTTGCCTCGGGCGCCGAGAAAACACTAACCTCGCTTCCGCCGATATTCCCTCGCGTCCCCTTCATTTTTCTTGCGGTCTTTCCCTCTGCCACGAATCACGTTAGCCTTGACGGGCCCAGCGCCTGGCGCCCGTCATATTATATAGTGATATATAATCCGTAAAATCTGTTTACTATCACTACGTAGAATATACATCAATACGTTATTTTAAGTATACCGCTGAATAGCTAAGAAAATTCTAAAGATTTTTCTAGCCAGGCATGAAAATGTCAGATTTACCTCCCCCAAATGTATAGTCGCTTAAAAAATGCTAAAAATCTAGCCCTTACGGTTGAAATGCTAGGCATCCATCGCCATCCATCTACATCTCAGCGAATAAGAATTAAAGGAATTAATGGAAAAGGACAGTAGAGACGTAATTAATTATTCGTAGCTACGGTCCTCTCTTATAGCAGCGCTCGGTGGTAGCGTCGAAGCTTCACTCTGGTCCACAGCTACTTCAGGCCACACTTCGTGGCCCTGTAAACTTTCAAGGTCGATGTTTGGTCTCCGGCATATCTGTTACGTTGCGCTGACCTCAGATCGGCTCTTCTAGTAAGTTAGCCGTGTTAGTAGTTGCGCTCCTATTTCTGTCCAGCCGAGTCAGCGTCTAGGGCGGAAGAGAGCATCTTGTGGCTCTCGCTGAAGGTCGGATCTCTGCACGGCAATTTCGCACGATGCCGGGAGATTGTTCTACCACTCTCTCTCTCTCTCTCTCTCTCTCTCTCTCTAGGGTCATAAGGAAAGCGTAAGCAATATTTATGCCAAAATTGTACTACATCTGTGATTTGACTAATGCTGTGATAGTCTGTAATTATATTTATAAATATACTTAAAATGTAGCGTCTATAATGTGTGCTTTGTGCAATATTTTGTAAATTATGTACAAATAAAAATTTATCTATCTATCTATCTATCCCTCTCTCTCTCTTTGAGGATCATTCAATTTCTGAATGGCTTCATGCATTTACTGCTACAGGATAGTGTGATTAGTCTGCTATTATTCGCGATTTGCATCAATAATCACTCTACAGTTATTCGGTTTGCTCAGCATATTATCTACACCGCTGAGACCAAAATTTATGGTTGCTTTCACCCTTATCACTTATACAACGGATTGAAGTCAATCCATGATCTTCGGTAGTAAATTTCATAGACGGTATTTATGTACTATTTGTTAATCAGATCTGCAATTTGGGTGTTTGGATCTCTCTCTCTTTCTCTCTCTCTCTCTCTCTCTCTCTTTGTATACGGTATGTGACGGGCGCTAGGTGGGACGATCATATAACCCTCTTCAGGCGTCGATTGGATTGGATGAGAATGGACAGCTGGAAGAAATATTTTATTTACTTGCAGATCTACAAGATCTTACAGCTACATAAGCCGGAGTACTCTTACCTCGCTGATCTGTTCTCTTCCAGCGCTTCTGATCGGCCGGTTAGGGGTGAACCTCAAGAACTTTCTGTTCCATGGATGCGCACCGAGACAGGAATCAGATCATTTTCTGTGCAAGGTGCTCATCTATGGAACAATCTGCCATCCTGCATTAGAAATGCGTCCTGCCTTAAACGATTCAGGGGGCTGGTGATGGAGCATCTGAAGGTACGGGACATTGCAGTTTAACTATTCTAGTCAGATGTCCTCATGGTTCTGTTTTAATTTGCGTCCTAAATTATTATGTTCTCTGTTATGCATGCATTATAAGTTGTCACGTGGCGGTTACCGGGTGGCTAATTTCGCCCGGCTCCCAGCCACCACGCGACTTAAGGACTTTCCGTCCTTTCCTCCCGCTCGATGTCGTCGCACGGAAAATCCGCGGACGCGGCGGAGCAAGCCTGGGTGCTCGCTGCTATAGGGAACGCGAAAATAGGAAAAGGCACACAAAATAATTACGCGGATGTTCAAATGTTAAATTAATAAATTATTTATTATAAAAAATTATCACAAACCAAAAACCCGACAATCTGATCGACGCTATCTAAAAACTTTCTCTCTCTCTCTCTCTCTCTCTCACTCTCCCGACGCGGATGATCGCGCGCACACCGAACAAAATATATATATCAATCCCACTTACTTTGGCGGCAGCGATCTTGAAGTTGGCGGGAAAAACGCCCTCCGCTTTGTTGTTGCAGCTAACTCTTGTTTCGCCAATCTCAAACCGCAAGGCGAGATCAAAGCGTCCCAAGGTTCGCTTGTTGATTTTGATCCTTGCTCCACCAATCTCTAACCCGCAAGGGCGAGATCCAAGTGTCACAAGGTCGTTTTTCTATCGGCAGGGAAATGTGCACTCTGGTGCACCGCTTCCACTCTCTCTCTCTCTCTCTCTCTGTCTCTTCTCTCTCTATCTACCTCTCGCTATCACTCTCTCTAAATACTATAATAAAAAAACTACTACTCGCGTCGCACGGAAACGTAGCGCTTCGCCGCTAACAGTCTCGGGAGGCACCGTGTCCCGAGACACACTAATCTAAATCGTGCGATCGAACAAGGATCGAGGGCCGATCGCGCGCCTAATTGCCCTCTCTCCTTGATTAGCCGCCGCGGCCCGCGCGCTTTCCCGCGCGATAATTACCGCGGTGCGCCGAATTTCGCGCAGCCCATTGCCCCCCACTCGGCGCATGGTCAAGGCGGCGAGCACGTGCTCAGTACCGCGGTGACCACGGCGAGATACTCGTCGCAAAGTATATGTGTGTATGATTGAATTTCATATTCATTCACTGTAAATACTTACATTGACTCATTGTGTGCATGTGTGTATGATTGTGATTCGACTGATAGATAATAAGAAAAATGTGATTTATTGATTTGTATATTTATTTATTTATTGTTGTTTCTGCGCTTCATCTGTGATGTTGACGAAACTATGATAATTTGTGATAATTTTTTATATAACTGACTAATGATGCTGTGCAATAATTTTGTAAAATTTTACAAATAAATCAATTATCTATTTGTCTTTCTCTCTCTCTGTTTTGATCGAAACTTGCAATTTAATCAGATTGTCACCAAAATTTATCAATCTTTATATGTCCTCAGATCATATAAATATACATTATCGAGCGACCTGAGATGTCAAACTGGTTGAGAATCTCGTATTCCCGAGGTTTGACTATGCCTGTGCAGTATTTAATGATGTAAATGACACACAAAACGTTAAGCTGCACTGAATACTTAATGCATGCGTGCGTATCGTTGAATGTAACATTCCTTTTCATTTTCACATTATTATCGATCGTTGCTATTTTTTAGCTGCTAGCGCTTTGATCAATCCTGACTTTCTCTTATGGTACGGAGTTGTCATGCTAAGATATGCAACAAAAGTGATTGCAAGATTCAAAAATACTAAATAACTTAAAATTTACCATGAGTAGCGACGAGATAACTGAAGAATTATTAAAAAATATGCAAATTCAAGGTAAGAATAAATTAAATTTAATTTATTCTTGTAATTTATAAGTTAAATATTAGGTGAGCAACTAAGTTCTCGCTACTTTTTTGATGAAAAAGCAACTTTATTGTGAAAAAGGCTGACAAATGAATCATTCAAAGTATTGCCCACTGCTAGGATAACTTTTTCCCATCATTCTGGTAAAACTCGAAACCGTGACCGTAAAAGTGTTCGTCTTTTGAGGCAATCCACAAATCAAGCCATTTTAAGATATCTTCATATGAGCGGAACTGCTCAGCCAAAACATGTGCCATCGAACGAAACAAACAATAGTCTAACGACGCAATATCTGGGGAATATGGCGTTCGAGCGTCACGCTGTAGAATCACTTTTTCGTGCCGCTGCTCGTATTGTGGCTGCTTTTTGCACAGTGATGGTTTCGTACAATATCAAAAATTCATAGTAAATAATACCGCCCTGGTTCCACCAAATATACAGCATTGTTTTCACATCGTGAATATTCGGCCGAATCGACGATGTAGAAGCATGACCAGACTGTCCCCATGATTCTTTTGTGTTTGGGTTGCTGTAATGAAACCATTTTTCATCATCCCTAACGATGCGATAAAGAACAATTGTTCACAAGCAAAAAAAGACGCTTAACGTCTCTTTGTTTTAAATCATATGGGACCCAAGCTCCTTGCTTTTTAATCATTCCCAGCACATGCAATCGCTTGGAAATGGCTTGGCGGGTAATTCCTAATGCCGAAGCATCCTCGTCGAGCAATGCGTTTAATTCGGCGACTTCGAAGGTTTTCGGCCTTCCTTCACGCAAACGGTCGTCATCATCGAAATCACCATCTTTGAAGCGACAGAACCAATCACGGCACGTTCTTTCACTTAAAATAGCATATCGGTAAGCGTTTTGCAGTTCTCAATATGTTTTAGCCACCTTTTTTTTCGAACGAAAGAAGAAAAGCAAAATGACATTTTCAGACAATCAAAAGTATATGACGCAAAAACAAAATCACTAATATGTCAAGGCGGCTTGTTTATATGTGTCTTAGCTTGGTTCATGACGTTTTAGATATGTTACAATCTACCAGCACTTACTGTTGAAGCCATCTCTTGAAAAACAGCGAAAACTTAGTTGCGCACCTACTAATACTATTTTTATTGCAGATAAGTAAAATTTGAAGTGGCCTAATACGAATGCGATCGAGGCATTTGGAAAAACGCAATACGAAATGCAAGTGCAGCGCAAATTTAATGAAAAAGACATTAGTAAAATGGAAGAAAATTATAATATAGTATTAAATAAGCTAAAGGGCAGCTGAAAAAATGAGCAATGACAAGATCACAGTATACCTAGTGAATGTTAAAAAACCATAACTAAAAATACAATAATAATAAAATAATGTTTTATAAAGAGCAAGTGTGGTATGCGAGCTGGCAACAACCTGTGATACAATCGAATAATTACCTCGCATTTAAGTCAACCAAGGTCCACTATGGCAGCAGATTTCAAAAAAATGTAAATAGCATAAAAATGGTAATAATCGGATTGGCAATAATGGAAAAGTTGTGAAAATAAATCTAGGGTTGCACTACAAATGAAGCGGAATAATGACATTTAAGACTCAAAATTATAATTTAACTTTTTAACTTATAATTTAATTTAACTAAATTATAATTTATTCTGTTTATTTAATTTAATTCAATATGTTACCATACTAACGAATAATATTTAGTACAGTTATTAAATTAAACGTAAAATAAGAGTTGTTATTTTACAATAATAATTATTAAAAGCGAATAATTAAAGTTATTTAGATAGCTTAGTGCAAAACTACGCCAACAGATATTTGAGTATACAAATGAACATAATTACAACGAAAGAAGAAATTTAAATAGTTTTATTGTATATCGAATATTGATTAAATTAAAACTTAGATAATAGTTTTTATTGCAAACAGATAAAATATATAATATTTATTACTAAACTCGTAGTATAAATGTAGTTGTTATATTACTTTCATTTTCTTGAAATATTTAAAGTAAAATATTTCCAGCCAAAAATATGCTGTTTTTATCATTTTAGATTTGTAAAAATTGAAGTTTTGCTAGTAGATTCGAATTTAGCAACTCCAAAAACTCTTGAGTAAGAAATTTAAAACCAAAATAGTTAATAGAAAAATATATACTAGAAAGGGTTAAACTACGAACTGTCCTTTTTGAGAAAGATGTGGCTGATAGGTACACCTGATTACAAAACGAGGGTATTATAATCTAGTTAATGCTCTATTATCATTTATATTGTTAGTAAGGTATTATGAACTAAAATTTATTATAATGTATGATGTTAATTCATCTTTACTTAAATTTAATTTTCTTAAATTGATTTATTTAAATCTCATCAAGCGTGAAAACTTTTCAAACTACAGATATCATAACCACTATATATAATGCGTATGTCGAACTATATGCCTAAGTTGTTTTAGATTGTAAGTTGTGATGTGATGCTTCCTCTACGAGGCCGACGAGCCTCGGAGGGGCCCGGAGCACCCGCCACTCTCCGGTCGCGCCCGTCTGCCCGTTATGCAGGGTTGTAGTCGCCCCGAAGGGGACCCAATTGGGCTAGCTTCAGGGTTCGGATGACCTTCACCCGAGGACGACGGCGCAGGCCGTCATCTTCGCAGAGGCGTTCTCCAGGCCTCTTCTCGCGTTGGGGCGCAGTTTTCCTGCTCATACCTGGCACGGTTTCAGGCTATCGCTTGTTCGACGAAATCGCTTGTACTAAGTGCGGGGGAAACTGCGGCTGTGGCACTGGTGGCTTGCTCCGTTACCGCGATGGGGGCGACTGCTGCGACGCCGCTGGTGGGCTGCGTCTATACCGCCTTGTTCATCTTTCGCAAAGAATCCTCCAGATGGACAACAGTCTCGCCCAGTACCGGTTTTGAACGGCACAGCGTACTTAGTAGCCAGTTTCCCGAAGACCCCCTTCGCGGTATCGGACAGGGTGTGCTCGCGTCGGAGCACCAAATTATCCGGTTGTAACGTGGCATTGCACCGGTTTTAGTTATAGGCCCGGCTATGTCTCTTCCTGGCCTCGTCATTATAACGACGAACTAAATCCTGACCTTTAGCGCCTCGAAAACTTTGGATTAGTACTTTCCCTAACTCCAGGCCTGCTCTTTCCTCAGGAGCTTCACCACGGAAACTTTAAGTTCCGATTGTATGGGAATGAATCCCTAGAAGGTTCGAAACTCCTTTATATTTTGGGGGGCGGGGTATTGTAAAATGAGGGCGATTCTCTCGGTATCTGCCCTTAGTCTTCCCGTATCCAGGTGAAATCCAAAAAAACCAACGCGTGAGCAACAAAACTCGCACTTACCTCTATTGATCTCTAGCCCTGGCTTGCGGTTTAAAGTGATAAACGTTAATGATATTGTACTGTCGATGTTCAAGTTTACATCGCAGGCAGTTGGTGAGGATGGCATTCTGCATAGTGTAGTTGTTAAGGCTTTCCGGTCATAGATCCGTTTTTAGTGCGCCCGTACAATAGCTCGCTTAAAAGTGGAGGCTTCCCACAGGTGTAGAAGAAGGCTCAAAAACACCTTCGAGACCAGATGATCTTCGGCTAATTTTACTGCTCTTCTTTCTCTCAAAGGTGCTTGAGAGAATTGTATATGACCAATTTATCGAGTACTTGGTGTTTCATAACATCTTTGATCTACACCAAATTGGGTATCGACAGCAAAGTTCGACTGAAACTGCTCTGTGAACCCCCCCCCCTCCCCCGCGAGAGGTACTGAATTGGGTATACTTATCGGAGAAAGAACAACTTGTCATCTTCGATAGCGTAATAAAATCTTCATGGCTCTCCACCACGCTTCGCATTCCTCAGGGTTCTGTATTAGGACCATTACTGTTTTTTCTTTACATTAATGTTTTCGGTCTTGCCCTAGACTCTATCGGTATAAGACATATTTCATATGCCGATGACCACCATATACCATATACCATATACCGTAATTTACCATAGTTTTTCTAAGAATAAACTACGAGGTAGGAGTCAGACACGCGACAGCGGTGACGTGGGTAGTCTCAGACTGGGCCGGCTCTGTGTCCTTGAGAATCAATTTTGGAAATACGTCTGCGATTCTTTTTGGAACTCGTAGTTCCCTTTCTGATATTGAGTCGGCTAGGTTTAATTCTATTGAACTTTGGGAGGGGACAGTCATGCGTCTGTCTGGGACTGTTAAAAGCCTTGGAATTTTGCTAGACGCAGATCTTACCTCGAGACCACATATTGAATTGGTTTGTAAAAGAATATACCAGGTTTTATATAGCTAAAAAATTTTCCGTTAGTACACCACGGAGGTTCTTCGTGCTAAACTGGTACGTTTTTTGATTTTTCTTCAGTTAATTATTGTTCTACAGTTTACTTACTTGCGTCACTGGAGCTTAAGACAAGGCTGCAATGCTCACAGAATTCTTGTGCGCGGTATGTGACGGAAGCTAAGTGGGATGATCATATCACCCGCTTCAGGATCTGATTAGGCTGAATGGGAGTAGACGGTTGGAGGGAAGTTTTTATGTATTTACAGATCTACAAGAGCTTACGGCTGCGTAAGCCGGAGTACCTCGTTGATCTGTTCTCTCCTGATGCATCTGATCGGCCGGTTAGGGGTGAACCTAAAGAGATTTCCGTTCCTCGGATGCGCACCGAGACGGGAATTAAATCTTTTTCTGTTTAAGGCGCTCATCTGTCGAACGGACCGCCATTCTGTATTAGAAATGCGCCCTCTCTTTCTCGCTTCAGGGGGCTAGTGATGGAGCCTTTGAGGGATCGGAATATCACTATAGATGTGTGTATCTTGAGTATGTATGTATTATCCTTCATTTTATACAGTACATACATTCATCCCATTCATTGTATGTAAGAGTGTATGAGTGTGTACTGACTCATAGATAATGAATTATGAGAGAAATGTGACTTATTATATATTTAATTATTTATTGCCATATGCTGCGTTACATCTGTGATAATTACATATATGTAATATAATTTATATTTAAGCTGACTTAAGATGATTGCCTTTCTAAGTGTTATTTGTGCAATAATTTTGTAAAAATTTTGCACATAAACTTCTATCTATCTATGTATCTATCTCTCTCTAAATTCTCTTCTCCCTTCAATTTTTCCTCTTTCTATTTCGTCAGCTTTTTTTCTATAACTCAGAAATTCGAGCTAGACAGACTGCTGCGGGCGCTTAGTCATCACCTAGACTACTCTATGCAACTTACCGTCACGTATAATTCTAGAAATTTAAATTATTTCTATATAATTAACTAAAAACAAGTAAAGACCAAATGTTATTAAGCAGAAATTGATTATTTTACTTCTAGAGTTTCCGCTAATCTATGAGTCAATAAATCGAAGATAAAAATCTAATCAAAGATTCAAAGATTTCTTTAAAATGAGGTCGTTATTTTGATTACTTGAAAGATTCATCATTTATCAAGTACACCGATATCTGCTTTAAATTCTCGTAAAAATCTTGAATCCAGCAAACTGTCAACTTTTGTCAAGTTTGGTAATTTCGAAAAATTTTGAATTAAAATTACAAGGTTTGTTTAGAAAAGGCGATTTTTTATTTTTTTCTATAAATAC
Organism: Sycophaga agraensis; assembly: GCA_018906755.1. NCBI lineage: Eukaryota > Metazoa > Arthropoda > Insecta > Hymenoptera > Pteromalidae > Sycophaga > Sycophaga agraensis. The sequence continues at coordinate 15,185 of JACCIE010000137.1, forward strand.
TTATTCATCCAAATATATTACTTATGGCAGACAAATTCGGATCTTTTTTTTCGTATTATCTCAAGCAAATGACAACAAGTTCAAGGTAAAATTTCTTATTGACCATACAATATCCTAATAAGATGTAACGATGATTTCCTGACCCATATACCTTTCTTTATGGAAAATTTTGGTTCCTTATGCGCATGTTCAACATTCTCTATTGAAAGTCACAACGACGTTATGAAAAAAATTTGTTATTGGACGCAATATATAACGCAACAAATTACTAATCTGTATTTTGCATTATTGTTTATTAATTAATTAAAATTATTCATTACCATGATGAGTCAGTGTAATGTAAAAAATTGCATTAAATATAGTGATTCGTTAAAAATATTTAGAAAACCAATAGGAAGAAATTTAACTCTTTCAGTGAAAGTTTTAATTAAAAATTGTACTAAAGGATCAATTTAGGTATACAATAGATTTATTTATAATCATGTGCTTTTCTATGATGAATATTATCAAAAGTTATAGGAACGATGCAATGCTTGTTGCCTAATGAGGAATGGATTTTCAAGGTTTATTCAACATTTTTTTAAATAGTTTGTAAAAAAATTGAAAGTTTAAATCAAAATCTATTGAAATCAAATCAAGATATTAATTCAAATAAATATTCGTTTATTGGCAAAATATTATATGCATATGCTTGTTATAGCATTACCGAAATAGAACGGAATTATGACTCTCGTGAATAATGTTGAAACTGATTAAAAAATAATAATTATCAATTACCTATCAAGTAAGTAATAATTATTATCTTTCTATATTTAGTTCAAATTTTTTTTTGGAAAACTGAATTATGATTCGTGAGTATATCATCGAATTTGCAGCCTCGGTCGTCTTGGCGCCGGCTCTTGAGTGATATCGGGCGCCGGCTCTTGAGTGATATCGGGCGTCGGCAGACCTACTCCGGTGTTGTTGGGTCAGAGAGGCCCGGATGGGCTCACTTGCCCCGATGGAGTTAGGATTTCTAGGCTGCTGGGGACCTCGCGAAAACTGCCCTTAACAATAATTCACCGCTAGCGACCATTCGGCAATCGGCATTTTGTGTTCGTGCCGACCGCCTGCTAACCAACGGCCGCCGCGCCTACGGAGCATCGGGTTCTTGTTTACCCATACGGCCGGCCGAGTGCAAGGCTGCCCGAGGGCTCCGTCACAGCCCCCCCCCCCCTCTCCAAACTGTACATACCCCTGCGGATGTCGAGTTTGTCCCCCTTTGGGCCCCTCCTAGCGATGAGGCGCGTCACCTGGAAACGCGTGCTCGCCGTCCTTGAACAGCTGACGGTAGACTGTTAGCCAAGCAACCACTTCCTGCTGCAGCTACTTATACAACTGTCGATCCCACCTCATCTTCGAGGGAGCCATGTAAAGTAAGCTCCTTCACCGATTTCGTCGAGGAAGGACTTCGCCCAGCGCTGGCTACTTTGCGCCTACTCCGGGGTTGAACAATGTCTGTAAGTCTGTTAGCCGACCTCGCCACGTCAAAGACTCGACATGTCCCACTGCCTCCACAAATCCTTCCTTGCGACAGGGCTTTTTGTCATCCTTGAAGCCTTTACTGCACCGGTCATCATAGCGTTCATTTATCGCTAGAGTCCTCTCTTGAGCCTTACTCCAGCGCATCAGATCCCGCACACTTTGGATCTCTTGGTAAATCACTCCAATCCGGTAGTCGGATCTGATATGCTCCAACAGTATCCCAACTAACTGCTGCTCTGGTAAGGAAGGCTCTTGAGTACTGGTCTGGGAATAGAAACGGCTAATGAACTATTATACTATATACCCCGAACCCAGCCGAGGCACATCAGCCTCGGGGTGGAAGTACCATGTCACAAATTTTATTGATAACTATTACTGTCTTACCGCCAATATTGGTGACCTTTTTACTCATAACTTATAATGTACTAATAAAATTAAAATGTAAAATTTTTATTAGAGAGGTAGCCTTTTTGCTCTGTTACAATTTATGCAAAACAGTTTAACTGAAAATAGTTCACAACCGTTAAGGCACATACGATAATAATGTACATATAATGATTGAAAGACAAATTTCTTCCAAATTGAGTATTTCACTTGTATTTAATTGGTTATTAAAAGGTAAGTTTAAATATTCAGCTGCAAGAATATACAAGAGTTATGACAATGAATAAACTTTAAATTAAATAGCTTCAATGTAGGAATGTGGAAAAGAATTATGAAAAAAATAATAATATATGCTTTAGCTAAAGTAGGAACTTTATAGGACTATAGGTGAAACCTACTAGTAAATTACCCACGCGATAGATACAAGAGCAGAGCAACCCACCTATGCAAAGAGGGTTTGTCGGTAGGGTGCAACTAGAAATACCTATCCAACCTTCGATGAGTTTGGGGACGTTAGAAGGTAGGTACAGGGGTATCTCAGCAGGAGCTGGTCGGGGTAGTTCAAGATCTCGTGAAAGTGATAATCTGCCGAATATAATATAGTCAATTTTTACAATCATTTCTAAGTATCTTAGACATAGGTATAGCATGAACTAAGGTCGGCCTCATCACACAGTAATTAGGCACAATCTACTGTAAAATATTTTCTGATTACCATATAATTTCCCCTATATTTAGTACGTCTTTCCATATATAAAAACTACATATGCCATCAAAGAATTTGCTATACGTTAAAATATTCGCGACTCTCACTCCTCATGAGTTTAAGTCAAAGTTCACATATATTCCAAAAACTTGTTGATAAAATAAAAAAAATTATGCACTAGAATCAAATAATAAAAAAATAGTATGCAATACTAATGCCACCATCAGCGGCAGAGCTGAACACGGCGTCAAACTAATTTTCGTCGATGGTATTTGACACAGATACCCGCAGAAAGCGAGTGTTAAGCTCATCCGGCGTGAACCCATGCGAAGACTCTCGTGGTATGCTCGTGACAGCAACCCTAGGTTCCGCAACTCACGCCAGATTGTGCTGGAATTTAGAAATCGGCTGATCTACCCTCTCATGCACGTATTTGAAGATATCGAGAAAGTTTTTTAAGAATTACCTTCGTCCTGTTCGTCTGTAACGTCTGTACAATGTTCTACTTTGTCGCTGCAAATGACAAAGCTCAAATCCAAGAAAGGCCATCTTTATTTAATTTCATAATTTTAACGGGGGCCAATTCATCAATTGCCGTCATTAAATTGTGTTTAAGCTTCGCGACTGTGAACTCAAGGTCAAAATCCTCCGCCAGTAGCGGCCCCTAAACGCAGCTCACCAACCGATACGGTGCAGATCACCGTATCTTTGTCATCCACAAGAATGACATCAATCCAGTTACAGAAAATGGGTGCTATATACGTAGGACCGTATTCAGATTACCGAGAATGATTTTGTGACTGTAATCCAGATTATCGCAACTCATCCAAAAATATAAAGTTCCTCGTAAAGGAAACATGCGGGGACCTATAGACGACGCAAACTAATGTAGGCTGAGTGGCACGATTCTGCACAGAACAGAACAAGTACTCCAGCACCCCTGGCCTTCTAGGCAGTGATGCCAGAAAATCAAGACTTTTCGCTGCTGCGTAAAGCGCCTCTGCGCTGATAGGCGGAGAGCTCGTGCACGGTTTGAAATAGGAGGCGCTGGAAGGGATGAAGAAGGAATACACTCCTGCACGGCGCGCTATAAGTTGAGCTACATTAATATTATCAAATGTAAATAAATACTACCTATCATTACATTTTGTTATAAAAAAAATGAACATTTGTAAAAAATATGTATGCAAGTCATATGCTTGCGTAAGTCCCAACATGCTTTAAAAGTCTATGTAATAGATATGCGAGTACAACATTATATATTTAATTATTTTAAAAACTGGCAATAATAATATTTAAATGATTAAATAATTTATTAACGTATACATGAATAAACGTTTAAGTATATTAATAAAAGAAATTATATTAATTTATTAATATATTAAGTACAATTAATGAAAAGAAGTCTGCAAAAATCAATTGCACTTGCTTTGAAACAGATTTAAGCTTGCGCTGACTAGATCAAGCAAAGTAGCAATATTCTTTTATTTACTCAGATAAATAATTTACTTAGTGAAATTACTTGTTTCTATCTACATTTAAGCCACTCAGATCTTAACCATTACTTCGTGAGTTGGGTTATTGGCAAAAATATTAAAGTCATAGACACCGTATGCTCTATCACTTATCACCCTTCTTCTCCAAATACATGTTTTAACCCTTTCACTGGCAATGTATCATTCATGATCAAAAAAAAGTCGTGCCACAACTGGCGATATATGAACAAATTGAATAACTGCTGCATTTTTCAACTAATTCATTTCAAATTCGCTGTGTAAGGGTTTGGGGGTTGCTGATTACGAATCTAAGATCAGAATTAAAAAAGTTCAAAATTACGATCAGAATCGATTCTGCGGTCCCAAAAACCCGTATATTTATAGTTATTGTACAATTTTTTAAGTTTATTGTCCTACCACTTTTGGTACGTAAAATAAAAAAATTTATATTTTAATATAAATTTAATAATTTATTGTTTAATATATAATTTTCAGCTTTCTTTTTCATTTAGGACAATAGAATTTACATTTTTTCAGGTTTTTGTATTTGTGGCAACGGGATTCAAATCTTATTTTCAGGACAACAGGATGAACTTTATTTTTCAAGTTTTATTTATTTCGGGGTGTTACTTGGAGATCATTGCACAATGGACAACAAAATTAATATTTTATTTTTAGCTTTATTACAAAGCAAAAGAAAGCATAAAAACTAAAAAAAATTGCTCTGAAGTGGAATCGAATCCGGGTCTCCAAAATGAAACGTTGTAAGACACGCGCCTGTACCTACTCGACCACCGTACCAATTATATTTAATAAATATTGAAAATTGTATTTGACTATCTCGCAGAAATCAAGAGCCCAAATTTCTGCTTTTAGCTTGGTTTTTATTTTGCTTTCATCATAAAATTGTTTATAAACTTGTTCGATCAAAAATTTGAAATGCATAATGAAGCTAAATATGAAACAATTGATTTAATATAAAATTAGGGTTTTTATAATTATTTAAAGGCTATATTTTTATAAAAATAATTGTATACTCTAAGTATATAATTTATGCTTAAACTCATAGTTGTAACGAGTTACACTAGTTGCGACGCGCAGCTAGGTGTACGCATCGAAATCCGCCCGTCTAACGGTACCTGTAATCGGGTAGGGATAGCAGCCCAGGCCCGATTGTATAGAAGAAACTTCTTCCTCTTTCACTCCGGACCGTCTGCCGATCAACTTCTTCGACCTGCGGCCTTCACGAGCGAATTCTAAATCCATCGCATCGCGCCATAAGCAAGGATAGTTGAGACGACCCGGCATTTGGGAGGACAAGGAGAAGACTCGGCCGGAGTGGAAGTAGCCAACAAGCGCCACACCTCATCAGCGAGCAAAGATAAGAAAAATAGGAGCTATGTCTCTCTCTTCCCCTCTTGCCTCGTACTATTGATAATTAATCCGCGAATCCTTGAGTCCTTCTGCGAATTCGATTTCGGAACTATAGGATCTATGTGCGGATGCAATATAAAATACAATACAACTCCGTTTCGATTATATAAGTATACATTTTATAATTCTGCGAACTAATTAAAATTATATAGTTAATGTAAATAATAAATGTTTGACGGTTACAACTACTATCGTCTATTAATTGTTTATAGTAAACACCCTCCCTTTATTCTACGAATTTTACATTCGCTTAATTGAAAGGTAGGATAGTTTCATAGTTTGTTAATATTATTTATTGCATAAATAATATATTGATTAATTGTACTTAATATATTAAAAAATTAATATAATTTCTTTTATTAATATACTTAAACGTTTATACATATATACGCTAATAAATTATTTAATCATTTAAATATTATTATTTGCCATTTTTCAAAATAATTAAACATATAATGTTGTATATCTATTGCATAGACTTTTTATAGCATGTTGCGACTTATGCAAGCATAAGACTTGCATACATATTTTTTACAAATGTTAATTTATTTTATAACAAAATTTATTGTAAGGTAGTATTTATTTACATTTAATAATATTAATGTGTCACAATTTATAGCACGCCATGCAGGCGCGTGCCGCGTATTCCTTCTTCATCCTCTCCAGCACCTCTTATTTGAAACCGTGCGCGAGCTCTCCGCCTATCAGCGCAGCGGCGCTCTACGCAGCCGCTAAAAGTCTTAGTTTTCTGGCTTCACTGCTTTCAGGCCTTTAAGTATTTGAGGTAGAGAGTATGCTTACTTGGAATTGCTTGTCGATATAAAGCGTGACTCTTCCACCATTAACGTTGCGATCTTGCTGAATTACAGAAAATCCATTAATCTTGATGATCGTGTCCACGATGCAAGAACCTAACCTGGTTTCCGCTATACCGAGCACATAATAAGATGATTATGTAAATGAAGATGAAGTGCCTCAACGTGAGTGCCTCTAAGAGAGTTCACATTAATGAAGCCTGTCTTAATGAAACTAGCACCCTTACTGCACCCCGCAACCCTAGCTGTATTATTCCCCCTCCCACTTCTGGCGACCTGCGACGTCAAATATGATAGACCTTTATATCACTACTAGAACGACCATACTCTCAATCTCAATGTGAATCTGCTGATCACTCAAACAAAACGACAAGGGCTACTGCTTAAAGAATCACTCGCCAGAGAACTCTCCCGTGAAGCTCCCGACGAGTACAAGCTCATGAATAAATTTATAATCTCCTTCTTAGAGGCTACAGCGTGAGCCCTACCATCCCCTCTCCATCTAATAAAAAATTTACCACGTCGATCCCAAACGAACATAAAACGGAGATCGCGCGCAGTATCTTCGTACTGCTTAAACGCACAATATTGACTTCGGCTTAACTACATATTTATAAAAATAGTAAATTATCTGGCATCAGACGTCGCTGCATGTGAGCAAGAAAACAAAACATTTTGAGTTCAGAAGGCAGTAAAGGACAAGATTAGCAGCTTGAATTGTTCTAAGCTGTACTTTAATTGATGGGATTGACGGTTGGAATTTTTCACCAACCCCTCAATGGGAACTCGCTGTTCGCGCCCCGAGCTGACCAGGGAGACTAGGTCGTCAGGTTCGAAGGAGGGGAGCACATAAGTGATCATCAGAGGGCGAGACTCTCATGCTAGCACAGTCGACCACCCCCGTGATAACGAACTCAATGTCATCACCCACTGCCGAGACTTCCCTCACATCATCCTGATTATTGCTCGAAATTATGCTATTTCTATTGCTGTTTCTATTGTGTTTATTATTATTGTTGATTTGTTTACTATGGCTCGTTTTAATGTTTTTAAGGTGATTACTGTTATCATTTGTGCCGGTATTGGGTTAGGTATTACAATTTTGAATTAAACTATTATTAATGTCATCAGCTCCCGTGCTCCCGGTAGTAGTTCACAGCCCCAACGATACGTCCTCCTCTAAATTTAACGCCCGCGTTAACTTACCTTTATCCATTTTGATAAAGTTTAAACTATATGTATTTACTTGCGCACTTAATTTTAATAAATTGTCGGACATCTCGGTGGCCAGTCAATCTTCTCCTTAATTATTCCCCGCATTTCCTTCAATAAATTTTTTAATTCTTTGATCACATTGATGAGCAGTGAGCAATCCTCACGCAAGGCTCCTAACTCGGCTGACTGCGCTTTGTTGATGTTTTCAAGCTCAGAGACCCAAATCATATGAGCCATTATTGTCTCTTTTGCTACTGGTGCGGATCGATTCAAATCAGGGTGGGCTGAGTCGAGACTCCTCGCAAGAAAAGTATGAAGATCGGCCATTGCTTGATTAATGAAATCAAATCTGTTGCAAAACAGGTCAATTTTGGATACCAAGAAGTCCGATCTCGCTTTCAAAGCTTTGTATATGATCTGTAATGATGAGTCGAGTGGCATAGATGTTGATGCAGGCATCAGGCTAATCTTATAGGTCGCAGTGGAGCTTGTGGCAGCTGTTTGACTAAGCGGTGCCTGCCGCACGGTGACCCGCTCAACATCCGTGTGGGCGCCTCTCATCGTCTGCCCTGAGATGAGATGATTAGTGTATAGACGGGAAAGCGCTTGCTGGACTTAGTCCCGCGCTGCAAGGGCAGGCCGTTTCGCCCCACTCGGTTGACTGACGGAGCGGCCAAGTGTTAGAGTAGCGCTCTCTCTTTCTCAGATAAGGAGGGAGCACTTGACAAAGCACGCTTCAGCTACACACAGGTGTAACACGTGTATATGTACCACGCGCGATGCTGTCGTGGAGCATTCTAGATGACAATGCAGCTCACATTTGCTGCATTTCACTAGCGCTCTAACACTTCACCTCGCCTGCGCTCAGACTCAGCACGCCTTCCATAAATGCAGATGGTGCTGCAGATGAAGGTGGATAGATTAATGGATCGCTACCGATGTATACTAGTGTGTCCGTGGGCATAATAGCCGGAAGATTTCGCGCCACGTGTTCCACCGATGAGACACATATGAGCACTACACTGTCACTTACTTGTGTCGCGCTGCACTTTATTCTTTTAAATTCTAATATAATTAATATTCTAATTCTTTAAAAATGGAATTCCTTGGCTCGTAGTAGAAGCCACGCAGTTAATGCTCCGGTTGCATGAAGTCTGCAGGAGCCCTTGTATCTCTGTAAAATATGTAGAATCTTTACAAAAATAAATATAGCTAAATGCAATTTAAGTAGGGAACTGATCGGTAAACGTCTGTCATTACTTAGCGAGAGAGAGAGAGAGAGAGAGAGAGAAAGGGAGAGAGAGAGAAAAAGAGAGAGTATTGAGCGACCAAATCAAGTATTGTAAGTTTGATTATAATATTAATTATTTTTATATTAATCATGTACTACTTATAGTTTAAAATCTAATAAGCATAGTAACATATTTGCCTACATTTTATTTTTATTAAAATATGGTACACATCATTATTAAGAAACAAGCAATAACGGAAACTTATATTAAAAAGTGATATTATATTATACGTGCAATTTGTAATCTTATTGAATGTATATTAATCGCAGATGTATGACATAAGAAAATATTATAAAGAAAAATATCTTTATAGGTTCAATTAGAATTAGAGAATTCTATTCTGAAGCGAGCATTATTTAATCTTGGTCTTACAGCTAAACAGTCAGATATCAAAAAAAGTATTGTAAGAAAAAATACCATTTGGGATAGTTTGTGTTTTAAAAAAATTCAAGAAGATATGGGTGGAAAATTAAGATTAATGTTAGTAGGTTCTGCGCCACTTGCAGGCAATATTCTCACTTTTGCAAGGTGTGTTCTAGGATGTTTGATTGTAGAAGGATATGGACAAACAGAATGCTGTGCTCCAATTACACTAACCATACAGGTATTTTTAATTAAAATTATTATTGTTATTTTTTTATTCTTAATAAACATTACCGGTTAATATTAGTTTTAAATGTGTATTTGTATATTCTCTTACAAATCAATTAGTTTATTATGTAAAAAGCTATATCAGTATAGAAGATCAAAAAGTGGATTGTTTTATTTATTTAAATTTACTTTCAAATTGTGTATAATAGGATTAGCCGAGCTTGTCGGAATCTTAAGGTTTACAGTCACACAGAAATTTTGTTCAAATATCATACAGACTGTCCATGAAATAGTTGTCTCCAGAATGTCATGGGAATTGCGCTGCCTATTCAAAACCGAGAGTGCGAGCATGTGGGGATCGGAGGGCCTGCCCAGTAATGCCCCAGAAAAGGAGCTACGGTAGTCTATTTCAGCACGAATCAATATAGAAAAAAGTATCCACTGAAAAAAGTACTCTAGTATCGTATTTCAAATTATAGGGACAGACATTAGTAAAACAAATTACGCCATCAACAATATAAGTGTTAGAACTTATATTTTAGGTACTAGCCGTAGCTCTCTACATTTAAATACATAGTGTAAAATATCTCAATGTATAGAACAGCTATTTGCCGTTCTTAAATTTGAGATCGTACCACTAAGCATGGTATAGCTTTCATCCGATCTCTCATCAATGGTACGCCTTGACAGATAACTCAGTGATCCTCAAAAGTTTAATTTGAATGAAAATTTAAAAAATCTACTAATTCAAGCTATTACAATTATATTTTCATCCAGAGAGATATTGTTTGTATTAGGTTCATAGATGAATCTATTAAATATATTAATATACAGAATATACGTTCATCAATGAATCTACATAAGAATATTCATACAAATATAGAGTTTAAAGAGTCAGCCAGTGCAGACTAAAGTTACATTTTCATCATTCTATAAATATCTTATTTAGATTTATCGATAAATATATTTTGAATTACTTAAAGCAAATTAGCCTCCGAAGGCTACCATTAAGAAAATTGCTGTGATATGAAATAAGCAATAGCCAAGCCTTAGTTTAAATGCCTTTCAGCTGCTTGAGGCTCGTTTTCATTCAATAAAATTAGAAGACATTCACCGATGAGCATTTATCACTTTTATCATTGTAAAAAGTCTTACAATAAATCTCTCAATTACGGATGAAAAAAATCAGCGTCAAGAAGTTAAATTGAGTTTCGACTAAGCCGTTCCTGATTACTTTTTTTAATGTTTTCTCAAAATGTGGTCAGTTAACTTAAAATGAGATATTTATTACTTATTAATATTTAACAATATTGTCAATTTAGGAAAATTTAAAATTTTTAATAATTAGAATATTTTTTAGATTACAAGATTGATTGAAAAACTTTTTATACTTTAATGGATGAATTTATAGATAAAATGTTTTCCCCCTTCCAAACTTAAAGAAAAGGATAATCTTAAACAAAAATATATAACATATTTGTTTCAAACTAAACCTTTGTTAAGTCTCCTCGTATATAAGATAAATCCGATATATCGATAATTGGTGATGCAGGATCAAACGATACATGTAAGTATCTACACACACATTTATACATACAGGTATGCTGATGCCCTAAGCCTTTGTCGATTTATTCTAGAATGGGAAAATTATATTAGAATATGTTTTTTTACTGAAATCTAATACCTTTTTTCTGTGGATGCTTATCTTCGTGTAGTGTTGCGCGTACCGAAGAATCGCAGCGAGTAACTTCCTCCGACGTAAACTCGGAGAGGATGTGCACAGGGGAGCTCAATGAATTCACGAACACAACAGGAGGCTAACCATCGAGCCCGATTCCGGTACCATCAGATACAGGCAGCCGTCCTACTACAGAAGTTAAGCATCTTTTAATATATCGCACTCGAAATGAAGTTTTCAACTGCGTTATCCTCGTTGTTCCCTTGCAACATCTTATCCTGATCCATCTATAAGAAAAAAATATTTTGGTTAGTTCGCCTTAGACTAAGAGTCAATCCTCCCCCGCTTTCTTAAGTTCAGGTAAGTATATCAGGTGCTGTACATGCACCATTGCTATACATCTCTCAGAATCCTCCAAGAACACTCTATTTCCATAAGTTTCTTGATTTCGAATAGTCTCGCATACTTGGAAGACAGTTTGCCGCGTTTGATAATACGTGCTCCTGAGTCTCGGAACTTAGTCGACTTTCTAAAGCTCCGATTGATGTTCATACGAACTCTAATGGTCTAGGCCCGTGTATTGTAAATATGTAGCTTCATCAGCAGGAAGATAAAGGTTTCTGACTATAATAGATTAGAAATCTATAGAGCACGTGCAACGGTCCTTCCGATAACAGTCAGCAACGGTTTAACTTGTATAAATGAATTCCAGGCTGCCCATTCCTGAGCTTCCTGTAACCGTCAATCCATTTGTTGAGCGAACTGTTCACTCTAGGACAATCTCCCTAATAGTTTCACTAATAATCTAACTAGCCTAATTCAGTTCTTGCAGTCCTTACATGTCGGACCTACAACTATAAGCCGATCCAGGCTGCTGTATAACCGAAGTTAGTAGAAGAGAATCGCAAAAGTCCGGGCAATAACAATGCGTTCGCCCGTTCGGCATATTACGTGGTCCCGAAAAGATTGGAACATCCCATTTTCAGTTACCTAGACGATTTATAAAAGCTGTAAATCGTTAAAGTACGTGCTGCGAATCGTATTCAAGTCAGGGTTAGAGATAAGTTAGAAGAAATGCGTATTTTGCTGCCTGAATGTGATGCCATGACATATCGGATCAACGCTGAAAGACTATGTGCAAACCCGCTGCAATTAATGGAAGGAAGACAGCGTACGCGTTCCTGTAGATGGATGGATGGTATCCCCATTTATCAGAGAACCAGAAATAGAGCTAAGGGGAAGACCAACAATGTTCATTCAACTCCTTTGCAATGGACTTATTGGAGGCTCCGATACTTGCACTTCCTGACTTAGTGAAATCCTTTACAGTTCAAATCGATGCCAATAGTGATCGCGGTATGAGATGCCGTCAAAACAAAAATAAATCAAAGGCTCACTAAACAAATTCCTGAATGCCTATCGAGGGCAATAGCGATCGCCAGTCGATAATGGACTACCTTGATTAGATTTTGGGTCCCGGTATCGCAGCCGAACGAAATTGAAATTTCCCAATTGAAAATTGAAGATGGACTGTTGCAGCGCCATTCTATGATTTTTTGGATCCGATATTGTTTAAAGACGAATGGTGAAGACTTGTCGTGACTGCCGAGCATAGGCACAGAATATTCGACGATGCCCATATATCAGCCGTTATCGGACGAGCTTGGAGTAAAAAAACCGATTGTACCTATTGGCCCAGAGCTAATAAACGGAATAGTTGTCTCTGATCTAAGATCTTGTCCACAAACAGCGATGGAGCTTGCAAGAGGTAAGTGAAAGCGTACAGTCGAAACGTTGTTCAGGGCTTTTTGTTCTTTGTATTAAATTAATATATACATATTTCTTTAGATATAATACACATTAAAACCATTTTTATCAATTTAATATATATTTGTATGATGTGTGCACACATGTATATATGTAGTAATTTTCTAAAATTTCTTCAATTTTTCGCAACGGATATTTATCTAAAATGGTTATCATTAAGTTTGTAAAGTCGTGCGTACGTGCACGTTGTATCTACTAAAGAGAGAGACTCGAAATATATAGAACGTGCAAAACATTAGGCGAGGCTCCTGAGCAAGACATTGTCAAGTGGCGACTCTATTTGTACCGCCCTATTCTTCAAAGGAATTATTTCTTGTGGTGATACCCGTATTTGAAGCTTTCAATATAGATAGGATGATCATCTTACGTTCTTATATTACGCCCTTCTTCATTATAAAAGCAATTTTTGTACTTATGATAGAGCTGTATGATTTTGTATTTTTTTTCTTTGTTTATATGATCTGTTCTTATTTTCACTTGTATTTATTCATTATGATTACGATATTATTTTATATCTTTCCGGTACGTTTCTTCAATAATTTAGTAAAGTAAAACAATTAGCATTGAATTATTAATTTAAAACTAATTAGTAATTTAAATTAATATTACAAAAATATTAAAAAGAAGAGAAAACAGGAATTATGGATATAAATACTACTGTGTTGGATAAACGTCCGATATCATATATGAATATATGTATATTCTAATAAATAGAGGCGGATAATAGCTTGCAAAGTTGCAATAATGGGGAGGCGGAACGACAAGTGAGAGAGAATATGGACAGCTGCTTGTTGAATATGCCTCCCTCGGAATTTAAAGAGACTATAAATGAGCGATGATTAGAACGGAAAGTGGGATACGTTACGAGGCAATGCTTTCATGTCATTTCTAAATTTCAATTTCGTTGATTGGACAAATAGAAGTATTAAAATTCTGATCACAATCTTTGTCGATGGGAAATATCGTACGTGGGGTAAGTACCTCCAGGAGCTCAAGTTCATGATTAACACAGTTTGACTGGTGTACGTCTGGCGATGCTCACGTATGGTATAATACCAGATGGAAACAAATCCAGGGAATTATGGATAAGTTATCGAGTGATGTTGCCAGGGGTGCTTAAATGTGAACACCTTAATACTGGGCGATGTGTGCAAAGTGGAGTATGCGAGGAAGACTTAATCTGGCAGAAAAACACAGTTCTCTCCTTGACAGCCTAGGGAGTAGCGGTGAAGTTCGCGCCTAAATTTGGCGCCCGTATGTGATAATGAAGATATTACGCACGAATACGTTCACGCTCTTGCGCAGGAATGGGGTGCTCGAAGGTCCTGGACACGCGGAGCACGTTAAAAAGTAATTACACGTAATGTCACCATTGAATATTATATACAGAATTTGAAGCATAGTTCCACTTGCTTAAGGCATTAAATTCTGCTGTCATAATTGGTAAGAATCGTAAGGCAATCGCGCTCAATTTTTCTCTCTCTCTCTCTCGCTTACCATAGGTTTATCATCCACCAAGCTTGGTGTTCCGCAGGATTCTGTTTTAGGACAATTGCTGTTTTGCCTTTACATCAATGACCTTGATATTTCCTTTGATTCTATGGGTGTAAGACATATTCTATATGCTGATGACCTCCAGGTTCACCATAGTTTTTCTAGGGATAACCTTAAGGCAGAAGTCAGACACATAACAGACGCAGCACGAACAGTCTCGGACTGGGCCTCGTCTGCGTCGTTGAAATTGAATGTTGGAAAGACGTCCGCGATTCTTTTTAGGACTCGCAGATTCCTTTCCAATATTGGGTTGGCTAGGTTCAATTCTATTGAACTCTAGGATGGGACAGTCGTGTCTTGGTCTGAGACTGAAAAATCGTTGGTATTGTGCTAGACGTAGGTCTTACCTGGAGATCATATATTGAAATGATCTGTAAAAGAATTAACCAGGTTTTATATAGTTGACGGTTTTTCCATCTATACATCACGGAGGCACTTCGTACCAAACTGGTGCGTTCTCTGTTTTTTTCTCATTTCAATTATTGTTCTACAAATTACTTAGATGCGTCCCTGGAGCTTTGGATAAGGCTACAACGCACACAGAATTCTTGTCTGCAGTATGTGACGGGTGCTAAGTGGGACGATCATATCATCCCCTTCAGGATCCGCTTAGGAGTGAACATAAAGCGGTTTCTGTTCCGCGAAAGCGCATCGATACGGAAGTATATCTTTTGTCTGTTCAGGGTGCTAACTGTGGAACAAGCTGCCGTCCTGGGCGCTAGTGATAGAGCATTGAGTAGTCGGGGCACCACAATGACGGATTACTCAGTAGTCAGTTAGTCGTCTTCATAATCTTTTTTTAATTTCCGCCCTAAATTTAGAAGTACGAGGTGTGTTCAAAAAGTGACGAGAATTTTGTAATTTCGCGGGTTTGGAGAAAATTTGGCTGTCTGTATAAAAATTTTTTTTATTATGAAATAATAAAAATGAAATAAAGTGTAGTGAAGTTTGTAAAATGTCAACAAAGGCATATGGTGAGTCTGCTATGAGTAAAGCAAGGCTTTACGAGTGGTATAAGCGTTTCCGAGATAGCCGCGAAAATGTTGAAGATGACGAACGACCCGGACGCCCAAGCACATCAACAACCGATGAAAACGTGAAAAAAGTGAAAGAAATGGTTATGAACGATCGCCGAATCACAATCAGAGAAGTCGCTGATGATGTTGGCATATCAGTTGGCTCATGCCATGAAATTTTTTCGGATGTTTTGGGTATGAAACGTGTGGCAGCAAAATTCGTTCCAAAATTTTTGAATTTCGAACAAAAACAGCGGCGAATGGAAGTTGCTCAGGAGTCGCTAAATGAAGTTAATAACGATGCAGAACTACTAAAACGTGTTATAACAGGTGACGAAACATGGGTATACGGTTATGACGTCGAAACTAAGGCTCAATCGTCTCAGTGGAGGCATTCTGGATCGCCAAGACCGAAAAAGGCTCGACAAGTGCGGTCGAATGTGAAGGTTATGCTCACTGTGTTCTTCGATTTTAATGGCATAGTGCATCATGAATTCTTGCCACAAGATCAAACAATTAATAAGGAGTACTACCTACAAGTTCAACGCCGTTTGCGTGAAGCAATCCGAAAAAAACGCCCGGATTTGTGGCAAAACAATTCATGGCTTTTGCACCACGATAATGCACCTGCTCACGCTTCATAGCTTGTTCGAGAATTTTTGGTCAAAAACAAAACTGTAACGATGCCTCAGCCTCCATATTCGCCAGATATGGCTCCATGTGACTTTTTTCTATCTCCAAAAATAAAGAGAACATTAAAAGGCCGTTGTTTTGCAAGCATAGATGACATTAAAAGCGAATCGCTAAAAGAGCTAAAAGCTATTACAAAGATCGAGTTTCAAAAGTGTTTCGAGGATTGGAAAAAGCGCTGGCAGAAGTGTATTATATCCGAGGGGGATTACTTTAAAGGGGACAAAATAGATATTCATGAATAAATAAATATTTTTTTCATAAAACAAAAATTCTCGTTATTTTGTGAACACACCTCGTATACGTGTATCAGGAGTATGTGTGTATTTTTAGTATTCGTCCTACACTTCATATTGTAAATACATTCATTTCACTCATTGTATCTAAGTGTTGTAACGGATTCGTAACGGTTTCGTAATATTTTATATGTTACACCGATTTGTATTCGCTTTTGGATAATCCGTTCGACCGCGCCTGTCGCGTAGTTTAGTTCGTTGCTCGGCAAGAGCGATTCACTCGCTCGCCGTCCTTTGTCATCTATTGACGGACCAAAGGAACTGAAAAATAATGGTAGCTGTTGATTGTTCAATTTGATCGCGTCAAAAGTGTCGTATCCTTGCGATCGCCGTTCAAGCCCGATTAGGGTGAGTTAACATAAATGTAGATTTTTTCTTATGTATATTTTGTTGGTGTGCGAGGCTAAAGCGTATTGTTGTGCATAGCCGTCGGAAAGATGTAACTTGTCAGGGAAGCGTAAGTGCTTCGTTGCCGACGCATTTGTTGGGATTCCTGTTCTCACTAGCATTCAGCCAGAGTCACAGAGTCATCGTGGACCTCGTCCAGATCACAAAAGCACATCAGTCGGATGACAAATACTGTATTGCGAGCGTAATCAAGCGTAATCAAATAGTGACAAATGTGACAAAATTCGGCATACATGGCGAAATTTATAAATAATCCATGTTCGAAGTATAATAATAATTGTTCCTTATTTAACTAATAAATCATCTGACTCGCAGGTTCAATAATCCTTTCCCTTAAAGGACTTAAGGTGTGTGTTCTAAACATTAATTTTGTAGAAATTTACAAATAAATTATTATCTATCTATATATCTCTCTCTTTCATCACCAGCTGACACTGGCCAAACGCTATTCGCGCGGCTCTTTGTAATTTTCTGCTAACACATTTGTTCCTCCCTTTTTCCCAGATACAAGAATTTTGTATTATATACTGAAATTTAAAAATTGCAAGAATAATTCAATTTTATTGATTAAATATTAATTGTTCAAATTATTAAAAAATCAAATTCAAATTATTAAATTATTTAAAAATATTGTTTAAATACTGAGTGGTTTATTATTTTACTTTTTTATATGTACTTCGAGATAATTAATAAATGTTTCAAATATTTTTATAAGTACTAAAGTATATTTATAAATTAGGGGGATCATGCTACAGAACATGTCGGACCACCTGTTCCCTGTTGCTGTATTAAACTAGTCGACGTTCCAGAAATGGAATATTATGCAATAAATAACCAAGGAGAAGTTTGTGTAAAAGGTACAAATGTTTTTGTAGGTTACTTTAAAAATTCAGAAAAAACTTCCGAAGCAATAGATGAACAAGGATGGCATCATACAGGAGATATTGGAATATGGCTTTCGGTAAAAGAATTAATATTTTTTGTTGAATATTCTATATAAATAATCGTAGTATTATATTGATAAAGTTTGCTTCAACAAATAATGAACTCTAAGAGAAACAAAATTTATATAATAAATAATAGAGGATCACTTAATCCCAAAATTCATAGTCCCTTTGCAATTTATTTTCCTCGGGACTCTTATTTATCTGTGCCTACATTCCTAAAAAATTTCTATTAAATACATTACTGCTATTGAATTCCAAGCTCACCGTATTTTTATCGGGCGCTAGGCGAGCTCAACCTGACTAACTGGACACTCGAGCCTCTGTCTCAGATAAAGCACCGCTGGCCGCTGCAGAGAGACGCAGCTCCGAACTTATTAATTTCGCTTCGGTAAAATGAGAGGGAGAAATGGGGTAAAGACCGTCAAGGAAACATGCATAGCTTACTATCTGTAAAAGTGGTGGTTTATTGCCTATTAGATATCATATAAACCTTCGCCCCCCCCCTTGTGATTGCTCTTTCCACAATTCGGCACGCCCGCGTCGCTACATTCAATTCAGTTCGCCGTCGCGGCACTTGGCTTTTTCCCACGTCGGTCTCCCTGCGTCGGCTTATCCCGTCCATATACTTCCCCTGCGTACACGTCCCAAGCACTACCGAACGACTGGAGGACGCTTCAGACTTGCTAACCCACTCACTGCGTTCCGCGGATCTGGAGTGGGTACTGGAGTGGCTCCGGCTTGGTCGCCCCGATTGTGAGGCTCGCTTTGGCGGGTCCTTGGGGCGTCTCTCTCATTAATGTCCTGCAAAGTAAACGTTGGCTCCGCGGCTTCTTCATAAAAGAGGTTGCCTGGGGTGAGTTGTCAACGGTCCCTCCTCTTCAGCGATCTCGGCGTCAGCAAAAGGTTTCGTTGCTTCGAAGGATGAGATCAACCAGAGCGTCTTCTTCTTCCAAAGCACGGGGCCAGAAGAATATCTAGTCCTTCCGAATCACGGAACGAGAGAGAACGTCTAGTCCTTCTAAAGCACGAGACGAGAGAGAACGTCTTATTCTGCCAAAGCACGGGACAAGAGAGAACGTCTAGTCGTTTCAAAGCACAGGACGAAAGAGAGCGCCTCGTCCGCCGCTGCTTCCGTCACCCCGTTCGTTGGCACGCGATTTCCTTCTCGCGCCGTGAAGGTGCTCTCTCCTGTCGTACCCGAGCTCATGTGATGACTCCCGCGTTCCTTAGATCCCTCCCGCTTCCTTCCGCTCGATTCTCACCGCGCGCTGCTACCCCTCATAAGTTGACGGCGGCACCTATTAACAATGTTGCGGCTCTCACTGTCAGCCGATTCAGCATTCCGCTGGGCCTTCTCCTAGTCCTATGGGCGTTGATATGGGCCCCGCTTTACGGGCTCTAATAGGCCTAGAGTTATCGCGCCCAGGCGGGCTGTCGACGTGCTCCGTCGAGCCAGTGCTCTTCTGCATATCTGTCGACCTTTCCTACAGCTTCAGCGGCTGTTCAGGATAACGTCCGCCTCATCCACTCATGCGGATGTCGGTGGTGCTTCTATGCGTGCCATTGGCTTACGGCACAGGTAGCTCCCAAAAGAAATTGATATAAATACGTGCCCTTTATCCCTTTGTGACGTGGTGCCTTCGGGCCACGGGTGAGGGACGCGGGGCTCGGCCGTGCGAAAGGACCCGAGCAATATTGACATCGGCGGGCGCGGTGAGGAAAGCGCGCGAGGGGGGGAGGCGCGCGGGCCGCGAAAATCGGGCGGGCTGGAGCTGGGATTTCGGAAGGAAAACCGTCAGTTTTGGTTTTGGCCTCGAGCCTGTCCCGAGGTCGATTCCTGCGCCCGCAATTTCGCGAGAGTTTTTCGAGGCAGCCATCCCGACCCGAGCCGTGCCCAGGACGAGGGCTTGGGGAGACCGCCGAGCCCCGTCGTTGACGAGCCAGGGAACGGGAGAGCCGGCCCGCGAGGACTCCGCCGAGGACGGCCCAGGTAGGCCTCTGATTACCTCTTTAACGGAGAGAGAGCGCGGCGCGGCAAATTCCCCCCCCCCCTCCGGCGAGATGCGAAGGACGCGGCGTCCTTTTCCGGAACCTTGCGAGGAAGCGCGGGGGTTCGGGACCGAAGCCGTAGGGGCCCCGCCGGGGACGGTCCACGTCGACCCCACTTGCGGACAGCTGGTGCTGCGCGCCCGGAGTTGAGGAGTTGTGCGATGGCGGGGCCTGTCCCGCCGCCTACGAATAAATAATTGAAACAAAACCAAGAGCGCGAATTTTATTGTCTCCTGGCCGTCCTTCTTCCCAATCCCGATAACGACCGTCGGGTTGCGACCGTCGTGGGTCGACCGCCCGGGTCGGCCCGGCCGGGTCCCTCCAAGGCGACCGTGAGCCTGCGAGGAGCAGGAGGCGCGCTTGGGATGGCGCGGCGCTGCGGGACCTCTTGGGAACAAATCGGTTTCCGAGGAGGAGGCGCCCCGTCACACCTTAATAGAGGTCGCGCTACGGTCGAGATACAATTCTCGCGATGCAGTCCGCCCGTAATTCCCCCCCCCCCCGTTCCCCCCTCTTCTGCATCATCATTTTATATTTGTGACATTGTGAAACAATCGTTTGTAATATAATTTGGTATCAATTAGATAAATTCCTTGTTAGTTGAAGATATGGTTAGAGATATGGAGATAGATGTGGGCTTATCATCTGCAAGTCCAAGCTATAAACTTCTTATTACTCTTTAACTTCAGGAAGATGTTTCTTATATTTTTATCAGCGATTCCTCATACAGTACGCAGCAGCGAGATAGCGAAGAGGTAATTTCCAGCGGGCCACGGAAAGGTAGGCATTTTAAGTTACCACAATTGCATCGAGGAGTACCCGTACGCAGTTCTCTGAACATCGGCTCCCCTAACCCATCTTTTCGAACCCCAGTCATGACGAGTTGGTGCGCTCCTCAAATAAGTCCGTAGATGTCTTTCAGGGCCTGCCGGACTTCCTCCGGGTCAACCCGGGCATCTCCAGCGAGAGTTCCTCGAAAGAGACAGCAAGGTTATCCAGGAGGTAGGACTAGAACTCTTCTAATTAATCATTTTTGTGAGAAATTCTGGTCAGGCAGCAGGAGTCGAAATTACCAAAAATTATTTATTCTTTATTAAAAATTCATGTAACAGGTGGGCAGAAAACTTCATAGGCTGACATATAAATGGCGCTACAAGTATTAAATTCATATAATTTTTAGTTAGTCTTAACCTTCAAAAGATACGTGTATTATTTTGACAGCTATTGAGATATTAGTTTATGAAATATAGCATTTAGAATAAAGCAACTTGTTCGTTAAAAATGGATAAAAAGGAATATCGTGTATTAATAAAGCGTTGCTTTTTGGTGAAAAAAGTACTGTTGAAGCTAAGGTTTGGCTTGCTAAAGATTATTTGAACTCTGCACTAGAAAGATCAACCATTGAGAAGTGGTTTTTAAGTTTAAACAAGCCGGAATAAGTACTAAAACTCCGATTTTTTCGCAATTTTATGGGCGTGGATTTCCTTAAAACAATAAATTTTCTCAGAGAATGGCAGGAAACAATCTCCAAAATGAACCGGCTTTGAATAAAAGTGAATCAGAGCCTTTGAGTCCATAGAGAACTGTTCGATGTTCTGAATTCTTCGTGTAGTAAGTCTGTACAATAACAGAGGTTCAGTAGAAAACACATGTAGTTTAAAAATACTTCAGAGAATCAATTATGCGATGAGTGGTCGTCGCTGTATTGAGCGCGCGCTCGGAGTCTTGACCCCGAGCCGTGTGGGGGGGGGGGCGACAACAGGCACGAATTTCGGCACGACACGGCAATTAGTACACGCGGCCGCAGCGTCTAATCAAGGAGAGAAAGTAATTGGACGCGCGATCGGCCCTCAATCCTTGCTCGAACGCACGATCGCAGTGTGTCTCGGGAGGTGGAAGGGCCCGAAACTGATAGCAAGTGAGAGTGCATCGCCCGTTATCATAGTTTATGTAGTAAGATAGAGTGAGAAAAAATGCGAGTTGTTAATATAAAGGTGGTTGGTGCAGGTTGAGTGCACAGCAGTGCAATAAAGATATTCAGTTTGTTGGAAGCGAAACTTCTCCCAACTTTCGGTTAAGAAGGCCGTAGCCGATTGAGATCGAGATATAAGATGAGTGGTCAAGTTTTCCCCGACAAGTTGAGAGTCGCCACTGTTAAAGTAAGTAACATTCTATTATATTAATATTAGCACGCGTATAATCCACGTCGAGTGTGTGAGAGAAAGAGAGAGAGAGAGAGAAAGAAAGAGTTAGCTTGTGCGTGCGTTATTAATATTGTCGGAAAAGTTATTATACTATATTATAATAAATATTTATTTGATATTTAAACATTCACGCATATATTATTTGCCGTCCTTTTTCCTTATTTTCGTACCCCTTTAGCAGCAAGTGCTCAGGCTCATAGGCGAGCGGATAAGGGCGGAAAGTCGTATGGGGTCTTGGGTGGGGTTAGTCACCCGATAACTGTCACGTGACATTTATAGAAAACCAGTTCGTCGAATACTTCGGATCTAATAATATCTTTCACCTTCTCAAAACTGGAAACAAATAGTACTGTTCGACTGAGTCCATTTTACAAAAATTAAAAAAAAAACAATCGACCAAAAGGCTTATTGTTACTGAAAACTAGGCCCTGATTTCATACTAATAAAATGCATTCCAATATTACATCTTAAAGTATATATTTTCTCTCGCTTTTTACAGTTCGGCAAATTTATGTGCAAGATCTTTACGGTCGAGAGTCTCGCAAGCAATCAAACTCGCTAACATTGCAGTGATCGGTTCGGATGTAATACATTTTTTTTTGTATTACATTTTAATTACAATAGTGTCAATTCTTGAACGTATATATTCTTCATCAAATAATAGTAACGGAAATTTAGTACGCATTATTGAATCTCAAACATTTCGCACACCTTAGCTGATTACTGGCTATTTAATACCGTTTGGTGGTCGGAAAGTAAGTACTTTTACAATAAGTTAAACTGGAACAATAATGGTTATCCTATTTATACCTACGTCGGATAGCAATTTCGATCAAAAATGTTGAGTGTAGTATGTTTCTTGGTGTATTGTAATTAAATTTATCTCATTTAATTGCAGTAGTGAATGCTTTAAATAGCATCCAACTCGAATAATATTTTACTCGTCCATAATAGGGCATAGGATATTATACTTAGAATGTTAGCATTTATGATTAAGGACGTAAGCTCACTGTAAAAATATTAGCCTTGTATATATTTTATCTAGTAGAATAATAAATCTTGAAGCTGAAACGGGGTGAAATCTAACTGTAACGGTGGCACATGAATTAAATCTAACATCTAGCCTGCCGAAAACGCATCGCTTGCTATTCACATCATAAACTCTCTCTCTTTTCTGCAACTGGGATTACCCGTCACTGAGCGTCCGACCGCAAGCTACCACTGCACATTAATCTTATATTCGGGAATACACTATACATAAAACGACGAGAGTGAATGAAACAAATGGGATTGTGTATCACAATATTATTAACACATGCATTAGGTAATTATTATTTGTGTATTTTTTGTTTTAATATTATTAAAGTTAATAAACAATAAGCAAATATTAAAATCAGAATTCGAATTATCATTTTCGAATCCTCATCGAATTACAATTCCTCGCTCTAATTAGGTCCTAGAATGGGACAGCAATTAATTCAATTAATTCTGTATCTCTCGGTTCTTGCTTTCGTTTAAGAGTGTGGAGATTTACATCGCCCAAAAGTAATATTCGAGGCAAAGGTACGAGCGATAATAGTGTAAAGGTCTACCAATTGTAAGTACGAGTAGCTTTTAAAAAATGAGCCTCCGTTGATTTATCGTATTTAAACTTGTAGTAATAATAATTTTTCTCTCTCTCATTGATTATTAAGGAGAGAAACTGCTCGTAGATGTACCTTCCCATGCATGCTAGCAAATCCTCCCAATGAAAAGAATAAGCAACGTGTTACACATTGATAATTTAATGTTTGATTTAATATGAAAATAGATATAAATTATTGATGAATATTAAACAATATCTATAAAAATTATTATAAAATATTAATTATGATGATGCATTGATTGTTATTTTATTACATTTTATTATAGAACGGAACATTGAAAATAATTGATCGAAAGAAACACATTTTCAAGCTCTCTCAAGGAGAATACATTGTACCAGAAAAAATAGAAAAAATTTATTCAAAAAGTCAGTATGTCCAACAAGTTTTTGTTCATGGTGAGTCATTGAAGTCATGTATAATTGCCATTGTTGTACCAGATGTTGATGTAGTTAAATGCTGGGCCATAGAGAAAAATATATCTGGTACTTTAAGCGTACTATGCACGAATAGTGAAGTTAAAAAGTTAATTTTGGATGATATGTTGATCTGGGGGAAAGATCATGGTCTTAAATCTTTTGAACAAGTATGTAAAGTAATATATTATTTTACTTAATATCAGTAATATCGTTTGTTAATTCTAATATTTTAAAGGTAAAGGACATATATCTTCATCCAGATCCATTTTCTATAAACAATGGTCTATTAACAACAGCTTTAAAATTAAAAAGACCACAACTAAAAGCATATTTTAAACCTCAATTAGAAGATTTGTACATAAATTTACATTGAAAAATTAGTAATCAAATTAGTAGTAAACTATTGAATTTAAACGGATTCTTTAGAAAACAAATACTTGTATTGATACTATATATTTGTTTATTTACTTATTAAAATAAATAATAAATTTGATAAAAGTACAATAATTAATGCATAACAATAATAATAACCATCAATAATAATAATAATAATAATAATAATCATCATCATCATCATCTTGTAATAGACAATAATAATTTATTAACTCATAAGGATAAATTACTAGTATAATATAAAACTATTTACTCATTGCCTAAATATAGCTTTGTTTTTGCTGTTTCCAAATACCGGCTGCAACGGTAAGATTTAGAAAATACGTTTTCAAGTATAACTTACTAGTTACCTTCCGTGCAATGCGTATTCAAGCATGAGCACACAATTCAATGTATTGTGTTTAAGAAAGGATGATTGCCAGTCGTAATTAAACATGATAAGTGACCGATCAAATTTATGAGTTACCATTTACCGGCTGAGTGCCATAAATATAAAAATATCTTTAATCGTGTAAGTTTCTTGTGCTATTAAATCAGTTAATCTAATTCTTCATTCAGGTGATCTTATTCAAATAAACTTATGTAATTGAAATTTTTGTATATGCTTTTGTATGTTGTATTTAAAATTATATGCTCAAAAAACACTATTTTTGCGCAATGTAGTGTCGAAAGAAGGTCTAAATTCATATACGAAAAAACCTATTTAATAAATATTTGTTTATATTCCTATTACTCAATAGCTGAGACCATGCTGAGCAATCGTCTTGTCAGCAGCTGAACTCACAAATACATCCCTATGTAGTTCAACTAATATCTCGCCGTGGGCGCTGCTGTTCTTAGCGCGTACGCAAAGCCTTGACCATGAACCGGTTGGGGGGAAACGAGAGGTGCGAATTTTGGCGCGCCGCGGCAATTAACACGTACGGCCGTGGCATCTAATCAAGGAGAGAATGCAATTAGGCGCACGATCGACTCTCGATCCTTGCTCAATCACACGATTTTAGCAGTGTGATCGGGATGCGCAAGGGTCCGAGACTTAAAACTAGCGAAGCGCGTCGCGCATAATTAAAGTATAGAAAGATAAAAAGAGAGAGAGAGCAGTAAGATTTATAAATATTAAGATAGAGTTGGTTGTTCTGCGTTGACAATAGGGATGGAGGAAGAGGCGAGTCAGACGCCAGAGGATGAGCTTCAGGAGAGCCTCATCACAGCGTTGCCGCAGGTGGTCTCCGGTCTGGTCAACGCCCAAACAAAATTCAAAGGACAAGAGGAGAAGAAAGAAAAAGGGGGTGAGAACGCGATAGCGAGGAGATAGGCAGTATGGTATTCGGCAACAATTATTCCTGAAATAATGCCTCGAGTTGAACTGTCTACTGATCGATTTTTGCGTTAAGAAAAACTTTTATGGGAAAAGATACTCATTTCTATTTTTTAAATCTTGAAGAGAAGCAACCATCTAAATGGGTTACTTGTCTCAAAAAAATTAAGTAAAAAATTAAAATTAAATTAACTGCAAGTAGCTAATTTATTACCGAATTAATTTTTTTTACGTAAAGTCTACACCATAATTTTAAAAGCAAACTACTCGGTTTTTAACTGTCTGAGTGAATTTTTTGAATTAAAAAACATTTACAAAAACAGATTAATAAGAATTTTTCACAATTACTCTTACAATGTAGCCCGGTAATTTCCTTATATTTCCTTCCCCGCCAGAGCACTTCACGCTAGGGGTTACCCGCTCTAGAGCGCTCTACCTAATGGTTTTCCTAGGTGTTCAGTGACTGCAATGTCCAGTTGCTAATGTTTGATGGTCTAGCTGGGCTGTGACTTATCATCAGTCGCTGGCTGGACGGTAGTCCGACGGCTCGCGCGTTCAACGGTGAGCTATTCTCGGTCTTCCTCACTCACATTAATTGTGTTTCCTTTTCAGACCTCTTGTTGTCACAGTCACGTCGGTTGGGTCCTTCTATATCATACCCTTTCCTTCGGGTAGTAACGGCCGCCGATTTAGTTATTATACAGTTCGTTTACTTCCCGTCTTCTCGCCATCGCTCGTCCAAAGACATAGAAGGCTGAAAGAAATCATGTCTATAGGATTCGATGGCTCAATAAAGTTTGCCCGGCGTTCTAAGTGTCGGCGGCGCGGGTCCTTACATTAGGACCGTCTCATGGCGGCGTTTGTATCTTATGATAGCTAGACCTGTTTATGCGGTTTTCTCTCTTCTATGCGGGTTTCTTTGACTTGTCGTGGTCCGTCCGCTAGGGATAAGCCTGTGAAGAGCAGTTGGTAGCCTACGGCGTCGCAAAGTGGTCCCTTTTCCATAAAAATAGTAAAATTTTCCGCTTCCCCCAGTTTTGAAGGTATTTCAACGATTAAAACGCCAAACTATTCTTTTGGTTTTATCTTATAAGAATCCGTTTCCCTCGTAGTTATTATTATAACCTTAATTAGGTTTAAAATTGAAAATTGACCTGTGCGAAGAACCAAAAATAAAAACTGTTTATAGTTTATATGTATACAGACAGCTTTAACAGTTGGAAGCAAAATTGGTCCGGAAAATATGTTTTGAATTTCACAGATATCGCAAAATCGTATCAGTATATATTTGAATTCGGTACATAAAGCCGATGAATTAGTTAATGCTATCAAGTAAGTGCAAATAAAAGAAGTCAGTCTAAGTATTAGAACATTGGATGTTAAAATGAAGCGGCTCTTAATTTCCAACGTTCACTCGGAAATACCGAATGAAGCGATAGAAGCAATGCTCTTTTAGCAAAGCTCGCTATTTCTCCGAAATCAGAAATTACACGGCTTAAAACTGGACTTCTCGATGCTAGTTATTTACATATACTAAGTCACAGACGACAAGCATTTATAGATCTATCAGATGCAAGTAAGTGCCCCGATTCTGCCCAGCTTATCTACAAAGATAAGTCACACTGGATTTATTTTTCGAGTGATAAAGCTATGTGCTTTGTATGTAAAGAGGAAGGACCCACCGCTAAGTATTGTAAAATCACAAGTTCGTAAGACAAATGTGAAATACTGCAGCCTAGCAGTTAAGAGATTCTAACTCCTCCAATCCTGTCTCCAGAAATTAGCTCCGAGGAGTGAGCAGATAGTGTAATAGAGGCGGAAAAAGTAATTAACGTTACAGTAGATAACAGAAAGCGCCCCTCGCCTATGACTATTTCATCGTCAAGCAGGAGCCATGAAAATATAACAAGAAGAAATCGCACTCCTAGAGAGTGAAATAAACATGTCTGATAAAATAATTAAGGATGCAAATAAAAGCAGAAATGAGGAAAACATAGCTCTTTTAAACAACTAGTAAAAAAAATGAAAGTTAGCGGTAATACAAACAAAGGACGAGGACAGGAGCCATCGATCGAGGAGATCATTACCCAGTTAAACCAAGTTGAATCAACTCTGCGTGAGAACAATATTACGCCAAGAATAGACTTCAATACGTTAGCCGAATTTTTGCATAAACCGTTTGGTAAACAAGACTTAATTGAAGTTATGTCAAACTTTTCTTTTTCAATTCCGGCAATAGCAGAAATGCTCAAAGAAATTGTATACCTCATTAAAGAAAAGAAGCTGAAACATAGAATTTTAAGAATAATAAAAAAGTTAGACCCAAACCAGGAGTATAACTTGAGTCCAGCTGAATCTGCGTCTGAGGAGTAAAATTAAATAATACTTTAATAAATAATTTAAATGGTTACTTCGAATAATTTACAAAAACTAAGAAGAAATATTAATATTCTTTTTTGGAATACACGAAACTTTTTTCAATGAAAAAATGAGCTGCAAACGAAATTGAAAAATATTGACATTTATGTTTGTGTCGAGTCTTGTCTGACAGAAAAGAATCGTGTCGATATACCAGGATTTTTTATTGTGAGAGAAGACAGACAACACTCAAGAGGAGGTGGTATAATTGCGTTAGTCCGTAAGAATATATCATTTATAAAATTTGGCAATTGAAGCTCTCTGGATTGATCAATTGAATTATGTCGCCTTCGTATCAGTAATGGTTTCGTAAAGGCAGATCTTGTTATTATAATCTAACGTACCTTTCAATGTTTGTTAAGAATGCTCTTGCAGAACGTTTCGAAATTGTAGCCGCATTTCTTGATGTAAAGAGGGCATATGATAATGTATGCATTGATATTCTGTTAGATAAATTAGCGAAATTAGGCTTTCCTCGAAATCTTATAAAATTATTTATAAAACTCATAATGCATGAAAGGCATATTTACTGTGACATAGCTGACGGAGAAATCAGAACAGTTTGTAAAGGTGTTCCGCAGGGAGATGTAATAAGTCCCCTCCTGTATATAATATCATATACTGCAGAAGTAATAAAAAATACCCCTAAATCGGCGATTATATCTATGTTTGCAGATGATAAAGCGATTTACACCAAATTTCGTAGACAGTCAGAAAATCGTGGAATTAACTGCATACAAAATTCATATAAAAAAATTAAACAAAATTTAGAAGAATTCGGTCTAGAGCTTTTTTCTACAAAATCAATGTCATTCATTTTAATAGTAAAAATATTAAACCAGGTAGCATTGAAATTACATTGCATAGCTTCTCAATCAAATCAAAAGAATCGGTTAAATTTCTTGGAATTATATTTGATTTCAAACTGTCATTCAATAAGCAGGTTAAAGAGGTTATTTCAAAGTGTACTAATGCATTAAATACGAGGTGTGTTCAAAAAGTGACGAGAATTTTGTAATTTCGCGGGTTTGGAGAGTCCGTGTATATAAAAATTTTTTTATTATATTGGTACTCATGCCCCTGAAGTACGATAAAATTTTCAGCAATATTCATTGCTTACTTTTTAAGTGGCAGCCGCTAACGTAGACGTGTTTTTTCGAGCTCGACGATTTTCGTTTGTGAAAAAAATGGATCAAAGAATATGTATTCAATTTTGCGTAAAAAATGAAATAAAGTGTAGTGAAGTTTGTAAAATGTCAACAAAGGCATATGGTGAGTCTGCTATGAGTAAAGCAAGGCTTTACGAGTGGTATAAGCGTTTCCGAGATAGCCGCGAAAATGTTGAAGATGACGAACGACCCGGACGCCCAAGCACATCAACAACCGATGAAAACGTGAAAAAAGTGAAAGAAATGGTTATGAACGATCGCCGAATCACAATCAGAGAAGTCGCTGATGATGTTGGCATATCAGTTGGCTCATGCCATGAAATTTTTTCGGATGTTTTGGGTATGAAACGTGTGGCAGCAAAATTCGTTCCAAAATTTTTGAATTTCGAACAAAAACAGCGGCGAATGGAAGTTGCTCAGGAGTCGCTAAATGAAGTTAATAACGATGCAGAACTACTAAAACGTGTTATAACAGGTGACGAAACATGGGTATACGGTTATGACGTCGAAACTAAGGCTCAATCGTCTCAGTGGAGGCATTCTGGATCGCCAAGACCGAAAAAGGCTCGACAAGTGCGGTCGAATGTGAAGGTTATGCTCACTGTGTTCTTCGATTTTAATGGCATAGTGCATCATGAATTCTTGCCACAAGATCAAACAATTAATAAGGAGTACTACCTACAAGTTCAACGCCGTTTGCGTGAAGCAATCCGAAAAAAACGCCCGGATTTGTGGCAAAACAATTCATGGCTTTTGCACCACGATAATGCACCTGCTCACGCTTCATAGCTTGTTCGAGAATTTTTGGTCAAAAACAAAACTGTAACGATGCCTCAGCCTCCATATTCGCCAGATATGGCTCCATGTGACTTTTTTCTATCTCCAAAAATAAAGAGAACATTAAAAGGCCGTTGTTTTGCAAGCATAGATGACATTAAAAGCGAATCGCTAAAAGAGCTAAAAGCTATTACAAAGATCGAGTTTCAAAAGTGTTTCGAGGATTGGAAAAAGCGCTGGCAGAAGTGTATTATATCCGAGGGGGATTACTTTAAAGGGGACAAAATAGATATTCATGAATAAATAAATATTTTTTTCATAAAACAAAAATTCTCGTTATTTTGTGAACACACCTCGTATAATGTAATTTTTGAGAGGTGTATTATGCGGTTCGAATTCAGAAAGGCTACTAACTTTATTCAAAAGCTTTATTCGATCAAAATTAGATTATGGTAGTTTTATTTATCACCCGAATAATAAAAAACTAAAAAATAGTTTAGAAAGAATCCAGTACTCAGCAGTTCGAATAGCTTTTGAGTACCGGAGAAGCACATCTACAAATATATTGATGGCTGAGAGCAAGTTATCATTTGTCGAAGAGCGTTCAAAACAAATAGAGATTTAATTCCTTTTAAAAGAATGTGCTAACAATAAAAGCATAATCTCTAAATTAACAGGAAAGAGCATGAGATCTCAACATAATTATAAACCAAGCGGAGCATTATTTGAGTGCATAGACTATGTAAATAATCTTAAGAATGTAATCGATTGTTCAGATAATTATAATATGTTTAGTACTGATTCAAACAATTAATGCGAAGAAGAGCGATTTGTACAGCATTTAGCAAAGATACCTTGGCAATATTTACAGATGGCAGCAAAACTCAGGAAGGTGTGGGATCTGCCTGTATATGTCCCGAAATGGGTCCGTTATTAAAAGAAAAATAAACAAACTTGTATTTACATTTACAGCTGAGTGAGTGGCCTTAAATGATGCACTAAGTTTAACTTTAAAATTTAAAGAGCGGAATGTAGATGAATACTCTGATTGTCAAAGTGCCTTACTTACATTAAAGTCAAATAAAATAGATATTAAAACTAACAAGTATTTAATTGATACAAGAAATATAGTGAAAGCTTTTTAAAAAAATAATAATTTAACAGAAATTAATTTTTTCTGGATTCCGGCTCATAGGGAAATCTCAGTTAATGAATTAGCAGGCAAGGCAGCAAAAGAAGCCTCGTCCGGTAGTAGTTTAGATATTGTAAGAGAACCATTCACAGATCTATGTGAAATAATTAAAAAAATACTTTTCAAAACTCCAGAAAAAAATTAAAGACCAAAGTCAACTTACAGGCAAATTATATTTTAAGTATATGGATAGTGAGAGCAGGGTCCCTTGATTTAAGAAGTTGGAGCTAGATAGAAATTCGATTACTACAATATGTCGCATCAGGGCGAACCACTACAATCTTGCGGCCTTATTAGAAAGAATTAATATTGTGAATGATTCAGGGTGTAAAAAAATGTAAATTAACATTATACCCTCCTTACAACGTTAAGCAATTATTTGCGAAGCCAAATATTAGTGCGTGCAAGAGGGTAATATCTTTTCTAAATAGTTGCAGTTCAAAAATTTAGTAATTATTCAAGGAGGTCTAAGATTTCGTTGGTGTTATGTTAATCTTGTATTAAAGGCGTTTGTAAAAATGAAAACAATATTATACGAACTGATATTATTAATGCAAGGCTGAAATAATTCTTAATTATATGATTGGATTGAAAGGCCTAATAAATGAAAAAAAACCTGCTATCCTATTAGTGTGCTATAGGCATGTGTTCAATTCATCTTCGACACTATTTATGGAATATCTACACAATACACACACATGTGCGTGCGTGCGGTTGGCACGAACACGGCACACCGTGCCATGCTGGCATGAGGTGACGGTAGCGGCTCGCAGTTCCACAAGTCATCCACCACCAATCTGCAGCACCAACGCAACATCGGCTTCAACCGCTTTTTGTTCACTTGACGTGACCTGCAGGACACCGATTACACAAGACTCGTCTCTGCAGGTTATAATTAATGCATTAAAAGCGCGTTGGGACATATCGGTATCCATGATTGACTTATTTTGTAATAGGTTTGATCTCATTGATCAACAGGTGGCCAATCTAAATGAATTTCTGGCAAGGAGACTCGGTTCAGAGCAAGCAAATTTTTCAACTTCTTGCATATCAATAACTAAAAAGATGATGGACGCTTGCTTGAATATGATCTCTGCGCTTAAAAAAGACATAATATCGCAGTCAGCTGAGCTGGTAGCCCTACGTGAGGATCGATCACTTCTCTTGGATGAGATCGAATCACTGAAAAAATTAACAATAAAATTGGAAGATAAAGTTTATACTCCGACCACCGAGATGTTCGACAGTGATTAGGACAATAATAACAACAATAATAAAAATAGTATTGTAAATACTGCAAGTCGATATTTTAACCAATTAAAAAATAAGTTAGATGTTATATTAGAAAATAAGTTCAGGTACTGATGATACTAATTACAATAATACTACAAATAGCACATTAATAGAAAAAAAATAATTCCAATAGCAACAATAAAAATGGAAATAGAACAAATAACAATCATAGAAGCAATACAAACAGCATATCAGAAAATATCTGTGACTTAGCGCTCTCCCCCCTCCTTCGCACCTGAAGAACTGGTATCGCCGGTATCAGTGTTTTGTGTGTCTAACTGCAAGAATGGTAAACAGATTGATGCTATTCTTGCCTCTGCTGATAATGAAGGTTTTTCTTTTAAGAAAATAAATATTAATGATGTAGTTTATTTCGTTTATGTCCCCTTTCCAAAGTTTTGGAAAAAATTGTGTATAACCAGTTAATGGAGCATTTGGTGTCTCGGAACATCCTTGACCAACTCCTGATTGATTATAGATAGTATAGCTCGACTGAAATCACGCCATTAAGACTGCCGGAAGACGTACAAACAGCTACAGATAAGAAACAGTTAACGTTACTGTGACTGTTCGATTTTAGCAAGACGTTTCTTTAGCTTAGCTTGACTTTAGCAAGCCATCTGCCCTGTTAGATTCATAAGCTGCATGAAACGCATGGGTTTTTCTGGGGGATACGTAATAGTAAATCGGAAGCCAAGATCTATCTGGCTCTCAGTCACATAAGCTGTCCTTTACGGCTCTGTTTTGGGGCCTCCACTGTTCCTGCATTTACTTAAATGACCTTAATGTTTACAAGATATCTGCGATTCTTTTTGGAACGCGAAGATTTCTTCCTAACATTGAGTCTGTTGGATTCAATTTACTTGAAATTGGTGAAGGGATAGTAATGCCTTTGTCCAAGACTGTGAAGAGTCTAGGTGTTGTACTTGATGCATGTCTAACCTGGAGACCACATGTTAGTTTGTGCCTCGCTGGTATGGTGTCTGGTATTTCCTCATTTTAATTATAGTTCTATAGTTTATTTAGATGCTCTAGTATGTGCAGATCTACAAAATCTTATGGTTGCGTAAGCGGGAGTACCTCACTGATGTATTCTCAACTGACGATCGGCTAGTTAGGGGTGAACCCAAAAAGATTTCTGTTCCGCGAATGCGCACCGACACGGGAATTAGATTTTTCTCCGATTAAGGTGCTCATCTGTGAAACAAACTACCATCCAGCATAAGGAATACATCCTCTCTTTCTCGCTTCAGAAGACTAGTGATGGAGCATTTGAGAGGTCGGGACATTGCAATCACCGATTTTTTATCGATGCGTTCTTTAGTCTTTCACCATTTTAATTATTGTTCAATTTTTTAATTGGATGCGTCCATGGAATTGGAGACCAGGATGCAACGTTCATAGTGTGATGAGCATATCACCCCCACAGGCGACGATTGGGTGTGACTACACAATGTTAAATATATTCTTACTTCTCATTGTTAGTTGAAGCATACGTGCTAGATTGTATGTTTTGTATGAGTGAATGTTGTATGAATGTAAAACATTTCATATAATTTATTATATGTACATATAACCATACATGTGTTAATGTGTGTTATAACTTTTATAATAGTATTCCTAGCAAACTATTTCTATTCGTTATATTATTTATGTATTCGTATTGATAGACATAAATTATTATTCTTTACATATTATTACAATTAATAAGATATTATTTATAATGCTATTTAGCTCCCTAATTGATTTTTATACCTTACTAAAACATTATTTTTACTTATATTAATGCGGAAATTTTTGTCTAGGAGTGTACTTGTTTTTCTGAGCATTTTCTATTAAATTAAAACTGGTGCCGGTGTTAATAAATTTATGAGAGGGTTCATTCTCAACTACATACTTTTTTATTCCGCAAAAAGACCTTGTCCTCTCAAATCGTCTATTTCACTGATGGCGCTACTTGATCGAGATATCAGGTAGTCAAGTAAGTCCTTCTAACTTGAGAAAGTGAGAATCTCATAATATTACCTTTCACTTTATTATTACCACCTAGATTTATACTACATTGTTGATAAAATTATACTTGTGTAAATACAGTAATTATACAATTTGACATATTCAATATTGTCGCAATTTTGTATATTAAGTTTAATAATTTATTTTTGAAAATAAAAAAGAAATAATTTATTTAAAACTTTAACTACTATAGTATAATTCTTTATTTAAAATATAATAGTATATTTATTCACGTAAAATGTAGTTTTCGTAAACAATAGTATTTTCGAAGTGATTATTTATGAATAAAAGAATATCCGAATACTTGAAATACTT
Organism: Sycophaga agraensis; assembly: GCA_018906755.1. Classification (NCBI taxonomy): domain Eukaryota; kingdom Metazoa; phylum Arthropoda; class Insecta; order Hymenoptera; family Pteromalidae; genus Sycophaga; species Sycophaga agraensis. The sequence continues at coordinate 50,261 of JACCIE010000137.1, forward strand.
CAGATTACAATTTCAATAATTAATTTTTATCGAAAATCACTTGTAGTGTAGTACCGTTTTTAATAGTTCATTTGTTATTCTGTTAATATGTTTCGCAGCTACATGAAGATGTTAAATATTATTTACTAAAATTATAATACATTGAAGATACTAATTATTATTTAAATAAATTTTTTAATTTTAAATTCTAACGAATATTTCTTGCAGGTATTGGCGGTCCCCCTGAAGATCTAGCAGGAACTGGAGGAGGTAAACCGGTTTGCACTGATGATACAGGAATTTTTCTATGTGGTAACGGCGGAGGATTTTTATTTTGTACAACCAACGGATCTGTATCATTTTTATTAGGGATCGAAATATTAGAAATATTTTGAGATATTTCATCGTGCACTTGTGCGGTAACTAATGAACTGTTGTTCTGATATTTACTTGAACATTCTGCGGACGAGGCATTTTCTAATTTTAATATTTCTGGTTGCGGTGGCCTAATAGGAGGAGTAGATTTTGATGTGTGTAACTGACTATAATAACATGACTTGTAACTTTTATCTAATACATTTCGAGAATCGTTGAAAAAATCACATTCTTTTTCAATGTACGATATCCAATCTTGAGACTTCAATTTTAACTTAAATTCATGTTCATAAATTTTTTCCACACCTTTTTCAGTGGCTGCTAAAGCACTTTTACCATCCTTAAATGTAATCCAAATTGAATTACTTACAAATCGTACTAAGATTATTTCTCCAAATTTGGATAAATACTGTACAATACCAGTCATAAAATCATCATCAAAAATATTCTCGGCTACTTCATTGGTTTCATCAAAATATAAAATTACTGTTCCATCTGGAGGACCTAATTCCTTAATAACATCATAAAAAATGCTATTTCGTTTTTGTTGATTAATGCAGTGGATATCAATATCGAGAGTAGCAATAACGGGTCTATGATCACTAATTTTTAGTTCACCTCTTCCATAATACATTAATTTTGCAGATATCCAATCAGCATCGCATTCTGTAAATAATAAAGTATTTACTTTTCGAACATAAATAAACAGTATGTAGAAAGAATTACTGACCACTTTCACTCAATTGTCTACATTTCCAGAGTATTCGATCTGTCCAAGCTGGTTGTCGACACTTTTCACTAGTATCATAATCATTTGAATAAAGATCATATTTGTACGTCGGAGGAAAATTTATAGAACCTTCCAGAAAATTATGAAAAATATTTCCGTGTTGCTGTTGAATCTATAATTAAATATATATTTGTTATTCACTAGATTATAAATTTAATAAATTGAGTGCTGTTTAAAACAAATTAGATGTATTGGATAAAATCGAAACAAGCAGTCTTCATTTCTGAAAATCAAATGAATAACTCTGAATATAAGCGGATGATTTTATGCTATTACTATTTAACAATTAAGTTATAAGTTAATTTAAAAATTATGAAAACCACACATTGTCAATGTTAGTATTATCATAAAAGCAGACTATTATGATAGACTATCATAAAATATTCACTAAATAGCACAACTAAGTATGTGAAATAAATTTTTATATAAAGTGTTTAAATACATTTATTCAATAAATTCAAACGAATAAAATTTTAGATATTCATATACAAGGTGACCAAAAAGTATTAAAACACTCAAAACAATTTCCAACTTACAATATTTTTATAAATACAGGAGGTCACACTTGTAGAGAAATTCAACAATAAATCCAGTAGTAACCTTGGATATTACCTTGAGCTTGACCTTAAAGGTTATTTCAAAGCGAATTTTTTAAAAGCAGGAACGCCTTTTTTAACAACGGCAATCAAAAGAGTGAAAATGTTACATCCAAATATAAACGTTGGTCTGACGTTGTTTAATGTTTTTATCATTTACCATATTGGAGAAAATTAATACTTTGGTAACTTTTCATGAGGAATTCAATGGTGACCTTCAAATTGTCATTAAGTGTTATATCAAGGTCAATTTTGTGACGGAGCCCTCGGGTAGCATGTCCCACGGCAGGACGTGTAGGTAAACAAGGACCCGAGGGTCCATGGGCGCGGCGACCGGAGATCAGCAGGTGGTCGGTGCGAAAACAAAGCACCGATCGCCAGGTGATCACCGGCCGCGAATTAACGGAGAGTCATCGTGTAGTTCCGAACGCTCTCGGGTAACCACTGCCTGAGCCCAGAACCCGGGAATTGCTGCATAGATGAGACTTCAGATTAGATGCTAGTTTTTTCCCTGATGAAATTATAATCAACAATAAACTATCACCAAGTACCAGTCAACTATCATCAAATACCGTGATGTATATCTTTCACTGGAGGCTAAGGATTCATAGCACGAATTAATTTTTGAAATCCTATTGCCTTAAATGTTCCACCACCAATTTCTAAATATATTGCTTCCCACGAGGCGCGAATCCAATAGTAAGTGGAAACATTAGTGAGCTGTCGCAGATGCCACAGAAAAATACATCTTATGCCGAACTTTCGTTTTTCGGACCTGTACAGTCATTCCTGTATATAGACTGATTTCTATCATAAGAAGACTATGAATCTGTGATGTCGGTGACCCTGAAAGCTTAATCATGCACTCGAGAGCCTATCATAAGAGTTAAGTCTTTTCTCGTTCGTTCTTTGTTATCTGTTACCACATTCAAAGGGATTAATTGCAACGGTTGCCGTATGGAGTTAGCGACTCCATAGATTGGCTGCCAGAGATCCATCGCGCATAGTCTCACGAATATTTTCGGCGCTTTCATGTAATTTTGTTGTGGACCAACCGACGCGCAGCGACATTTTCTGATCACGGATATAGCTACGTGACGAGACCAGTAAGTGGATTGTACTTACTAATAAACTTTTCTTGTTTTTGTGCTTCTTTGAGATAGGTTTTTTCCATCTTCGTGATAGTTTTATCTCCTGTTCTGAGCTGAATATAATAATAAAACTAGATTTTTTAATTTAACTCCTTTACCTTGCCCTTTTTAACTTCAAATCGGGACTTTTACATAGTTACAGGATCCAGATACATATTTTAATAATATTAAATGCCTAGGTAATGAGAGTTCACATAAATGATGTTTAGTTGGTGGGCACCATAGTGCTTTAGCCCAGGTTTCGCACTTACATTCTATTTAGTTACATTCTAGGCCACGTTAACTTCGGCCAGTATGTTATATTTTATAGAAATTTTATTATCATTTTAGAAAAATATAAAAAGAGCTGATCTCTTCTTCTTTGATAACGATCGTCAACTATTATTTCAACGTAGGTGTGTGTAAGGAATGAAATATCTTGTTGAAATACTTTAATATATAATGTGATAAAAATTCACTACCTCGACTTGACGAACCGTCGATCGTAGGTGCAAAAAACAGCTGAGAAAGTATGTGTTGATACTATGAGGAAATACGGCGATGGCCGTTAAGTTGTTGGGATGATGGAAAGTGGTAATAAAAACACTACACCAATTTTTTCTATCACCAATTTCCTTTATTGGCACGTCACAGTAGGCGGAAGAAGGACCCGGACGATGTGAAGTTGAAGTGTGAGTTTTGGCCATGAGGATGATGGGTGACGATCCAGTAGTAACAGCATACGTGACGGCTGCATACGCTCGCATCGATGCATCAGCGAAACCATGAAAATGCAAGGTTAAGTTGAATAGGGTGCCGATCCATCTCGGTATCCGTATCTGTGACAAGGACTTCGGAGCGTCCCGACATTCCATCCATCGCTCCAGTAAATCTCTGGGTAGTGGATCGTCCCAATCCAACCTTGTTAACCAAATGTCCTGTAATATGATTTTTGTTGTTATTATTACAAATGCTATAAAGCCTAATGGATCAAATAAGCGGGTGGATTCAGAAAGGGCAGATCTATTTGGGACCGTATTATTCAAGAATAATGTAGTGCTGAGGCAAAATGAATCACAAGTACCCACATTAGTCCTAGCGTGGACACAATGCCCTCCGACGATGCCGGTAGATTGCAAATCTCTACTTCTTTCAGTCCTCTTAATAGCATGGGATGATTGCCGGACCACTTGCCGAGTTGAATTCCGGTTGTTGCTAAAAGAGTGATCAATTGGTCCTGCATTGTTTGAGTCTGCCTTTCATTATCAGTGCCTAGAAAAATATCATCGATATAAGTTTGATGAATAAGCAAATCGTGGGCTAATGGATGTCTTGTCTCGCCCTCTTTCGCAAGTCGAAGAAGAGCGCTCATAGCGAGAAATGGAGCGCTTGCAGTTCCGTAGGTTACGGTTGAGGCTGCATAATCGATGATGGGACTAGTTGGCGAATCTCTCCAAACTAATCGCTGCAAATCGCCATCGAGTTATGACTAGCGTCATGTCCGGTTGAACCTTTGAACCGGGTAGCAAAATATCATTAAGCGAAAGACCAGAGGCAGTCTTTTGAGACGCATTGAATACGACTCTTATTTTACCGGAGTGAGCACCAAATACTTATAAAAGTGCCGTCCAGTGGCAGGCGGAACAGTGACCGCTTTCATATGTCCCAAACGAATGTATTCTGACCTGAAAGTAGAATATGCATTTTGTAACTCGGGGTTACGGGATCGGCGTTTCTCCGATCTTCGCAGACAGGACACCGCTATATCTCGGGCATCCGGAAAGGTTTCACGTCGGGCGAACGGTAGTCGCACTATGAATCGACCCTCAAAATTGCGAGTGGTCGTCGAATCAAAGAATTGAATACAGTATTCCTGTTCTGGCGAAATGTGTGGAGCTGAAGGAATTTCTTCAATTTCCCAAAATTTGACAAGTATCTGAGAGAGGGGATTTTCGAGTGTTGTATGACAAGCTGACATCGATGAAGACTCGAGAAGCGAATTTTGAGATACTATAGCACCAGTCAGAATCCAACCGAATACAGTATTTTGAGCATTTGGTGCATTAGGAGGTCCTCGAACTAGGCCGTCTTGTAAAATTGATCCATATAAGTCGGCGCCTAATATCATGTCGATTTGAGCCGGTGAACTGTACTTTTCATTTGCAAGTCGCAGTCCCGATAAAATGCAGCTTGGTCTCAATGTCAATAGTGAGTTCCGTAAGGGCATTGAGGTAAGCTAACTCTGCCGAAGCATACGTGTTTTGTGCAAAGTATGCATGATCCGCATGCTCCGTTTCGAACGGGAGCAGCTCTTCATGTCGTCGATATAAATCCGAATAATAGCGTTTCTGTCCGTCAGGCTAAAGAAGCGGTCGAGTTAGCCGAAAAGTGAAAAAGTCACTCGCGGGGCGAAGGGGGCTCGTGGAATGCGACTAGCGCGTAAACACTCATGGCCCGCGAAGTCTTCGACCTGCTGCGGGAAGGAGAGTCGCGAGGTATTTACCTCGTCTCGAGAGAAGGCGGCGAGTCCGAGCTCGCCTATACGAAATTTAACGCGAACAGTATGCCTCAGAAAAAAACTTCGTATGTTATATTTTGCATGAATTACATAAGAGAGCAAGCATTAGTGAAGACACTGGATTACACCCAGCGAATGTGCCTCAAAGAAAGCGATGTCTGACGTAAAAATTTTATGGAATTCACTAGCTGCGATTTACAAGGACTACCTAGAGAAGCGCAAGTTGATCACAGGAGTATACCATATTAAATTATTGGGCCGATTTGACACCAAACTGCAGAAGAAACGGACGCATACTCTGAAGAAAAATGGCGCTATTCCACCATTTCAATTGCATATGCATAATTCTTGCGCAGTAAATAGACTGCGGCGTGGGGGCTACACCAATGCGAATTTAAAGATACTCCACTTTTAGGGTCGCCGGGATGTGTAACCGCTCTAATGCTCGAATATGTCTTATTAGGAATAATATCAGAAAACAGTTTTATTCGACTTTAGGAAATAAAAAAATTCAGTATGCGATGTTTTGATTTCCCGTCATCCTCCTAAACGGTGAGTTCCAACTATCCAAGTACCTACCAAGGCGCAAACGTTCAATTATTCTTTAATAGTTCCTTGCTTTGTTAGGTATCCCACAGTTTCGTGCCTTAGACCAAAAATGATCAGTGTAATCTCATCTGCGAAATAAGTAAAGGCAAGCCATTCGTGGACCAACTGTAAAAAAACAGATACTTAGACCGAAAAATATTAGTCAACTCATTATGTATCATTGTTCTACAACGCTTGAGTATATTGATTAGTACTCCCAGATGGTGAAGTAACAACTCCAGAGTTTAATGAGTTGTCTGTTTATCTTTCGTGAGCGCGAATTATTATCTTAATGGCACAGATTCGATGCAATTAAAATACAGACAAAATATATATTATATTATTTGGACCTTTATTAAGATCATTATAACTCGAACGCCCGACAGAGACTGACTCGTTGACGGTGCAATTGTTCCCACGGAGGCACGATCTTCTTATCATCAAAGGTGTCATACTGCTAAAATCCTTGGAGAGCAAGCTCAGCAAAGATAGGGCGGCCGGAGTCGATGCATTCTTAAGACAGTCATATAACTCCTCCCTGCCCAAATTCAAGGACGTCCTCGTTCTTGACTATGACAATTTTGGTGGATGATTGTTTCTTGTTCTTGCATGTATTTATTAAACAGATCGATGTAATTAGTAAAAAAAAGTAATACCAGCGTAATTGAACTTATAGAGGTAAAGAATTCGATTTTAAGTGGTTCACCTATTGCCTTGGCAGTGTAGATATAGTTAGCATGTTCAATGGCTTAAAATTTAATTGATGGTCCTAATTAATATCCAAAGTATTTCACTGATCGCTGTTTGATTACCATTATTAATTACAGCAAGTCTTTGACTGAGAGAGAACTTGATAGGATTTAGGATCGGCATTCTAAGAGTCTAAATCATGTAGTTAGGTGTAACGCGATTGATCTGTGAGCAAAACGAAATTCTAATAAATTACGATAGTTTAACATAAGTAGTTTGCGGAAGTTATTTCTTAACAATAGTTTGTTTAATTTTATTGATTAATAAATATTATCACTACCTAGACTGTCCAATATTGTCACTATTGGCAGGATCAGCTTCTGCTTCAGCATCCTACGATAAGCGGATTTTTCTTTGTTGTTTAGCACTTCGTAAATTATAACGATGCGGTTGACCATATATATAGCACTCTAGTGAGGGGCCTTTTTGTTTTTCTACAAGTTATTTTTATTGGTGAGTTTTAACATAAACTTCTTTATTTTCTAAATTTTTATCTGATTCTTCGTGTACGTTTTGTTGTTCTATTTATTTTTTATATAGTTCATCATAGAAAGGTAGGATTTCATTTTTCCGATTTTCATTGTACTTTTCTATTGCATCTGCTTCTAGTTCAATAACGTGTTTATGTAGCTCTTCATATGGTCCGTATAAAAAAGTAAATAGTGTAAAATTTGTAGAAGAATGAATACTTTAATTATATATAAGAATAGCCGTTGTCATATGATTTTGTACTCATTCTCTAGGATTTTGATCTATCAAAATGCTTAGTTTTTTCTTAAAGAAGAATGTAATCATTCTATTCGTCCATCTGATGTATGTCCATTAATAGTGGTTTGATGATACTCAATTTTATGTATACGGTAGAATTAAATACAGCTGAGTTAAACTCACTTCCATTACCTGTAATAATTTTATCTAGGAAGGTATGGTGAGAAGCAAAATGTCCTAATTTATTTAATAAAGTAGTAGCATTTCCATCTGGTAAATAATAAATTTGAGCATACTTAGAAAATGTATCGGTTATGGTTATAAATTTTTCTTTATTATTTTCTTTCTTTATAGAAAATATTCATGTGTATATGTTGAAGCGGGCGATTAGCAATGATGGGGCCATATGTTTGTGTCTCGTAAGGCCTTCTTTAGTATTTATATTCTAGGCATAATTCGCATTGTTTTATGTAATTTTCAATGATTCTTATTGTGATATTCTTGTAAGTTCTTTCATAAAATTATTTACGTCAATTACAGATGTACAGGTAGTGGCCTTGATTAATTTTAATTTTTCATTGAAGAGTTTTTGTAGGGCGGCCAGAGTCGATGCATTCTCAGGACATTCATATAATTTGCACGTGCGAACTTAAACAGAGAGCGCAAGATAAACAGATAGATTGCGATACTACGCTGTCATTATGATTAGAGGAAGTCCTTCCACTCCACGACGGTCACATAACGCCGTACTTGTTATATTTATTCTATCTAAGGGCACCTGCTAATCTGGTCACACTCTTGTCTCCTGGGCAGATTCCACTGGCTTTGTTGGAAACACATCGGCATAACCTCGTCATCCTGCTAAATTACGAAAAAAGGGGGAGAGGGAAATAATAATGATTTAATGTGGATTTAATTAATTGTCGAAAGTTTATTACCTAATTCTAATTACAATAAAATCCTACGCTATGTCACTTACGCTATTTGCAGCGCGTCGCATCCCATCTCACTTCACGTAAATCTCCGCGAGTCGTTTCATATACCGTCCGTGTCTGCCGTGCTTGACCGCCATTCGGATAACCGCAGTCCGATCTCTGTCGCTTATTTCCTCAATGGACGCGATTGTTCTCCCGTCCATTTGTCAGCATCGCGTGCCGTCTGTCTGCACACTGCCACCGTCAGAATTAATTGTCTGCGTCTGCTCGCCACAACTGCCAAACAGAATCTCTCCAAAATAAGCCACACGCTTTAACCTACAGAATCAAATTGTCCATCTGCTCGTTACGACTACCTAACGTAAACTATAAGTATATCCACACGTATCGACGGCCAAACAAGATCTGACACAGCGCACTGAGAGAAAGCGGCATGAGCTCTCGCCTCTGGGCCTTCTCGGTGAAATATATATAGGTAATATATATATGTGATATAGATAGGTGAATATATCCCTCCTGTTTTTTCGTCATCGTTTTATTCGTGGTGCTAAGCTATCGATATATATGTTTATATGTCTTCCTCTGATATTCTCCAAATTCAATTAATTAACACATGTTGTACACGTTTTGGTCCACAGATTCAGGTTTAAGCATTGATTTTCCAATATTTTCCACCATACTAATGTAGCGTAGATAAGCTTCGATTTCAGCATAGCCTCATAGATCTATAATCTGTGTCGATGGCAGATCTGCTCCGTATAAATATGTTAAGGACTTTCTTACTTTGTACCCCGATAACATCGCGTGGAGTGCACGAACGCTGTACGCGTGGAGTGCGCGCGTGGAGCCCTGCTGAAGTCGTTGCGTCTCCAGTCGTACTACAAAATTCGGCGGTAGCTAATTCCAAACGTTCCTTGCGTGGAGTCTCCACGCGTACAGTGAAAACAGTTGCGTCTTCGGTGCTCGCATGTTCGGCATGTAATAATATATATATACTGCTAATATATATTTAAAGCGACTGCAAGTACCTCTATAAAATTATTTATTTATTATTTATTAATGCGATTGTATAACATGGTTTACATTATGTATGGTTTACTTTAATTAATTATATAATTCATAATTATATATTTCTAAAGATCATGTGTTTTTTATATTATTTATAAGTAATTAATATTTATTTATTGAATTGTGATTATTAATAAATTTTGTTACAGGTTCTATTGGAGTACTGGGAGCCAATCAACAGCTCTTCGACTGCAGGGATTGGTCTCAGACAACAGTTGATGAGTATGATGTGTGTAAAATTGATTTTGGTACATATATCAATGGACGTATTATTGACTGTGGATTTAATTTAGCATTTAATTAAAAGTATGACAAGCTAATTAAAGCTTTACCATACTGGTATCAAAGTTGCAGGAATAGATGTACAATTAGGTAAAGGTAAAGGATGGAGAATGATCTTTAAAACGAAGAAAAAAATGCAATATAGAGTAAATTAGTAAATGTAATTAATAATTTTTTTAAAGGTTCTATTGGAGCATAGAGAGCCAATCAACAGCATAGAAGCTGAGCAATCTCACTGGAGGCTGCTCTTTGACTGCAGAGATTCGTCTGCCTTAAATATTTTTCTAGTGTAAGTTTTTGAACATAATGTAAAAATATGCTACGTATAAGACAATAATAAATTCTAGAGCTTTCGAATAGCCTTCTATGTACATCAAATATTTATATTAACTATTCTATGAATAATTTAATATCAAAAGTTATTCGAAAACACTAACAGTCATTATTCACTGTAGTAAATAATTGTGATCTATGTTATCACATGTTAATTACATGTTTATCACATGTAATAAACATGTGATTCATTCATAGTTAATATACTAATTAATTATTCACAATTAATCTTTCATTTAATCTTTAACTGATAATAACTTTCCAGGAAGGTGAGAACGAGGAGATGACGACAGACCATGTCCTACAGGCCATTCAGAAGAAGTTGAGTGCTTCAAAAAATGAGGCACTTCAGCAGGGCACACGTTTCGTGCGCTCCGCTCGCCATTGCCGCGAGAGGATCCGAGGAGAAGACCCGCGCCCTTTTGCCTTAGCGCGTAACAGATTGGATTCGGCGGTTGAAGCGAGCAGTCGCAAGAGATTCGACTCGAGAAGTTGAGCAGTCGTTGTCGCGAATCGTTGTCGAGAAAAAAAAGTCAAGCCGAGTCGCCGAGTGCAGTGTACAGTTTAGTGCGTGACGACACTTGTGGGGAAGCCGCCAGTTATCAGTGAAGACTTCGGCCACTGAAGAGTGAGCGGAGGCTGCCTCTGACCTCACTCACTCTTCCGAGATCGAACGAAGAGTGAGGCCGCCTCATCACCCGACGCCGTTTCAGGGCCGACGCGAGAAGCACTCCAGACCGCTCTTTCCCAGCGGCAGATATTGTACGCCGCCTTCAGCGTCCGACGAACGGGACAGCCCATTGCCGCATTCAGGGTCGACGGACAGGACAGCCCACCGTCAATTTTCATATCCGACGAACGGGGTCCTCTGATGCCGCCGTCGTACCTTCGCATCGACAACCAGCAACACCGCCTCTAGCATCCGATGGCGAGCAACCGCTGACGCCGCTCTACAATCCAGCCAGCGAGGCTTCACCAGAGTCATCACCGGTGAGTGGGCTTGGGAGGAAAACCTTCCTCCGTGCGCGCACGGAGTATTTGGTCGCAGAAGGACGCGTTACAGACGGGCCAAGAAATTATCAACCGCGCCGGTCGTAAAGTCAGCAGCCGAGGTCGATAATGTGGTCGGGACGTCAATCCCCGTCGAGAGTCGATTAGTTTAGGGAAATTTTGTATCGAGAGTAGACAATAAAAGTAAATAATATATTTTTTAGAATTGAGCCCTTTATTGTGTTTTTTCCCCTTCCCATTTGTATTTATTGAAATCGAGAGAAGCTCGTGCCGGTTTCTTCCCGCCGAGGTCAGTGGGATCACCCCAGAAGAAGAGAGAGTCTCCATCAGCTAGCCAATGGCTGCTCGCTTGGCACCCAATTATTATTATAAATTATAGCGAGCAAGCGATTGTTAAACTGTCGTGAGGCGGAAAGGCCTCTTCTGCGTGGTGCAGGAAGTCGACGCGTTCCAACACAATAAAAAATTAATTCAAATCAAGAAAAATGAAAGTACTCATTAAGTAGTCTCTAACAGCTATCATGATGTACGGTCGGAAAATAATCCCTGCTCCAAACTTAAAGTTAACCCGGCAAAATTAAAAAAATCTGCATGCTTGAAAAATAATTCTAAATGAATCAAAAGCTTGAAAGAGGGAGTAAAAGACCATTGAAATGGCAGATAATTCTCCCAGCAAGATAAATATTAATAAAATTCATAATAATAATTGCAATATTAAAAACAATAAGAATAAAAATAAAAATAATTATATAAATAAATATAAATAGCAACAGTAAGAAAAACAACAATGCTAATAGCAATAGTCTTAATCACATAATGCAGAACAATCATTGACTTACGCTTGCGGTCGATTTTGGAGTTTTCTTTAAACATAGTAGGATGCAGGAGTCGGCAGTAAATGGTTTTATTATAGTATAGCTTATTTGAAAGGTAAAGGCAGCGACAGGTAGACGGCAAATTCTTTATTAGATAGAATGAAAACAGTAGAGCTCATACAGTTACCTCTGATACTGCCATTATGAATTTATTTATAAGCATGTACTCGTCAAGGCTTTTTGCAGTCATTCCGCAAACAGTATGCAGCTTCTCAGAAGACGATACAGGAATGGACAGACGCGGATCTGAAGGCGCAGTCTGACATAATATTAGCAATCCATCCATCGGAGATCAAGCAGGTAAAATCGTGCGCAACCTCGAGAGAAATCTGGCAAAGGCTTGAGGAAATCTACCTGTCAAAAGGGCCGAAGTGAAAAGCCGCATTATTGAATAAATTGATTTCCTCGAAGATGCAAGATGGCGACTATGCGCGAGTTCACCCGCGATTTTTTCGACATTATCGTCAAGCTCTCGGAGATGGTGATCGAAATTAATCAAGACCTATTGTGCATCATTATGCTACGTACCCTGCCAGAATCGTTCGAAAATTTTCGATGCGCAATTTTCTCGCGAAACAAGCTTCCTAGTCCTGAGGCTCTGCGCATAAAAATTGCAGAAGAATTTGATGCTCGTAAGACCAAAAACGGAAACGCAATCGAAAATGCCATGATCGTTGGAAAGGCCAACAAGTATCATTCCAAGAAACAAGCTGCAAACGAAAAAGGTCAGAAAAATTATGGCGAAAAAAGGGAGCGAGGATGAAATGCTACAACTGTGGCATCGTCGGCCATCGTTCCAGGAATTGCCGAAAGCTAAGAAAGTCTTCGGCGAAGCCTGAAAAACAAACAAGACAGCGCGTGTCTATATGCTGCAAGCGATCGGTCGGTAAGTAAGATATCAACGCTCAGCGCCGAACACGAGAGAAACAAGCCACGAGATGGCGCGTCTTCCTGCGATCTTGAAGAGAAGCTGATAGGCAAAGCCTACCGAGCCGACGACTCACCGCATGATATGAAATGGTGCCTGGATAGTGGGTGTACATCGCACAAGTGCAACGAAAGATACGCTTTTGGCCAAATCGACACGACCGATTAAGGAAAGGTAAATCTCGCGAGTGACGCTAGTACTGAGATAAGAGGATCAGGGAACGTCACCGTGCAAAAATGAAGGATGAATCCAAGACGATAAAACTGCATGACGAATTATACGTACCGTCCCTTTGCACTAACCTCATCTCAGTCAGCAAAGTCACTAAGAACGGTCACCGAGTTATTTTCCACTACGACGGTGCGGAGACAGTATACTGTTGAAAGCCATTACGAAGTGGAGTGGAACAAAGTCACAGAGGCACACCGCAAGGAAAACGCAAATTGTGAGCGTTCACTCCAGAATTGGAATGTCTGTTTGGGTCACCTTAATGTGTCGTACCTCCGGAACGCCGTCAACAGTGGACCGATGCGAGGTATATCCATCAAAGACATTCAACAGGATTTTGAATGCACCGTCTGTCTGCAGGGGAAGATGTGTTGACAACCCTTTCCAAAGAATTCGATGAGAAAAACAGAGCTCGGGGATTTAATTCATTCCGATGCGTGCGGATCGATACGCGAACCGTCTCTCGGTCAATCGCGTTTTTCGTGCACTTTTATTGACGACTGTACAGGATGGTGCGAGGTAAACTTTCTAAAACACAAAAACGAAGTTTTTGAAAAGTTTAAAAATTTCAGAGCCATAATTGAGACACAGCACGGGAAGAAAGTAAGATGTTTACAGACTGACAATGGCCTGGAGTATATTAATCGTAGGTTCGACGACTTTCTTCACGTGCACGATATTCTAAGACGTCAAACGGCTCCCTATAATTCCGAGCAGAATGGAGTCGCAGAGAGACGCAACCGGACGCTGGAGGACACAGCAAGATGCCTCCTAATAGGATCCGGCCTTCCAGTCACTTTCTGGGCAGATGCAATAAGCGCAGCAAACTTCATTCACAATAGATGCCCTTCCAGGAAGCTGACAGGAAAAACTCCTTATGAAACGTGTCATGGAGAACTACCTGATGTTTTTTTAAGAATCATGTAGATTAGAATGTAGATTTCAGACCCTTTGGATCTAAGATCTACTCAAAGGACAGTTCACCAAATCTGAGCAAAACGCAGCCACGCGGCAGAGCCGGCATTTTTGTGGGCTACGTCCCAGAGAACAAGGGATATAAGATCTGGCTTCCAAATCAAAGGAAGATGGAAATATCTAGAGATGTTATTTTTCTACGTGAACCACCTACCCCTTCGAACGACGATTACAAGAATCTATTTCTAGGTGAGCCAGAAACCGAGGCAGGGCCCCATGTTGAGATTGAAATTTGCTCATCGAAAGCAGTGTCGAAGGAAAAAGGTTCCAGGATACGTGTTGACGAAGAGCGAGTTCCAACTGCAGATGGTGAAGAGTGGGAGGACGCTGAAGGCTGGTCGGATGAAGGAGGTGATTCTCGCTTTTCTCCATCCAAAGATCGAACAGCTGACACGCCGCGACAGCCTTCACCGAATCCATAGCGGTCACCGCAGCAAATACCCGAAAATCCGAACAAAAGGGCTCGCGTTCCGCCGCCTCCAAGGTCCATGGCAACGCGTAGATGAGCGCCAAAGAACCCACATGACGAATCCGGCGAAAGCGCTTTCACGAGCGAGGTCCAGCTTTCGCAAGCATTATCCAGCCCTGAATCCGAAGAGTGGGCCGACGCCATGGCGGATGAGATAGTATCGATTCTCAAAAACGAAACATGGGAACTCGTACGAAGGTCAAAGGTGCTTGATATAATCGGGAGTCATTTTGTATTGAGAAACAAGTGAGGAACTAACGGCATTCTCGAAATACGAAAGGCTCGAATCGTTGCCAAGGGATACGTTCAAAGTTACGGCAGAGACTTTCATGAGACGTATGCCCCCGTTGCTCGATTGGACTCTTTTAGAATGAGCATAGCATTTGCTGCATCCAAGGGCATGCACATACGACAATACGACGTAACTACTGCCTACTTGAACGGAATTTTGGAAGAAGTTTTCATGCAACTGCCAAGCGGATTCGAATTATCTCTCCAGTAAATAATCGAACGGAAGAAGTACGGCCCCGAAATTACAAAAGAGGCAAGGGAGATTTTGGCTTCCTTAAACGGCGAAGAGAAGGTATGTCGCATGAAAAAGGCGCTCTACGGCTTGAAGCAAGCTGGTCAGGCATGGCATGACCATCTCAATAGCGAAATGCGCTCCATAGGTATGAGCCCGTGCTCTGCCGATTCATGCATCTATATGAGCGGACAAGGAGACGACATAACGATCGCCGTCATATATGTCGACGACATCATTGTTATGTGTCGCGACCTAGCTAAGATTGACACATTCGCAGCCAACTTAAAAGAAGTTTTTGAGCTTAAGGATGTTCTAAAACGCTATCTCGGAATAGATTTTAAAAGAAGCCGAGATAATATTTCCATGAATCAAGAGACTTACATCAATGACATGGACGCAAGAATTAAGCTAACTAGAAGCGACACTTGGATCAACGCAGATGGCAACAAACCGCCCTACCGCAAGTTAATTGGATGCATAATGTACCTTGCGATGGCGACGCGCCCTGACATCGCTCATGCTGCAAGTGTCTTGAGCCAATTCAATGACTTATTCGAAAAATCCCATTGGACTGCAGCCAAAAAAGTCCTCCACTACTTAAAGCGAACCGCTGGCCTTGAGATCACTCACAACATAGGAGATAGCACTATCTACAACTTTGTTGATGCCGACTACGCAGGATCAGTGGATGACAGGCGATCCTATACCGGATATGCATTCCTTATGAGTGGAGGCGCAGTCTTATGGGAATCCAGAAAGCAGCGCAGACTCTTTCAACGACGGAAGCCGAATACATGGCCCTCAGTGATGCTGCTAAGGAAGCAATTCATTTCCGCCCATTTTTACTCTAGCTTGGAGTTTCTGAAGCTCAGACTATACTCAACTTCGGAGCACAGAAGCTTGCGTCAAATCCGATTTTCCACGCACGCACTAAACGCAACGACGTTCGTCAACATTTCGTCCGAGTTGTGAAGTCTGGAGCTTTGACACTAGAGCACATAGCATCGGAAGACATGGCAGCCGATGTGCTTACGAAGGCACTCACTAGAACTCATCACGAACGCTGCGCAAGGAGCCTGGGACTATCGAAGGTCCTTCAGAAAGTCTGAGGGATCATCTCGAGGAGAAGCATTGAAGTATAAGGCTGTACCGAGTCGATCCCCATCTGTTCGTCTCGCATTGCAGCGACATCTCGGGAGCCGCATCTAGCCGGAGCTAGGCGCTCTCCTCATCACTTAACCGTCAGCCGTGCAACGCTCAACGCGCTGCTCTCACCACACATAACCTCTATATTTGCCCAATGTATTTTATTAACTTTCTTTGTGTGCTTTTTGCTGTATCACACAGTTCCACTATCCATTTTGCGAAATATTAACACTACCTATTCGGAATCGTGAAAACTTCGTTGTATTCTAATATCCTAGATAGTGTCATTGAGATTTATTAGTTTACTGTGATTCAGCAGGATCGTAATTGATGTGGGATTAATGGGGAAGCTGACCGACTTTGCAGGTAATTTTTGAAAGAATAACACACAAATAAAAATTAAATAAAGTGAGGGCTAACAGCCGTTTAATTTTTAAATTTCTTAAGCAAGCAACCGGAAGTAAGTCAAGCTAGTGAATAGTGTGGCGAGCGTGCGAACTAGTCGACTAACTTGCGATACATTATATCGATACAGATGCGACTAATTTGCGCGGCAAATTTGAATACAAAAAAATAATTAATTCTAACACTCCTCCTTAATTATTTCATTACGCAAGTGAACAAACGTTTTTCTTGAGAGTGGCTTCGTCAGCACATCAGCTAGTTGATTCGAACTTGCAACGTGATGCAATTTGATGGTCCTTCCAATATGCTCTTGTATGAATTTTCTTGAAATCTCAATATGTTTTTTGCCTTTGGTTATCCTGCCATCGCTGGCGTTCTGAAGCATGTGAAGGGCAGATAAATTATCTACGTAGAGATTAGTTGGTGAGTTCATGTTTACAACACCAAGCTCATGACCCATACGTCGAATCCAACAAACATCGTCAATAGATGTAACTGCAGCTCGATATTCCGCTTCAGCTGTAGATGTGGCGACAAGACGTTGTTTCTGAGTGAGCCAGACTAATGGGCCTCCTCTCAAAATAAGTACTCCAGTGGTAGAATGTCTAGTATTGGGATCTCCTCCATAGTCAGAATCTGTGTATGCAACTATATCTTGATTTCAATTGAAGGAGATTTCTAAGTGCATTGTACCCTTTAGATATTGAAAAATACGCGTTACCATTTTCCAGTGTCTGATCATAGGTTTGCTGGTAAATCTACTGACATAATTTACGGCGAAACTGATATCTGGGCGAGACAAGTTTCCTTCATCAGTGATCATGCCCTTTTCCATTGGCGTAGATACTGAATTTGAGCAGGCAAAGTTGAAGCGATTTAAAATCTTCTCAATGTATTTAGATTGATTTATAGTAATCTTGTTTGACTTAATATTGATCTGCATTCCAAGATACGATAGGCGATCATCAGATGCTGTGTTGTATGTAACTTCGAATTTCTCCTTCAATTTTTTAGGACAAGAACCAGCTCTTCTTGTGTGCATCAAGCAGCAAGTCCATCATCAACAAACAGAGAGATTATGATACTTTTGCTTTTATTATAGTAGACACAGGGATCATCTTCTGTAGTCTTAAAACCAATAGATTTCAAGAAGTTTGAAAATTTTTCATTCCAATTTTTAGGTGCTTGTTTGAATCCGTACAAGGACTTGTTTAATTTGCAGACACGACCACTATGATCATCGAAACCATCGGGCTGGGTCATGAATATTTGTTCCTGAAGTTCACCATACAGGAAAGCAGATTTTATGTTGAAGGTCATCAACTTCATTTTCTTGGATGCTGCTATACTTAAGATTAATCGTACGGATTTGTGCCTAGCTACAGGACTGAACGTTTCGGAGTAATCTACTCCTTCCCTTTGCTCGAACCCACGAACAACAAGTCTGGCTTTTCACCTTCCGTCATCTTTTTCGCGAAGCACCCAGCGACAAATGAGTGGTTTAATATCCTTTGGAGGCTCGACTAGAGTCCAGGTCTTCATCTTGGTAAGAGATTCAAGTTCTTCAAATATGGCTTTTTGCCAGTCTGAGTTTTTCAGTGCTTCAGTAATAGACAAGTCTTCAATAGCGCCAATCATGGCTACATTTGCATTTGAGGAGCTACTGTACTAGTCGGGATTTCTTAGGTTTTGACGATCACGCAGTTTTCTTGTAACAGACTGATGATCTTCGTCGTCATCAGAAGTTTCAGATTCAGCACTTTCATACATAGAGTCGTCTCTCTCTTCATCAGCTTCTGTTTTGCAGTTTCGCGAGAGCATGACTTCATAGTTTGTGTACTTTTTGTGATTTGAGTTTTCATCAAACAAAACATTGCCTGAGCTTTTAACTTTTCTTTCTGCCGAAAAATATATTCTATAACTAGGTGAGTTGAGATCATATCCTACGAAAGTACCTTTTTGGGATTTCTTTTTAGTCTTGACACGTTTATAATCTTGGATTAGTACATAGCAGTCACAGCCATAACTTTTCAGCTTATTTACATCTAGTTTTCGACCAAACCATAGATCCGCCGGACTTTTGTCTGGCACTGTACTAGTTCCTGTCTGATTTAGTGTGAATACTGCATAGTTTATTGCCTCTGCCCATAGGCTTTGACTTAAGTTTTTGGCGTGAATTGCAGTCCTAGCTGCTTCGACTACAGTTCGCATTTCTCTCTCTATGCGACCATTTTGCTTAGGAGTATATGCACTTGAAGTGCAGTGAAAAATTCCGAGTTCATCTAACAGAGCTTTTGTGTTGACATTCTTAATTTCAAGGCCATTGTCAGACTTAAGACATTTTATCCTTTTTTGGAACTGATTTTCAACCATATTCACAAATTCCCTTAGTTTCACTGCAGCTTCATCCTTAGTTTTTAAAAAAAGGCAGTTCTATAGGGAGAAAAAACGTCCTTCAACAGGAGAAAATATTTTGCTCCTCCTAAAGATGGAATTTGACTTTTAATCTTTGGATTTGTTGGGTGAGGGTCGCGGTGATGCTTTCCGTATACACATCCTTCACATACATAATCATTCCAGTCATCCAAAAAATTGATTTTGTTTCTTTTCAAGATATTTCTGACATACTTAATATTTTGATGCGCTAGCCTTTCATGCCAGGTTTTGATTGAGACTGCTGTAAGACAACTCTCTGACATTTCTCGTTTGAACATCATTTTGAACAAATTTCCACTCCTATTTGCGACAGCAACGGTTTCTTTTTCATCAGCAGTCTTAAAAGTTGAGAGTTTGGCGTTTGCAGTCTGCACATAGCCTTTGTCTAGCATCTTTGTCACTGAAAATAAATTGAAGGGCATCATGGGTATATGCAGAACACTTTTAAAACAAATTTTACACCAGTCTTGACCATTGTATGCCAGGAGGAAGACGTCACCTATTCCAACTCCTTTCATTTCTGTGGCATCGCCAATCGTGACCATGACCGGTTCTTTTAATTGTGTATAGTTTGTCATCCAATTTTTGTGAGAAGTCATGTGTTGAGTTGTACCGCAATCTTGACACCATAAGTTTGCTTGATCTTGTTCTGACTTTATATGCTTTAGATCAGCAGCAGACAAATTTACAGTGATGAAGGCTCGCGTTTCTTTAGTCTTTTGGTTGCTTGTCTGACTAGTTTTTCCTTGTGGGCAGTAGGCAGTTGCTTCGACACCTGATGCTACTACGAACAGGCCTTTTGATTTTAAGGTCAGGTTGAGCTTAAATCTCCACGACATATAATTGACTTTTCCTTGAACATCGGCGGATAAAGTTTCCATTTGCGATTTTATCGAATCCATTTTTTGTAGCGTATACTTTCAGACAGCGACGTTTTCAGACTTGAGCGGTTTCTTTTTTCAGACTGTATACGCAACCTGACTATGTACGATATGTCGACTTACCAATGCTTAACCTCACTCTTACACGTGGCACCTAACACGTTTGCAGACTCTTAATTTTTTGTTTGCGTATCTTTCACTGTCTGGGCCCATAACCTGATGTGGGATTAATGGGGAAGCTGACCGACTTTGCAGGTAATTTTTGAAAGAATAACATACAAATAAAAATTAAATAAACTGAGGGCTAACAGCCGTTTAATTTTTAAATTTCTTAAGCAAGCAACCGGAAGTAAGTCAAGCTAGTGAATAGTGTGGCGAGCGTGCGAACTAGTCGACTAACTTGCGATACATTATATCGATACAGATGCGACTAATTTGCGCGTTAGATTTGAATACAAAAAAATAATTCATTCTAACAGTAATGTTAATGGAGGGGGAATTGTGCTACATATCCGAAGAGGCTTGGAAGAAGAGCTTGAAGGTCAAATGATCATTGGTCGAACCATGAACATTATCAGGATCAAATAATTTTCAACTCATTGCATTTGTTTACTTTCTTTCAAGAATATTTCACAGATTTCTATACAAGCAGTTCTTGAAATATTTGGGACTTAACAACACTCTTGACGCTCAGTATCCGCAGTAGGAGCTAAGGTGGGATCTTTCCCAGAAAATTTTTCTGGGGCCGGGAGGTGAAAATCATCGCCGGTCTCGCTCAATTCACTATTGGGAACTTCCATAGCTTCCAAAAAGGTTGCGGGCACTTCTATCTCACCAGCAGCCGCGCTCTTTACGGTGACTGCAGACCGTATGATCTACTAACTTATGCTCGTAAACCCTATTTTAGCAGCTCCGCAGAGACGCTTGAACTTTCTCTTAGAAGACGCTAGAAGGCAGGTTTGAGGACCACCTAAACGTGGTGTACCTTTTGAAAAAGCACCTGGACATGATTAAACGCAAATTTTTTATGTACGATCTCAAAATCCCATTGCTGTGTTTCAAGAATTACAGATAAATTACTTAGATATAATAAATTTTGAACAGAATGAAGCAGTTACAAAATTCGAACACAAAATTATTGCCGATTGTATCCAACAATTGCAAGTCAATTTTCACAACACAGTTTACTCGCTAAAGTCTCGATAGCAATAGAAACAATTTGACACAATATTCTCGCGGTTCATCGGCCATTGATAGCAGATTTTCTTTCTCTCTCTCTCTCACATACAGTCATACTGCTGCTGTCACGCGCGACCGAAGGCCCACGAAAATTTTCTCCTTCGTGCATATCTCTAGACAATATTTGACTCGCTCTTTAACTCGAAATACTCAAAGAGAATCTTTCGCGCACCTCCGCAGAATAAAAATTTGGCACGATAAATAAAACAAATAATTTATTTAATTTATTATATATTATTTGTTGATTTATCGCTGGCGCCCGGTCACGGTCGCCGTTTGACAAACGACGCCTCCCCAGGTGGCTAATCTTGCCCTGGAGTTCCAGAGGTCACACGATAATTAAAGACTCGATTTCGCCGAAAATAAAAACAGATGCAACGATAGCCTAGGTACTCGTAGCTAAAATCACGAGTGGGCGCGAAAGATTCAAATAAACTACAGAATATTGAACTCAACCGCACCTACATTGAATACTCACTCACTCTCTCTCATACATACACACTCGAATTATAACAAAACTGACTTACTCGTCATAGCGGCCGCTGTAGTAGTTTCTCTGAAGGAAATACCCTCCTCGGCTGCATCACGCTGCTGAAGACCTTGGTATAGCGGATGGCCGAAACAGCAACTATTGCACGAACCGGGAGCACTCACCAATTAAATGCAAAAAACTGTAGAATAATCTGTACGGGATTGGCGGTCGTTCAATAAGGATGCACAAATAAAGACTCTACTAATGCTTTCGCAAGTCACGACACACGTTTCGCACGAAAGTTGATAGCAACACACTGACGTCTCCGTAACTTTGATAATTATAGGAGATCCGATTATACTATAAAACAGAACATAATAAAGAATGTGCAATCAGATGAAAATAATGAGGAGAGTCGATGTTAAATACCGCAATATGGAGTTACTGAAAGAGGCACATGGTAAGGGCTACTAACGAAATCACCTAGACTACTGTCGAGGCGTCCTGCATATAACGTAAACCGCTACCACATACAACAGCCGAAAGGATTCTGGATAGCCGACGCTAACCCAGCATCGATTTTCCACGAACTGGCGTAAATTGATCACCAACCGAGGCCACCCTTGGAAGGAGTTCATTTGGCGCTCATTTTCATAATGTATATTTTAATAATGAAAATAAATTGTATCATTAATCTAACATGTTAAAGTAAGGCTCTATAATAACTTACCTTGAGTTGATCATATTTTAAAAGTTCATTAAATTGATTTTGACTAATTAAATATTTCATTTCATCTTTATCTATGTCAACTCTATAATTAAAGTCACCGCACCAAAATACATAATCATGAGTATTTAATGTTCGACCCATCGGAAAAACTACTTTTCTTGTTATTTCTGCATAATCAGCATTTCTCTCATTTACTTGAGTTTGACCAGCTGAGAAATGAGCACATACAAAACAAAATGATGTCGAGAATAACACAAATCGAATTGCAACTGCACCTTTATTTCCGGTTGCACCTCCAAGTCCTGTTTTTACTGTATCAGTAGCAACATCTTTCAAAAATTCTGCATATATTGGTCTTATAAAAATATATAAACATACACCAACGAGTTGCTGATAAGTCACAAGAATGTATTTTTGATCTCTAGATAAATTTTTTTGAAGTTCCTGAGCCCACATTCGAGAATTTTCACTACTAGCAGCCATAATATTACTTGCATTAAGATCAACAATTTCTTCAAAACCGATTGCAAATATATCAACTGGATAATCTTTATTTTCTTCTTTAGATATACCTGAAACATAAATATGTATTGATTTCTCGAATATAACTTTCATGTACTGAATGAAAACAAGCAACTATGAGCATGAACTTCGCGTTGTTTGAATGTTTGATCAAAATATAATATCGGAACTGAATTAACGGATATAACTGATGATTCTTTCATATATTAAGAAACGCAACTATATTATGATAAAACATTTGATTATTGGTAGGTATTATGGCGTGATATTTCGTCTTGATGATATCGCTCAAGAAAAAGTGCGCTTTCAATGTATTGGAATTCAAATCTAGTCACTCGTAGTAACTGCACCATGTGAGTTTAAAGGGATGAGCAGTCTCCTCAACATTAATCTTATATGCATAGTAGTGAATTAAAATTGTAATAGTATATGTTCTAATCCTTTAAACTCTTTGAAGTACTTCGGCAGTAAACTGAGTTGAATGACTCTGGTTTTTCTGGTTCCCTGTTATAGATCAAAATTGATGTTAGATTTTATCGATTCGACATCGATAAAGGTAATTGAATAAATATTGACCGTAGGTAAATGTTCCTAGGTAACTGAATAACTCGCTTGAGTCCATGAGTTTCATATAAAAAAAATATATAGTCAATTTTTCATCTTCTTGCTGGTATTCTCGAAGGTTATTACATAATCTGTAGGTGACTTAATCTTCTACAGCTCCCCACACCGCACACTGAATTATTATTACGATTTATCCAGCTAGATCGAATTACAAAAAGATATAATTCTGGGGGAGAACTATACATAAATCTCCTTAGCCCCCAGCTAGGGTACGCTAATAGGTTTTCCACTTTTTGTAGCAGAGTTTACAGGAATTAGGCTATCATGCCCTCTAAAAATCTCAACTAATAGTTTGACTTTTTTATTACTGAATCTAACTATGTACTTAAAGACTAGATTTTTAAATTATATGTCCTCACAAAAGTATAGTTTGTACACATCTGACAACATTGTCCCAAAGATTCCATGTAGTATCCTCCGACCACTGCCTAAATTCCTTTT
Organism: Sycophaga agraensis; assembly: GCA_018906755.1. Taxonomy (NCBI): domain Eukaryota; kingdom Metazoa; phylum Arthropoda; class Insecta; order Hymenoptera; family Pteromalidae; genus Sycophaga; species Sycophaga agraensis. The sequence continues at coordinate 74,221 of JACCIE010000137.1, forward strand.
TAATAGGCTATTTAAAGACTGTTTTCGCTCCTAAATTAGCTAGATCATGCGCTATCACGTTTCCTTTAATACTGTAGTGTCCCAGTAACCACAGTAGGATATCCTTAGTATTTGTAGCCGATTCGTTTAACGGCTCATAGAGTCAGTCACGATTCTGCAGTCGCGCACGTTTGTTCGAACGCAGGTCAATAGTCACCGCGTATGGAAGTCACAGAGGGAGGGATAGGCTCAACACAATAATTACTCGAAAAGTTTATGATATATTAGTATTTATTTCGGCGAGTGGGTCTACCGTTCAGAGTCACGTTGATGGTCCACTGATAGCTGGTGGTATAGATCTGGAAGGTTCGTCTGTGACGCTCTCCTCGCTTCTCTCGTAACGCAGGAAAACACCAGGCGAGGTAACACCCGTGGGTGACATCATCGAGAAATCGGCGTCGCCTTAATTCGACACTAACGACTCGCTGACCATCTCGACCCGTGCTACACAGAGGCTCGAGTCAGTTCTTTGCTTTGGCCCGAGCGGGCGCCAGATGAGGCCTACTCAGAACCTCCGTTATACTATTTGTAGAAATGTAACTGTTTGTCGTATCCCATTCATCCTGAAGTATGATACTAATCTAATACTTTTTGTCTAAGAGGAAATTTTTATTCATGGCCTCTAGGTACATCTGAAGAGTTACCTTTTCGTATAATCCTAAGAGGAGAACTTAATTAAATCCTCCTATCTCTCATACCTCATGGCACCCAATAACTTATCAAAACAACAAAATCTTGATAATAAAATGAGGGCTATAAGTAAGGCTCGTAAAAGCGCAAGAAGTTCGGTTTTAATCTGCTTAGATACTTATTTAGTATCCACATTTTGTCAGTCTAGTCAAATACCTGAGTGCAATGGAAATATGCACACATATGTGAGTAGCTTTTTGTTATAAAGTGTTGTAGTTAATTTATTTATGATTCAACCACTCGAATCAAGTAGTACATGATCCGATCTTCTTCGGGTAGACTATGATGCAACAATATTTTTCACTATATTTGTCTAACGTCTTTGGCTTATGACCATTCAACAGTCTCCAACCAGATCTGCATATAAACATGCCGTTGAGCTTGGAATATCTTCCAGAACTGTAAAACGAATTTTACAACTAAGTGCATTATGCAATCCTTCTGATATTGATTGATAGTGCCTATGACGGATCACGAAAATGGTTTTCCATTATCTACTCCTCTTTCATTGATATTTAATAGCAATTTCTGATTCTAGTTGATCGAATATGTCGATTATGTTAGAATTAAAGATAATAAGCCCCCTGTTATCTAAAGTGTTTATGTTTACCTATTTGATAACTATCGTTTATCTACAGGTAATATCCATGTCAAAATAAATATTGATCGAAAGAAATATGTTGTTAGAATAAGCAACTACTTGTATGATATTAGCTCGCTCTTCTAAAATCAAATAATCTTGCCCTATTAACTTTGTGGATTCGCTTGTCTAAGTCACTGATGGACTCATTAGATGAGGAATAAAATTGACCAATGACGATAATAAGTCTGGTACCTTCATCATCTTAAATTCTCACTTATCGCCATTAATTTCACTTTATTCATAGCTTACGAAAGAAGAAAGTGCATCATCCTTGATTGTAATCGCGTTTATTAAAAAAATATAATAAAAAATGTGTTCTTATTGTATGAAATTCCGGTCAATCGCACCATTGTAATCAATTGAGAAGTTATTTCTTACAACATAAAATTTGTGTATGGTTTGTCTGATACACAAAAAACAGCTCAGAAGAGTTATAACTTGAATAATAATACCTACAAAGCTTTCTTTATCATTTTCTCAAACCTTTAGATTTTTATTCGATGCAATTAAATTAATCTAATATATAGGATGCGGTGTGAGTAGCCTAGATGACTGAAATATAATACATCTTCGTTTTTCTATTGTTCTATTCGAGTTTTTATCATGTATTATATCACATATCTTGGATATACGTATGGATCATCGCGAAGTTCCTACAAAATATCGAATTTAGAGTTTTTGGTTGTGGTAAATATCTTGGTAGCACGTATCCGTAAGCAGCTGAGGTTCACGACAGTATCACTTAACATTGCTAATAGTTTGATTCACAGCCCTGAGGTCATTTTTTCTCATCGCATGGTTCTCGATTATAAATCGTGAGAGACGACGGGATTCACATTAATCAAGCGCCTCGATTACTGAGGGAGGAGGGTACTCATATTAATTAAGCAGCCCGATTCGTCCGGAACGAGGGGACTCGCGTTAATCAAATACCACAAAGGGAACAGAATTCTACTACGTCTACGTCGTTGTTCCTGGATAGCGCTAAAAATAAGATGATTTGAATTTCAGGTATTCGTGAAAGTTCATGCTATTACATCCCTGCCCACTATGTCACGTATCTCAACCTGCAAAAAGAGAAACGAATTCCATTCTACCCTTCTTAGTTCAGATAGAAATTTCAATATACTCTTAGCTGTTTTTAATATTTCGTTAGCATGCATCTTCTTTTTTTTGATCACCTTATTACTAACGTTCCTGAAAATTTCCATAACGATGTCTATTTGCAATAAATATTTTTTCCAACATTAAAATTACGTTTAGAATACAACATACAGAAGAATATTTAAGATACGGTCGGACTTTAAAAGACGCCAACATGAATCACGAAAAACGAATCGACTGTAGAATGTCCGCTTGCAAAGAAATGGGTTAAGATATAGAAGCACAAGTGGGAGCATGATATTCAATTACATGTGCACTACTTCAAAGGATTCACCTTATATGTCACTGTTATCCTACAGGATAAAATTATGTATTATCCTAAGTTACATATTACCCCATGGGAGAAGGACCCTAATCCTGCAGTATATAAATTATAACAGACGTCAGAATTAGATCACTTTTGTTACTTTGGCTGATATAATGAATATTTTCAGGGTTTTCTACTAACTGCTACAGTAGCTAATGCAACCTAACCACATGAGATTTATAACCCATCATCTCAGTTCTCAAATTTTGGGCTGATAGCCTCCTTGAATGGTTCCTCTTTGTTCTTTCTTCTGTCAATCAAATACGCGAAATATTTAGAAACAGTATTAGCTCTCCTCCTTCTGGTTAGATTTAGATTCATTACAGTAGTTACAAGCTTGAATTTTAACGAATTACCTTATTCTACAAAATAACGATAGATATAATTCATTATGATAAAAAATAGATAACTTACATGAAGACGTTTTCGGAGCATCGAGTAACCAATTAGACAATGTTTCGTCTTTATAAAGTACGTTACGAAATTGTTTCCCTCCATTTACATTGTACGTAACTATACTGACTCTAATATTTTTTCGATCAATATACTCTTTATACCTTATACACATTTCTCTGTGAACAATGCTTGAGGTTTGCAGCATATTTGGTGATAGAAGAAGACGAGCTCTATCTGCATTTTCTGTATTAAACGTTGAACCTAATAATAATATATCAATAGCTTCTTGCTTATTAGAATCTAAAAGATTATTCTGTATTGTTCTTGCAGCTGAACGTGCACCATCCATTAATTTAGAATTTCCTTGAATAGCTCCAGTACCTGCATAAATTTTACTTATTTCATTTCCATTATTAATCCACATTTGTCGAAAAACTTCATCAAATCTGGAAACAATTTGTTGTTTATCACTTAACTTTAAAAAAAATAATTGTTGTTTTAGAACTTGTAAAGCAAAAAAAGTCTGAATGCAATTAGTTCGATCTAAACAATCCAAACAATTTGTACGAAGAGTTCCTGATTGAGATTGTACTACTGTTTCTCCAATCGCATAAAAACATGAAAATTGTTCTATATAATTTATAGTTTTTTGTTTCAATTTTGATATATTTTTCATGTTTCCACCTCGACACTCCTGGTGATAATCAAAGGTAACGTGAGGAACATCTGTGTGTTGAGATTCTTTATGTTGAGATTGAAAAAGTGTGCTTAACATAGCTTCATCTTCTTTATTACTAACAAAATTTACACTTAAAAGATTTATAATTACTTGGTGACCGTAACGTTGTTTTAATAAATTAAAATGTTTATTGAAGGCTGGTGCTGATATTTCAAACCCTCTTGATATTTTTATTTTGTGTGAGCCTACTTGAATACCTGGTTGTTCCCAAAATAGTGGTACTGAACCTCGTGTTTGTATGTAAGAAGATACTTCATTATCTAAATAAATAATTTGTTCTGTTTCCACAAAATTAGCAACATGTCCATTTTCATTAGTTCCGCGTACATTAAACCTAGAAATATTATTGTCTTTATTATTAAAGATAATCAAATTACTGTGAAAAATTAAGCAAATATTTAATATTATTGATATTAATAACCATGTAGGTTTTCGCAAAACAAGACACATTTCAATTTGGTAAAATTTGAACTTTAACTCAATTTTGAAGATTATTTAAAATGATTTTGTGTCCAAAGTTATGTATTATAAGTTGAAATACAAAATACCAATTTAAAAACAGTTTTTTAATATTTAAATAACATTGGAACTTGATATTATAATAATAATTTACATATCGTACCCAGTAATCACTGATCAATGCATTTTGGCAAACATACGAGCCATAAAAAAATTGTAAAATAATTGTTTCCACAAACGTAGTACTAAAACGGGATTGCGTATTTATACACTGTAATGTAATTGTTTGTCAGTAAGAAGGAATAAACACATCGATACATTAAATAAAGTCCCAGAATTAACTAAGAAAACAACATTTGTTTCGTGAAATTCATTTATACATTCGACAAAATTGCCTTCAAAGGCAATATAATCCTTGGTATAAAAGAATTTTCAATTTTAGCGTATACTACTTCCTCTTTCGAACGAATTTTTCCCCTACAACATGTTTATGAGATCAGTTAACAGTCAGAGTCGCTGGCGGCTAAACTTGGAAAGTATAGTAGGTGGGGAAGAATTATTGCAATATTGCTATTCATGCAATATGGCAATAGTTTTTATTGACTTAAGACAAGGTGCATTGTCTTGAAGAAGGATAGTTTATCTCTTCGTGTGATAATATTTTTGCGAATTTATCATTCAATCGCACCAATAACTTGAAACAGTCACATACAGTGGATATTTTAATGAGTTGAACATTCCACAGTTGAGATATTCTATATTATTGTAGTCGATGTTTAAGGTTTACGCATCTTCAGGTAGTTATGTTTAATTTTAGCTGAAATTTCTTTTAGAATTGACCTCAGGTTTGGTACGATAAGGTATTCTTACTTAATAATATGAGTTTCCCTAACGTTATTTTATTAGATTTAGGAATTTTGGAAACGAAAAAACAATCAACTATTGAATTAACTGACATTAGCATCCTCTGTCCATCTGTCAAAAATATTTGTTCAACTTAAATATTTCAATTTTCAACTAAAAGATATATTGTATATACAGGCTGTCCACTAATCACTTGTCTGCAGTGATATATAACGAGATACCTTAAAACACACTTATCATTTTTTTCCGGGTACGTAGGAACAATTAAAAACTAGCGAAAATCATTAACGAGTACAAAAGCAGAGACGGTACGAAAGTTTTTTTAAAACTTGGTTAAATGGTTCTCAGCGAGAATTAAATTCTTCTATTGAGTTCCTGAGAATTGAAAACTGTGGATCGCAGTGTTTAGGCAGCACTGCGACAGGCGCTGACTGTTTACTTGGCTCGAACTTTTTACAAATTTTTAAAGTAGATTAGATAAATCCCCCCGACGATCCTCGCGGAAACGAATTATTCCTGAAAAATGCAGAAATAATTACAGGGTTTAAACTTGCGAGCGAACACATGTCTCCGATACGATTGTGTCTATCAGTATAATGGATACAAGCACTAAGAAGCACGCGTAACTTGCAGAGCTTGTGTTGCGTATGCTCAGACAGACTGCTCACTGGGTTACACTAACTGTATTGAGCATAAGATCAATGTTGAATGTTCTTGACCGATAAAGCAACGGTATCACCCATCGAGAAGAAAGAGAATAAGAAATGCTCAGCTAAATATTGGAAGTGATCGAGAACGGAGTGATAAAATCTTCCTTAAGTATCTGGTCAAATCGCATGGTAACGGTTATTTGAACGATTGATGAAAAATTTACATAATAAAGTGAAAATTGATGAAGAAAAGGGAAGAGTTTTTCATTTACCTTTATTACTTGTAATGAAAAAAGCCAAAATATCGAAATTTGTAAAGAAACTGATCCTTTGAATATCAATCATGAAGTTTTTATTTTAGTACGAAGTTGTTCTACATAAGCAAACATATGCATGAATTTTTTGGTTTAACGAAAACTAATAATTAGTACAGCAAAATAGATTTATCTAAGAACTTATAAGTAACCTTAAGACTTTAGAATTAGAATTATAGGTAATTTTAAAATCAATTATTGTGACAATGAAATCAGTTTTAACATTTCAGATAATGAAAATCATCACGTAGCTTTGTTCAAACAAAAATCAGAACCAGATCCACACTGCAAATTGTACAACAATCATTTACACTATAAAAAATTTAACAAAATTATAATTCTAGAATTTTAACAATATTTTTTTTAAAAATTGGAAATTATATTCAATATTGCAATTTTAAACAAACGACTTAGATGTTTGTTGTATACATTTAGATTTATAATGTTTTCCGGGTTTCTATGCTTATGGAGTTCACAGACAACGTGAAGAAACAGAGACAAACTTGAGATTTTTACTTTATTAAGTTCGTATCTAAACATCCTTAATTTTACTCAAATAGACAATATCTATTTTATTTTTTATTAAATAAAAATATTTTTTGAGTCAGATAGAGAAAACTGTTTTCGCACTGCGAGGTAAATAGTAGTTTTACACTCGGGAATTCGACAGAGAGTGAGAGGTGCGCGCGAGCTGTCCCTGACCTTTAGGCCTGATTTCACCCACTACCGCGAGCCCTTTGTTTATCGCGTCGTCGGCGCGACTCATACTTCGCGGATTCAGCCACCCGCCTTACCGCGCTCCGCGCGCCTTCTGCGCTCTCCCGCCTATTGTGCTTTTCCCGCGGTTTCGCACCTTCCCGTACAGCTAGGCCGCGGTCCGCTCGAAATTCGGAGAATCGTGGTAGTGGAAAAGTGCGGGATAGCGAGGCTTCCCGCATACCGCCTTATGTTTTTCCGCCGAAAACATCGGACCCGAAAAAGGGGGAAAAGATGTCGACCGTCGCGCGCTTACACTCATTTCTTCTACAACTCGCCTTATAAGCAAGTCGTGTACAAATCAACGCGTTATTTCTTACATTTGTATACTTTCATACGAACGCAATTTGACCTTTGTGACACTGTTACCGATCATTCTAGAGCCTTGCGCACGGGCGTCAAAATTCCGCACCACGAGTTCTCGGAAGTTCCGTCTGGGTCGGAGCACCGGCCAGAACGGAGCTTCCCCCACTACCACGCCGCACCGTTACCCCCACCATCACGCCGAGTCGGAGCAGCCGCGCCCGCATGCTCAAATACCGGCACGCTCTCCGGATTCGGCAGAGTTCGTCCCGGACCACCGGGGCAGTCGGACCTCTGTCCGCGTGCAAACGCGCCAGCAGAGGGATCCGACGGGGAGTTCGTCCCGGACCACCGGGGCAGCCGGAGGACCTCTGTCCGCGTGCAAACGCGCCCGCAGAGGGAACCGACCGAAAGGTCGAGGCAGCCGGACCTCTGTCCGCGTGCGAACGCGCTCACAGAGGGAGCCGACCGAAAGGTCGAGGCTTCCAGACCCCTGCCCGCGTGAAAACGCGCCATCAGGGTAACCGGCCGAAAGGCCGAGTTTGGAAGTCCGCTCACCGAACCCAAGACGACCGCCAGGTCGACACGGGATTCGCTCAGGCAGTAGAGCCCCGCACGCCGAGCCGCGCGGACCTGCGCTCCCGCGTGCAAACGCCGAGCTGACGGGTCTGTAGGCGAGGCCACTCGCGCCAAACGACCGCACAGGTCGCCCCGTCCGCAGTGGACACCGCGTCGCGCCTCCGCGACAAGATTAGTAAAACCCGGCATCTGGGTTAGGAGAAGTACTCCAAATAATAAAGATCTTCAAGGCCAACTGTTGTTCTTCATTCTGGGCCACCTACCACCGTCAATCCCCTGAAGTACCTGGGCACCTGAAGCGAGCGAGCTCAGGCGCCAAGCGCCCTCCACCGGCTCTTCCTAGAGCCGCTCACCGGCCCTTTTCAGGGCCAAACATCAAACGTTAACAATCCGACGCGCAGCGACGCATCCTTGCCCCTTCCCTCCACCATCCCACGTCACCCTCCCCCCGCTTGTCACCGTGCTGTCCAATCCCCACCCCCACAGCCGGAACAATTGGCGCCCGACGTGGGGCTCGAAGAGGCTCGATCGATATCGAGACCGGACCCTCACCGCTCGATCTGAGCTAGGCCAACCAACCCGACACTTCTGGGAGTGTTTAAACACCCAGTGGCGCCCTCAGCAACTACAGAATGGGGATCTAGACCCCCCTCCTTCAACCTATAGAAGCGGCGACTCCGAGCCGGAGGAAACACTTCCGCGGCCGCCATTGAAGAGAAAACATGGCAGAGACCAGACCACCTGAGCCAGATCCCCTGAACACTCCGATCGACACACCAACAGCTCCACGGCGTCGCCGCAAACGGAAGCTACAGAAGGCAACATGGAAAACGCTGCCCCTCGGTTCAACTTGGACGAGCCCCGGGTCTTGCTCGGTCTACAACATCCAGTGCCGGAATCCAGCGGGCTAGACCACGAGGGTCCTACAGGATATCACCACAGGACGAGGATCATCCGGAGCTAGACGACCCAGAAAGACTCCTGCCACCCGAAATTTCGCTCGAGGAAGTCACCAAGCCCGAAGCAGAGACCGAGGCTCTCCTCTATCACGTGCCTTGCCCAACGCTCATCGACGAGGTCCGCATAGCCCAACAGCAGGACTCCAAGGCCAGCGCTATCGCTCACCGCCTACTGGACTACGCCAGGCAAGCAGAAACCTCAGAGAGCGAGCGAAGACTAAACAAAGGTAACCAATTGATCAACAGCATTCTCTGGCAGCGGAGTAATGAGAACGACGAATGGAAAATTCACGTACCAGAGAGCATCCGGCCCCGGGTGTTGTACGAATTCCACGACTCCGAATACGCCGGGCATCCCGGCATGGAAGAAACCACCCGAGCAATCCAAGAGAAATTCCGTTGGCCACGCATGCAGCGGGATATTAAAGAATACGTACAGCTGTGCCATATCTGCGCCTGTACCAAATCTACGGCAACAGCACAGCCACCGCTCCGGCCCCACCAACCCACTCAACCCTGGGACACAGTAGCCGTAGATCTCATGGGGCCCTACCCCATGACGGCCAAACGGAAGAGATTTATTTTGGTGCTCACCGACTTGTTCTCTCGCTGGGTGGAGGCTTACGCCATTAGCTCCTCAGATACCAACGTCCTGATCGAAATCTTGGAGCGAGAATTCCAACGATGGGGATATCCACGAGCGATCCTATCCGACAATGGCCCCCAGTTCGTAAGTAAGAAATGGGAAGAAGCGTGTGAAAAATGGCAGGCCATCCCGTGGACGACAGCCACCTACCACCCACGAGCCAATCCCACAGAACGTCGAAACCAAGAAATCAAAAAAGGCCTCCGAATCCACCTCCAAGGCAAAGGACACCAACACTGGGATAAGGAGCTTCCCGGCGTACTTTACCAACTCCGGAGGAGGCGCAACGCCGCCACAGGAAGGACTCCCAGCGAACTCCTCCTCGGGAAAACCCTCCGTCGCCCCGGAGATTGGAAGTTGGAGCTGCCCGAACCCCCGATGCCTTGCTGGGAACAACGAGTGGCCAACGCCCAGGAACACCAAAGAAAATATCAAAGGAAATACGCCAGCCCACAGGACACTAGCAGCCCCCGGTATCAACCAGGCGATCTTGTATATCTCAAGACGCACCCACTCTCCAATGCCGTGGACCGATTTCACGCAGGGTTCGCACCCAAGTGGGAAGGGCCACTACAGGTAATCAAACAGATCCACGGGGAGATCTACGAGGTAAATCGACGAGGAACAACAACGAAGGCACACGGCAGCCAACTTAAACCTGCCGTCGTCAAGACCCCTGCTGGAGGACCAGAGGGCCAAACAACGGGCACCCTGCCCAACGCCGCCGCTACCAAGGCGAGCACAACCCCTGCTGGAGGACCAGAGGGCCCCACCCGAGGCGTTAATGCCTCCATGCCCGCCGACGCGAGCACTCCCGAAGGAGAAAATGAAGGACAAGAAGAAGCAGGCGAACCAAACGCCGTAAACAGCCAAGGCCAGCAGGCCGAACCACGCACTCCAAGCACTGGAGCCCAACCCCGCGAACATCCTCCGCGACGTGGACGCGGACGGCCCCCCAAGCGGCCAAAAGCCCAGCCGGGCACCACCCAGGGATCCTTGGCTCTTCCCAATGACCAAGCCCCCGCAGACGGCAACCAAACCGTACTATCGCACCGCCGACGCGGGCGCCCCTCACGAAAATAGGGGATAACAGGCACGCAGTCGCCTGCAACAAGTGACCCGCGCACGGGCACCAAGATCCACCGTCCAAAGGACCACCCGGGGAGCGCAGGAGCGCCCCCGCACCGGCCAACCGGCCACCACCACAGTCCAAGGGACCACCCGGGGAGCGCAAGATCGCCCCCACACCAGCCAACCAGCCATCACCACGGTCCGAAGGACCACCCGGGAAGCGCAGGAGCGCCCCCACACCGGCCAATCGGCCACCACCAACGATACCGTCCCAGCTACGGGTCCCGGCCTCCCCCACAGCGGGCACACGGCCGACGGTCCCAATCCGGCCTCCCCCACAGCGGGCACACGGCCGACGATCACGACCCCGGCCTCCCCCACAGCGGGCACACGGCCGACGGTCACAACCCCGGCCTCCCCCACAGCGGGCACACGGCCGACGGTCCCAATCCGAGCCTCCCCCACAGCGGGCACACGGCGAACGACAGCGACTCCGGCCTCCCCCGCAGCGGGCACACGGCCGATGCCGCTAAACCTCCTCAGAAGAGGAGACGCGGACGTTCCCGGAGACGAAGGGGTCCCCGGAGGGCCCCCCAACCAGCCCGGGTCACCTGGAGGTGATCGACGGCAACGACGGCCAGGAGGTCGTCAGCAATCAGGAGATTGCCAACGAGCGGTCAGAGGACCGCCACGCACCGATCGCCGCCTCAACCTTTCCGACCGCGGGATGACGCAAGGCGCCGCGTAAAGTGTACAAAGTGTAGAAAGCGAAAACCCGATTGTATTACTAATTATTATTCTTTTATATTAGGTTAAGTATTACTTCTTTAAGAATCATAAAAAAACAAAAAAGTGATAAGTGAGTGCAACAAAAAGAGACACTCCATGAAGTATTTCGCGCCGCAAAATTAAGATAGATTTAAGATAGATTTAAGTTAAACCAATGTAATTACCCAGAATGCCATAAAGTAGGGACACCCGCACGCAAGACTCTTCCAAACCCGGGGGAATTGTTACCGATCATTCTAGAGCCTTGCGCACGGGCGTCAAAATTCCGCACCACGAGTTCTCGGAAGTTCCGTCTGGGTCGGAGCACCGGCCAGAACGGAGCTTCCCCCACTACCACGCCGCACCGTTACCCCCACCATCACGCCGAGTCGGAGCAGCCGCGCCCGCATGCTCAAATACCGGCACGCTCTCCGGATTCGGCAGAGTTCGTCCCGGACCACCGGGGCAGTCGGACCTCTGTCCGCGTGCAAACGCGCCAGCAGAGGGATCCGACGGGGAGTTCGTCCCGGACCACCGGGGCAGCCGGAGGACCTCTGTCCGCGTGCAAACGCGCCCGCAGAGGGAACCGACCGAAAGGTCGAGGCAGCCGGACCTCTGTCCGCGTGCGAACGCGCTCACAGAGGGAGCCGACCGAAAGGTCGAGGCTTCCAGACCCCTGCCCGCGTGAAAACGCGCCATCAGGGTAACCGGCCGAAAGGCCGAGTTTGGAAGTCCGCTCACCGAACCCAAGACGACCGCCAGGTCGACACGGGATTCGCTCAGGCAGTAGAGCCCCGCACGCCGAGCCGCGCGGACCTGCGCTCCCGCGTGCAAACGCCGAGCTGACGGGTCTGTAGGCGAGGCCACTCGCGCCAAACGACCGCACAGGTCGCCCCGTCCGCAGTGGACACCGCGCCGCGCCTCCGCGACAAGATTAGTAAAACCCGGCATCTGGGTTAGGAGAAGTACTCCAAATAATAAAGATCTTCAAGGCCAACTGTTGTTCTTCATTCTGGGCCACCTACCACCGTCAATCCCCTGAAGTACCTGGGCACCTGAAGCGAGCGAGCTCAGGCGCCAAGCGCCCTCCACCGGCTCTTCCTAGAGCCGCTCACCGGCCCTTTTCAGGGCCAAACATCAAACGTTAACAATCCGACGCGCAGCGACGCATCCTTGCCCCTTCCCTCCACCATCCCACGTCACCCTCCCCCCGCTTGTCACCGTGCTGTCCAATCCCCACCCCCACAGCCGGAACAACACTTTACATCTAAATTAAACACAAGAAAACAAAACTATCAATGTTCTTATTTTCACACACCTCCAACAAGAACTTCCTCAGTAACAAGTCTATTAATCCGCTGACCACACGACAACGGAGCGGCATCTGTTGCACCTATTCCTGTTCGCATGTGCATCTAGTTCTTGGAGTTGCTTGTGACTAATAACGTGATAGGCTTATATATACACATATATATGGCAGTCATAGTTGAATTCAGTGTTCTTAAATACTTAAAAAATGCCTGGAACCTGCTCGGAATTTATTTAGCTTAGCGCAGATATTAGCGCGGAGAATAATTGTGTGGGTCATGTTTAAGTGTTACTCAAGAGAGGAAGAAAGAGTATAATAAGTGAGAAGTGCAGTCATAAGAGAGAATGTAGCGTGTGAAATGATAGAGAAACGATAGCCGGTGATGTATGCGCCATGCCGCCGACCGACTTCGATTGGGAAACTACGTAGATGTGATCGGGGAGGACTCCATTAAGTTGCCTGCAAGAGCATGGAAGGATGCAGAAGTTGAGCAGGAAGCTCGTTGATACCCGCTCTCAACCAATACAATCGTCCACTAACTGCTTCCCAAAGGCGAAATTTCACAAAAGCGAAATAGCGGAAGGACGTGAATGCTCGGATTTAAAAAAGGAACATGTACCTGAATGGTGCCTCTATCCTAAGCATCTGCGAGGTTGGCGAAATGTCTCAAGAGCGAGGGCCCGCACATGCGGTACAAATTTGATAGAACTGACAAATTCTGCGGACATATTGAGATTAAATAGAGCCATCGGACGAGACAGAACCATCAGACGAATCATCGTTTGGTCACGTTGTTAAGGAAGAAAGTGCAAGAGACAAGTCGAAAACAAGTCAACGAAATATGAAGAAAAGAGCCGCAATACCCCCGTGAAGGAGAGCAGAGTACTATGAGTGACAATGACCATTCGGCTGACAACCCTGTTGTAATCCGACTAATCGCGCTGAAGCCAACTAGACGCCAACAGCGGCCTAACATCAATATGATATTCCAGCCTCATCGACCACCGACCAGCCTAAACCGCTATCCGATCATCCTAGCTACCTGCAGGATGATTTAGAATTGTAATAGTTATTAGACAAGAAACCTTCCATATTTTATAAATGTGTCATTGCGAAGTAGTGATCCCCCCTTTTTCGACGGTATGAAGAAAGTAAAACTTGTTCCGGTGCCTTTCCGCCGAGTACACAGGACCGTTCCAAGAGAGAGAAGAATCTGGAATAGCTACTAGCAGCTTGTTTTGCGTTCGTAGGCCCTTAATATAACCGTCGCAAAGCGGAAGTACTTCCGCTTACACGTTACACGTTATTCTTATTTATTTAAGTTGTCACGTGGCGGTTACCGGGTGGCTAATTTCGCCCGGCTCCCAGCCACCACGCGACTTAAGGACTTTCCGTCCTTTCCTCCCGCTCGATGTCGTCGCACGGAAAATCCGCGGACGCGGCGGAGCAAGCCTGGGCGCTCGCTGCTATAAGGAACGCGAAAATAGGGAAAGGCGCGCGAAATAATTACGCGAAGGTTTTAAATGTTGAATTAATAAATTATTTATTATAATAAAATGTACAAAAATTAACCCGACAAACAACGACCCTATCTAATAACTTTCTCTCTCTCTCTCTCTCCCGACGCGGATGATCGCGCACGCGTTATAAAATATTATTATTTAAATTTACTTACTCTAACGGCGGCGATCTCCGAATTGGCGGGAAGAGCTTGTTTTGTTTCGCCAATCTCCAACCCGCAAGGGCGAGATCAAAGCGTCCCAAAATTAGCTTGCTGATGTTGAACCTTGTTTCACCAATCTCTAACCCGCAAGGGCGAGATCAAAGCGTCACAAGGTTTCCTCGATCGGCAGGGGAATGTGCACTTTGGTGCACCGCTTCCACTCTCTCTCTCTCTCTCTGTCTCTTCTCTCTCTATCTATCTCTCGCACTCACTCATCTCTAAATACTATATAAAAAAAACTACTGCTCGCGTCGTAGCGCTTCGCCGCTAACAGTCTCGGGAGGCACCGTGTCCCGAGATACACTAATCTAAATCGTGCGATCGAGCAAGGATCGAGGGCCGATCGCGCGCCTAATTGCCCTCTCTCCTTGATTAGCCGCCGCGGCCCGCGCGCTTTCCCGCGCGATAATTACCGCGGTGCGCCGAATTTCGCGCAGCCCATTGCCCCCCACTCGGCGCATGGTCAAGGCGGCGAGCACGTGCTCAGTACCGCGGTGACCACGGCGAGATACTCGTCGCAATACCCCCCCCTAAACTTCACATCTTCCCAGATGTCAAGTTTATTCATCCGGTTGGTCGCCGCCAACCTTGCATGCTTATTTGGCTACTCTTCTTCACCATTACTCTAATCGAATCCCTATTATTAATATCACAAGAAACTAAGCGTGCAAAGTCGGGCAAGCAACCGAATTCAGAAGGAGCGGTGGCTTCTGGTGTTATTGAGGCCACCTTCACAAACTCAACATTACCGCTCTTCCACAAACTCTACTGCAGCCCCGGGTGGTCCGGGAATACCCGAGCCAATGCCGCTCGCATCCACCCTCTATCCGCAGGCTCGGCGCTCCGGAGCTCGCCGAGAAACAGCCTGGCCTCTTGGAAAGCGCGAGCCATCCGTACAAATTCAATCCCTGGTCCGGCAGGCACGGCGATCGGTTCTGACCGAAGGGCAAGCCCCGGGGAAACGGAATCTCCGCTTCCCACCGAGTCGTCAAATGCCTCTCCGGACACTTCCATGGGCTGTACAGAGCTGGCCTCCAAGGACCCTGCTGCCTCCGCAGGAGGCATCAGCGGGGAAACACCGGATGCTTCAGCGCCCTTTCCGACCACCGTCAGATCAGCCGCGGAGCTCCGTGCGGTCTGGATCTCCGCGTATGAAGCTGACGGCGTCAGGTCGACGCTTTCGCGATCCCGTGTTTCCAATCGCTTTTGCACTCCCTTTGCTACCGGAACGTGGGGTGCCAGAGTGCGCGATGCTACGGGGGCTCCTACCTTAGTTCCCGAAACCACCCGAGGCGGCGCACTCAATCTCTTTTTAACCGAGATGCTGTCCGTCCGTGGCGGTGGCTGGGGCTTCGGGGCCTTCAAGCGCGGGGCTACCGGCGTTGGCGCCAGTGCCGTCTCCGTTCGCTGAGATCGGCGCCGGCGCTTTCCGCCCTTACCGCCACCTGAAACCTCCCATCCCCCCGCCACGTCCGCACTCACACTCGGCGCAACACCAGCATCCACGCGGGGATGCGCTTGGGGGTGGCTCTCCCGGATCCGCCGGACTCCCATGCTCGCCAACCACGCTGCATGCGTTTCACCACAACGGGGGCAAGTATTAAGTGTTTCTCCCAAACGCCCACAGTTGTGGCAAAACACCGAGTGCAGGGGCCAGGGACAATCTACGCGATGGTGCCCCCTCCGCCAGCAACGGTAGCATGAGCGTGGTGGCGGATCAACGGCCGGATCAACGGGCACGTCCATCCTCCCACGGAAAATGCAGCCCCAGCCCAACTTACCGGGATCACTTGCTTGCGCGGATCGACCGGTGGAGCACTTGGACGAGGCTGCCTTCTCCACGCGACTCACAGCCTTGAGGCCGGACACTACCGTCTCCCCCCCGCGCGCCTGCCCTCCCGAAGTCGGAAACCGCTGGCGAGCTATCTCCACATAAGGAGCGCTCTCGACCAACGGCCCCTTCGGGTCGCTACACCCCCCAGCACCACCCACAATTTCCCTCCTCGCGCCTACCTCCTCCTCTTTCGTGAGGTGACTCGCGCTCGCGCTCGCGATCGCGGACGCGGACGCGGGCCCTCGCTTCTTCGTCCTCTTCCGCCGCTTTCTTCTTCCCGCGGGACGCTCCGATATCTGCCCCTCTGCTGATGTTGTGGCCTGGGGCAGGAGTACGCCTGAAGTCGGCTTCTGCGGCAGTGCCTTGTAGAGGCGCTCAAAATCTTCATCCGCAGGCGTCGAGCTCGAGAAGTAGTCATCCATCTCGAGCTGACGTCGCGGATTCCACTTGAGGCGGCGCCTCGCCATAAGCCTCTGCCGCATAGCCTCCTCCCGACGCAAATCCTCGGAGTATCTGGCGGGAAAGATGTTGCGCGGGGCCTCTTCTCGCCCTGCCGGAACCTCCATGGGCTCGACGACAGGGCTGGCCGGCTCAACCGCTGCCACCGCTACTTCTACGACGGCCGCCTGCCCGTCACCCACGAGCGGCGTAACCGCCGTGATGTCGCTGTTGCCGGGCGCCGTCGTCTGCAGCCCTGGGTCCGCAGATGCTGATGCGGCCCCGCCGCTCGTCACCTCTGGCTCCTCCATATCCTCGTCCGAGGCGTGGATGAGCAGCGCGTCCTCCTCATCTGTCGGGACGCTGTCCCGGCGAGCTTGCAGCTCCAGCCGGAGCAGCTTTTCGAGGCACTCCTCATCGCCCTTACCGTTCTCCACCCCCGGAGCTGGCTCGACGGGGATGTCTTCCTCCATTCCTCCACCTTCTGCCACCTGCAAAATGGAAAAAATTAGTTAATATCACGCTAATCACTACACTTACACTCAACCTCTACCACGACACAAGAACAGATACTGACTTCCGACACTTCGTCGGTCGGCACGTTAGCTCGCCTCGGTGGTATATATCGCTTTAGGTGCTGAATATGCACCTTAGAAGTCTTCCGGCCAGCATCTTCGAGAAGAAAGACTGTATCACCAAGCACTTCTTTAATCTCGAAGGGACCAAAATATTTTGGTGCCAGCTTACCGGAGACTCCCTTCGCAGCATCCGAAAGCGTGCTCTCGCGCCTCCATACGAGGTCGCCCACCTGAAACGACGCGCTTCTTTTATTGCGATTATACGCGCGGGCGTTGCGCTCCTGGGATGCATCGTTATGCTTCCTCACGAGATCCCAAAGAACGTCCAATCGTTTCAGACGGTCAAGCCAATGCTCAGGGTCCGCACGAACAACTACCTTCTCTCCCTCAACTTCACGTCGCAAACTCTTCACTGGCTGTGGGTGGCGCCCGTAATTCAAGAACGCCGGCGAGACCTTTGTGCTAGCTTGCACGGCCGTATTAATTGCATGTCGGAACTCATGCAAGTGCTCGTCCCACTGTCGATGATCAGCCTCGACGAACGTGGCAATCATCGTTTTTAACGTTCTATTTGTACGCTCAACCGGATTGGCTTGGGGGTGATAGGGAGGCGTGGTTACATGCTTCACACCAAAATCCTCCAACATCTCCCGGAGATGCTTATTAACGAACTCTGTACCATTGTCCGTCAATAAGAACTCGAGAGTCTCCCACCTAAATAACACCAACTCTTCAAAAGCTTTCGCCACTGCCTTCCCGTTAGCCGCACGCAATGGTTTCAACTCAATCCACCTCGTAAAAAGATCCTGAAACACTAGAATGTATTTAAATTGGCTCTTACTACGAGGCAGCTCCATCACGTCTGCAGCCACCACTGCCCATGGCCTCTCCACGATTCGCTTACCCATCAGCCCTTTAGGGCCCGCCTGAGAGACTTTATAGCGCTGGCATTCGCTACACTGCTGCACGTATTCACACACTTGGTAGTAAAAACCAGGCCAATAATACTCCCTCTTTACCCTGTCGTAAGTCTTCTCGATTCCAAGATGACCCGACGACGGATGGCGATGTGCCTGCTCGATCACTCCAACTCTATACTCGTCTGGTACGACGAGTCTCCACCCCTCCTCTTCAAACGAGATCGGATCCAGGATCTCATCAGCAGAATAACGATAAAGCATGCCATCTATCACTTTCCATCCCGGAAATTTTCGAGGCCAACGCTGAATCTCGTTTATTCTGTCATGATACCAAGGATCCGAGATCGTCTCAAAATTCGCCACAATCGCAATCTCTCTATCGATCCCTCTAGAGAGAGCATCAGGAACCTTGTTGAGTGCGCCTTTTGTATGCACAATCTCGAAATCCCACTGCTGCATCTCGAGGGCCCAACGCGCTAGCCTCTCTGTAGGGTCTTTAAGATTTTTAAGCCAAGTTAGAGCGCTATGATCTGTTTTAGCAACAAATTCATAAGCCTCCAAGTATGGCCTCAGTTTTTTAATTGCCCATAATAAGGCCAGGCACTCCTTTTCCGACGTAGTATAATTCCTCTCAGCCGGGTTTAAGACACGGCTGATATACACGATCGGATGCTCAAACCCATCGTCATCTTCCTGAGTCAAAACGGCTCCAATGGCGTAATCACTAGCATCGCTTTGGACCGTAAATGACTTAGAAAAATTCGGACGAGCAAGCACAGGGGCCTTTACAAGCGCGTTCTTCAAAGCATTAAACGCAACCTCTTGTTCTCCCTGCCACTCCCACGGTTGATCTTTCTTTAACAACTTCGTGAGAGGCACTTTAAGCTCGGACTCTTTCTCAATAAACCGTGCGTACCAGCCCACCATA
The DNA here is from genome assembly GCA_018906755.1 of Sycophaga agraensis. Lineage (NCBI taxonomy): Eukaryota > Metazoa > Arthropoda > Insecta > Hymenoptera > Pteromalidae > Sycophaga > Sycophaga agraensis. The sequence continues at coordinate 93,298 of JACCIE010000137.1, forward strand.
CCCAAAAACGTACGCAACTCTTTCACATTCTTGGGTGCCGGATAGTTCAGGACCGGCTCAACCCTTTCCGGGTCCGGCCTTAATCCGTCAGCATCCAGCCGGTAACCTAGGAAACGCACACTCGAACAACAAAATTCACACTTCTCACGATTTACCTCGAGTCCGGCTTCCGCAATCGTACGCAACACAAACTCTACCCATTTCAGGTGCTCTTCGAACGTTTGTGTCACCACTATCAGATCGTCCAAATACGCGAAAACGTGAGGCTCTACCTCGGGTCCGAATAAGGCCCCGATTAACCTACAAAACGTCATCGGCGCATTTTTCAATCCGAAGGGTAAACGAACGAATTGCCATTGACCGGAGCCAGGCACAGCAAAAGCTGTAAATTGCCGGCTAACTTCAGTCAAGAACACCTGGAAGTAAGCTTTCTTTAGGTCGATTTTAGAGATATACCTAGCTTCGCGCAACTTATCCAAAATCGAATCTATATTCGGTAAAGGATAGTTATCGCGCCTAGTCGTCTTATTTACATCTCTAAAATCTATACAAAACCTATAGCTCCCTTCTCGCTTGACAATCACTGGTGCACTACACCACTCACTAGCGCTACGCTCAATAATCCCTTTCTCAAACATCTTCTTCACTTCTTCTTGAGCAAACTCGAGAACCTTGGGAGACATACGCCTAGGCGCGTGTCTCACCGGCACAGCACCCTGGACATCGATGTGGTGTTCAATAAGAGTCGTAAACCCGTGAAGCTCTCCGGGTTCTGGGAGTAACTATTCCATCAAAGCCTTCACTTGTTCTCGCTCCTCGCTTCGTATTTCAACGATGCCACAGCACTCTGCGAAAATTCTCGGATCTGAACTCAATTCACTAACTTTTGAGAAAGGACGCCATCTTCCACCAGGAATCCTCCAGAAACATCCTACCAGCGATAACTCAAAACCGTACTTGAGACCAAAATCTACCCCGAGAATGACAGGGTGACCGGTATCCGGCACGATTCTAAGATCAACTGCCTGCTCGATATTCTCTACTTCAAAGAGAACTTCAAGCACTCCAAGGATTTTCTGAGTTCCCCCAGTAACTCCACGAACCGCTAGCTGAGCCGGTTTCCATTTATCTTTAAACGCCTTTGCTTCTTCAGGGTCGATCAAAGAAATCATGGAACCTGGATCAAACAATGCACACACATCTTTGCCGTTCAATCGAACCGTTAGGTACATTCGGTTGTCGGTTATAACACCGGCCACCGTCTGCTCCTTACTATTCGATTGTTTCGGCACAGCACCCTTGAGTACGCCTGTAGCCAGACGGGACAGCGAATTCCTCAGTGAACTCGCGGATCCTTCACCCGCAGCTTTGTTCGAAGCCTCTCTGCTGCTTGGTAGAGGCGGAAACTCCAAACTCTGCGCAGGCGTCCGACTAGGCACCTCAACGCGAACTCGATTCGAAGGCTTGTCCGGCATTGTATCGAGCAGCTTACAGGCTGTGGAGAGCCTCTGGAGCTCATCCGTCAACTCCTGAGAAGCTCGAAGCGTCTTCTCGAGATGCTCTCTCTCTTTCTCACACTCACTCTGTGTCTCTCGATTTTGACGCTCCTGACTCGACTCTTCCTGCCTAACTTCCTTCTCTCGACGTTCCACCACTCTCAATCTTTCACTCGTCCTCTCGCTCACTACCGTTTCCCCGCAGGGCCCAGGGGACGCGTCTGTTGCCCTGCTTTGGCGTTTCCCAGGCTCTCCCTTACGTGCGCACAGTTCGGGCAAGTCCGGAAAACTACTCCAGGGCAGTCGCAAACTTGACACGCTACCTGTGGGCTAGCAGTTGGGCAGGCGCTCGCGTTGTGTCCCGGAAGCCTGCATTTATAGCAGACTCGCTTCGGGCACATAGAGGCTCTATGTCCAATGCCGTTACACGTGTAGCACTGTCCATAAAACGGAGCATTCGCCACAGGTGTCGGCATTGGAGTCGGGGCATGCAGCTGAACATACGAGGGCCCGGGCCATGTTTTAGATGGCTGCACTTGGCCGCTTCGCTGTCCGCTTCCAAACTCCCGTCTTCCAACCCCCTGGGGAGGCAGATTCGAGCGCATTGGCGCTATCTGCCCCGTAACACGACTCTGCTGCTCCGGCTGGTGCTGTTGCCTCGCTATGCCTTCTAGCAAAGCTACCTCACCGCTATCACTACTCCCGCTACCGCTCGCCGACGTACTCTTCTTCTTCTTCTTTCTCTTCTTCTTCTTCGACGCAGCGGGCGGCAGACTAGGAGCCGTAGATGCAGCATGTACCCCAACTTTATCTTCAATTCTTTTCTCCACCTTTTTCTTGCTCGATGACGGGTCGAGTGACGGAGACTCAAACCTATCATCAATCCGTTGGACGTCCTCCAAGCGCTTACCTCACTGAACCAGCGACCGCACGTCCGGCATATCTTTATCCATGATATACCGCCGGTAATTCGGTAAGATCTGCTCAAAGATCATCTTCTTCTGGCGACGTTCCGACGGCGGGCGACGCATAGCGTTCGCCTTCGTCTGGAACGCATCCACAAACCTCGCGATCGTCTCTCCTTCTCTCTGGCGCAAACACTGGAGATCTCTGAGCAGAGTCGAATCACTAACTATCGTGCAGTACTTGTTCTGAAAGGCTTGCACGAAAGACTCCCAATCCACAAACATACGTTGGACGCGGTGGTACCATTTCCGAGCGTCATCCACGAAAGCCGATTGCAAGGAGCCTATTAAACATTTACCGGAAACTCCCAGCTGCTCCTTGAATAACTCGAGACCCTCAAGGAAATCCCACGCATTCTCCGTATCTCTACCAGCAAAAGAAAGACGTGCATCTCGCAACGCCCGTCTGCAGCGAGTTATGTCGCGAAAACTCACGTCTCTCTCTATGCTTGAACTATCATCGCTACTCTTCCGGGCCATGGCTGTTGCCAACTGAAGATCGCCCGCGGCCGACTCAGTCGTCGAAGGTAAAACCTGCCGACTGCGTCGCCTCTGAGCAGTATCCTCGACCCTCACTCTATCACGACGACTCACTAACTTGCTCGGACGCGGCGCCGACATCAACACAGATTCTTCTTCTGACGATCCGCTCTGTGAAGAGTCATCCGCATCCGAACTCACCAACACCTTCTTCTTTGCTTTCTTCAGGGAAACCTTCCTTTTATGCGGCGTAGAGGCCGCTGCAGGAGGCTTCCCTGTCTCCGCTGAATTAGGCGGCAGACTCGGGCTCTCGCCTTGGTTAGCTGGCCCACCCGCTAACGCCATAGAAGGAGCAACTTGCGTAGTTGCTCCTCTCAGCGTCTGCGGAATAATATCACCCTGTGATGCAAAAATTTCTGTCATCACAGATGATACGATCTGCCGTACCTGCTCCTGCATTCGGAGGGTCAGCCCGTCTACCTCAGTCGACTCCGGCTTGGAGGTTCCCGGGACATCTACCCCTTGTTTAAAAACAGTCGGGGGATGATCCTTAGGATCAACTCCAATCTCTCGAACACGAACTCCCGAAGAACTCTCACTATCCTCTCCGGTCGTGCTGGTCGTGATAGCTGCCGCGCCGTCATCCTTCGCGGGGCTGTTTTCACGATCCGTTCCTCGCTTCTGGGGAGAAATCGACGGCAACCACAAATCGTAAGAAACCAAAGGAGGATCCAATGGTTCGGCGTCATAGTTGTCGTCGTATCCTTCGACCCAGGGAACGTCCAGCAGAGGCCGGGCAACCATGAGCAGGAAACGCCATAAGCGCTCCCGCAACTCATTGTGGTCGCCCTGAAAGTAGAGCTTACTTCGGCATAACTCCATCACCACACGATATATTGGCATGCCTCGCACATGCCTCCGCAGGCGCCTGGCCTTCGCGGATGCAAGTGGCAAAGCACGCACGCGCTCACCATAACGATCACAAACTCTATTAATGGCGGCGACGCGGTCGCGAGCGCGCTGCATCGCCGCCTCCTCCTCCTCGTCGACACTTATCATCTCCACGCCGCTAATGGAGGACCGTTTCCTTTGGTCCGCCATTACGGCCCCAACCACACTCAAAGGGTGGTCGCGTCAACACTCAGGCGGGTACCAAAGGCACCGCCGAATGGCAACACCCTCCCCCCGCTTTCTAGGTGCTGGACCGCACCTCTGCGCGCTCTGCCAGCTATATATAAAAAAAAAATTAAAATACTGAAAAAAAAAACGAAAAGTCTAATAATCGAAAATTTCCTGAAAATTAAAACAACAATTCCCAAAAAGAAGAATGCTAAAATAAAACAAAACACAAAAGAAAAACAATTTACAAAATATAAGAATATAATATATAATAAGAATATTATTAAATATAATAAAAATATTTATTAAAATAAATTATTTCTATAAAATATTTAAAAATTTCTAAAAATATTAAAAATAGGCAAGCACGCTCGTAACGGTCGCCGCGACGCACACAACCACAACCTTACAAGGAAGAAATACAATCCCCCCCTTTTTCACACGCTGGAGCCTCCACGCGAGGGGTCATTGCAACTCACCGACGCGCCCTCTGCTATTGTCTCCAACTCGACAATCACTAAATTTTTTTTTTTTTTTATATTTTTAGTTTTTTTACCAAATCGGGGCAGAAATTGCGGAATTAATCACTTCACAAAAAAAATTAATCCGATTACTATTATTAACAATTATTAATTATTATTATCAACAATAATAACCTTAAAACAATTAATCCCGCAAATAATTAATCCGCCACCCTCGCTCCCGATTACTCAAACAAAACAAAAAAAAATAAAATTTTCCCGCTCAGCGCTTATTACAGCGCGGAGCCACGAGCTATTATTCTCCCCTCCTACACACACACACACACACTTCACACACTAACGCTACACTATCGCGCGCAATTTTCGCGCCCGCTCCCTCACGAAAAAGTTAAAAATTTTCGTTCGCGACCCCTACCGCCAGCGTCCTGTCACGGTCGCCAATTTGTCACGTGGCGGTTACCGGGTGGCTAATTTCGCCCGGCTCCCAGCCACCACGCGACTTAAGGACTTTCCGTCCTTTCCTTCCGCTCGATGTCGTCGCACGGAAAATCCGCGGACGCGGCGGAGCAAGCCTGGGCGCTCGCTGCTATAAGGAACGCGAAAATAGGGAAAGGCGCGCGAAATAATTACGCGAAGGTTTTAAATGTTGAATTAATAAATTATTTATTATAATAAAATGTACAAAAATTAACCCGACAAACAACGACCCTATCTAATAACTTTCTCTCTCTCTCTCTCTCTCTCTCTCTCTCTCTCTCCCGACGCGGATGATCGCGCACGCGTTATAAAATATTATTATTTAAATTTACTTACTCTAACGGCGGCGATCTCCGAATTGGCGGGAAGAGCTTGTTTTGTTTCGCCAATCTCCAACCCGCAAGGGCGAGATCAAAGCGTCCCAAAATTAGCTTGCTGATGTCGAACCTTGTTTCACCAATCTCTAACCCGCAAGGGCGAGATCAAAGCGTCACAAGGTTTCCTCGATCGGCAGGGGAATGTGCACTTTGGTGCACCGCTTCCACTCTCTCTCTCTCTGTCTCTTCTCTCTCTATCTTTCTCTCGCACTCACTCATCTCTAAATACTATATAAAAAAAACTACTGCTCGCGTCGTAGCGCTTCGCCGCTAACAGTCTCGGGAGGCACCGTGTCCCGAGACACACTAATCTAAATCGTGCGATCGAGCAAGGATCGAGGGCCGATCGCGCGCCTAATTGCCCTCTCTCCTTGATTAGCCGCCGCGGCCCGCGCGCTTTCCCGCGCGATAATTACCGCGGTGCGCCGAATTTCGCGCAGCCCATTGCCCCCCACTCGGCGCATGGTCAAGGCGGCGAGCACGTGCTCAGTACCGCGGTGACCATGGCGAGATACTCGTCGCAAAGTATATATGTTTTTCAGACCAACACGTAATATTAAGATACGAGCACAGACCATCGTCGACACCGCTTATTTTAATGTGGTAAAATAAGAACTTTTAATAAGTGTGACGTCTGGAAACTTCGGAGCGAGTTAAGCCACCTGGGAGGACGTGTGTCAATTGCGGAACAACAATAAGTGTAACTAATAGTAAAATATTATAAGACTCCTGACAATGACTAAAAACAACATAAGTCACTTACTTTTCGAGGGCTTGATTATACCTGCTATGGGTAACCTATCGATCTCCATATACATTTCACACTTTCGGCGACTTCGAGTAGTAATTGCACTATATTACTGTGCATACATGTCAATAAGGTGACTCACTCGATCCCTGTCTCATCTAGAACCTGTTTGTTTCCTATTGCTTCAACGACGGCTTTTTCCGCGATGCCGATGAGAGATCGGATATCTTCTTGGATCCCTTTATTACTTAACGTATCGAACGTCTAGTAAAAATGCCATAACAATCTTTTACAGGATTACGTGAAAACGATTCTAGTATTTGCGACAAGTATCTCGCCATGGTTGTCATTTTACTAACGGCGTGCTCGGAGACTTCACCCCGAGTCTGGTGGGTGGCAACAAGAGCCCTGAATTTCGGCGCGCCGCTGTAATTAGCCCGCGCTGGCGCGGCATCTAATCAAGGAGAGAAAGCATTTAGGCGCGTTATCGGCCCTCGATCTTTGCTCGATCGTACGAGTTCATCAGTGCGTCTTGGGACGCGTGAGGGCCTGATAGTTACATAGAGTGAGAGCGCCTCGCGCGTAATTAAAGTATTGAAAGTTAGACAGAAAGTGAGAGAGGGAGAGAGAAGTGAGATTTATTGATATTAAGATAGGGTTGGTTGTTCTGCGTTGACAATAGGGATGGAGGAAGAGGCGAGTCAGACGCCAGAGGATGAGCTTCAGGAGAGCCTCCTCACAGCGTTGCCGCAGTGTGGTTTCTGGTCCCAACGCCCAAACAAAATTCAAAGAACAGGAGGAGAAGAAAGAGAAAAGGGGGTGAGATTGATTAGCCTGCTTTTAAATGCACGGAAGTGGACAAATAAATAATTTCGTAATAGTACAGCTGAGTGGTCGAGATTTCTCCTGCCAAGTTGAAAGTCGCCGCTACGAAAGTAAGTAGTGTTACATATATATTAATTGTAGCGTGGAAATAAACCGCGTCATGTGTGAGAGAGATACATAGATAGATAGATAATTGATTTATTTGTAAAATTTTACAAAATTATTGCACAGCATCATTAGTCATTTATATAAAAAATTATCACAAATTATCACAGTGTCGTCGACATCACAGATGAAGCGCAGTAACAACGATAAATAAATAAATATACATAAATCAATAAATCACATTTTTCTTATTATGTATTAGTCGAATCACAATCATACACACATATACACAATGAGTAAACGTAAGTATTTACAGTGAATGAAGATAAAATTCAATCATACACACATATACTTATAATGCATGCATAATAGAGAACATAATAATTTAGGACGCAAATTAAAACAGAACCATGAGGACATTTGACTAGAATAGTTAAACTGAAATGTCCCGTACCCTTAGATGCTCCATCACCAGCCCCCTGAAGCGACTAAAGAAGGACGCATTTCTAATGCAGGATGTAAGATTGTTCTACAGATGAGCACCTTGTACAGAAAATGGTCTGATTCCCGTCTCGGTGTGTATCCATGGAACTGAAAGTTCTTAAGGGACACCCCTAACCGGCCGATCAGAAGCGCTGGAAGAGAACAGATCAGCGAAGTACTCCGGCTTATGCAGCCGTAAGATCTTGTAAATCTGCAAGTAAATAAAATATTCCCTCCAGCTGTCCACTCCCATCCAACCCAATTGACGCCTGAAGAGAGTGATATGACCGTCCCACTTAGCGCCCGTGACATATCGTACACAAGAAATCTGTGAGCGTTATAGCCTTGCCCTTAGTTCTTGGGACGCATCTAAGTAAACAGTGCAATAATAATTAAAATGAAGAAAGACGTAGGTCGAAAGAAAGGTATGCGTTTTTATTCAGGTTAATTACCTTTATCGGTGCAAGTTCGTTGATAGCCAACATTAGATTGAAGTTAAGCCTCGCGACTGCAGTCTCAACGTCGAGGTCATCCGCCAACAACGGTCCCCAGTCACAACTCGACAACACTTGTATCGGCCCATTACTATCAATGCTCTTATAGTTTCTGTATTCAAAGGAGCAACAGATAGGCTCAGGGACAGGTATTTCTATCGTTGCTTCAATGATGTTGTGCTTGCTGTGAAAAGGAGCGGGCTCATTGGGGGACGAAATTACCGTATCATTGTCTTCAACTAGTATAACGTCTATCCAGGTACGGAATGTGCGTGCACTATGCGTAGGACTATGCTGGACATCTGCAAAGACAGCTCCGCTGCAAGTCTGCGAACAAACAGAGCATCATCACAGTCAGTGCAGAGATCGGCATTCAGATCACCGAGAATGATTTTGTGACTGATCCGGAGATAATTATCGCAATTAGTCCAAAAATTTTTAATTCCTCGTAAAAGAGACATGGAGAGGCCTATACATAACACAAACTAGTGCAGGCTTCGTGGTACGATACTGCACTGAGCAGATCAAGTATTCCAGCATCCCAGGCCTTCCGACCCCTTCCGTGTCCAAGGATGAGAGTACACTCACTTTGAATTGCTTGTTTACATAAAGCGCAACTCCCCCACCATTAATATTACGATCCTGCCGCACTACAAAAAATCCACCAATCCCTGTGACCGAATCCGCGATGTTCGAGTCCAGCCAGGTTTCCGCTACATCAAACAGTGGGACGATCATGCACATAAAAGCGAAGTCCCTTAATGTGAGTACCCTTAGTACCTCTCAGAGAATTCACATTCATGAACCCCGCCCTCAAACATTTGCTGCTTTTTTTACAGCCTGCAACCTTATCTCCCCGCCCACTCCCAGAGACTGCTGATGGAGCATCTGCCCGACTTAGTCAAATCTGATCGGCTCTTTTCCCACTTCTAGTTCGATCATCCTTACTATCATAGTCACACGGTTACGAAACGCCAGGGCCACGGGTTAAAACACTCCTGTCCGCAGGCCCCCTGGCAGAACATCCGACAAGTACATGCTCATATATATATTCATAATCTCAGTTTCAGAGGCTACTGCATGAGCCCTACTGCCCTCTTTCCATCTAATAAAAAATTTATTCGTGCAGTGTTCTTGCACTGCACGAATACACTGTACTGATCCCGACTTAACCACAAATTTATAAATATAGTAACCTGCCTGGTATCGGGTTTGGAGGGGACATCAGTAGGCGCGCGCTTCGGCGGCACACAGGTGTGGCAGGTGTACGTCTGTACATGTGTGCTCGTGCGTGATGCCGCCGTGAGGCATGCTGGGTGACATTGCAGCCCGCATTTACTGCACTTCACTAGTGCTCTCGCACTTCTCCTCACCTGCGCACAAACACAGCAGATCCCTCCATCCATGAGTGCGATGTTGTTGCAGATGTTGGTGGATGGGACGGCTGCTATCGATGTAGTGATGTGTCTGTGCGCGTAATAGGAGTTTCGCGCGACGACTCGCACCGACAAGATACATATATTGCTCACACTCACTTACCTGTGTGCGCGCTGCTCGCCTAAGCCGTCCTCTGGGCAGAAAAATTGATGAATTTTATTTGGCGATTCCTTGGCTCCTAGACGAAGCCACGCCGGCTATGCTCCGGTTGCATGGAGCCTGCAGGAGTCCTCGTGCCTTTGCAAAATATTATGACTCCACCAAAAATATTAATATCAATGTAACGATATTTTTGTGGAGCTAAGCAGAACACGTCTGCCTGTACATACCGAGAGAGGTGTTGTTTAATATTACATTATAATAAATATTTATTAAGTCCTCAAGTCACGTACTGACTGGAAACCAGGGCGGGCTTATTCACCCGGTAACTGCCACGTGACAAATAGCTAGCTACTATCCCTAAAGTCGTAAAATAGATTTTGCATTTACTTCAATTTGATATCTATATCTAATAGATATTTCATGTGTGTAATTGCAATTTAATTCTGGATTATTATGTACTTCGAAAAAAATATATTATAAAAAGAAGACTATTTAACCTATTAAATTATCAGAAAACATACTTTTAACATAGTTTGTATCGAAAATAAAATAATTTAATGTTAATTTTGTTAATTTTGTTATAAAATCAAAAATTAATATGAAATAAATATTTATTGTTACATGAATTTATTACCGAAAATATGTAAACCAGAACCAATCGTTTGATCAACACTTTCGATACGTGGCGTAGCAATAGTGCTCAAGTAATTACAGGATAGTGCATGCTATGTAATAGTACCGATACTTAATTCCTTAGCTCAGTGTTCCTGAAGTTTTAGCTAAGCTCACGGCGAGTCGCAAGGCTGTGAATGTACTTCAGGATAAGCTTCCATGAACGTCGTTGGAAAATTCTCAGTCCCGACGCGGATAACACTGGACCGTTAATATCTCACTCCTTGTATACACGTATCTGCATTATCATCCGGATGAACTATTAAACTTTTATGTGCTCCTAATCTCTTATTCGTCAATTCATGTTCGGTGAGAGAGGATCTGTATGTTATTTCTCGCTCAAATGCCGACTCCTTCCTAAAATGGATACGCGTGTCTGGTAACTCTCCCAACATCTTTCTCACACTACATGAATAGTGAAGTTTATTTTATAATATTATAGACTCATAAATACATTTTTAATAATATACTGAAATCAAAATTCGATAACGATTATACAAGAACTATTAAAAGGTCATACCTTGTGCCAGCTCTTTCACAGCTTAATCTAGAAATTACAACAGCTCGTGCTTGTCTATGGCCGACATATACTGTTCTGATTTCTACACTACCACACATAGATTTAAGAAGCCAATAATCTGTATTGACGCCAAATTTTACTAGATGAAGGTAGAGCATTCTATTCCTTAAAAAAATTGTTATGAAATAATCTATTTTTACTTAGAATAGATACTATCTAATATATATATATATATATATAGCGCACTAAAAGGGTCATGCTAATAAAGGGAGTATTAATGAATACTTTAAGCCCTATCTGGTTCAAATTCAGTAACTGAATGCTGAAAATGAATGATGAAACACGATTTTCGAAACTTTGACGATTAAACTGTTAATTTTTTGTATAGACATGTGAAACTATTTTTTGTTGAGAATTGTCCAAAGAATATAAAATAATTTTTTCGAACAAAAAACAAAATTTTTTGTTTTTGCTACATAAAAATTGTTTAACTATATATACTTCAACTTTCTTAAAAAAAATAACCGTGATATTCGAGTTCAGCAGGCCAAAATAGATAAAAAAACATGTTGAAAGTTCTTGGCATGCGACACTCATCAAAAACTATAAGTCAAAACTGGTTTCATTTTCTCGAAACGCTGAATAAATATAAATAATTTTTAATACTATTATTGTTGATTGAAAATCTTGCTTATTTGAAAAGTAAAATAGTAAACAATTATATTTTAATCAATAATGAAATAGGGTCCGCGCGGCTTGACACACGGGGCTTGTGGCGACCTGGGCGGTCGTTCAACGCGGGTCGAAGTGCGTGTCGACCTGGCGGTCGTCTTGGGGCGCGGCGAGCGGAGATACAAAATACTCGACCTCTCGGTCGAGTAGCCTCTGGTAGTGTGTTTGCACGCGGGTAGAGGTCCGCTCGGCTCGGCTGGCGGGGTCGGAGTCTCCCAGTAGTGGGGGAAGCTCTGCGCGGAATAAACGCCCGTGCGCAAGGCTCTAAAAGTGAGCGGTATCAAGTACTATGAATAAAAATTTTAATATTACTTCAATTAATCTAATGAATAAATTAATTTATCGTTTAAACATAAAATTAAATCGAGACAACTATCTGTTATTAAAAAATCTCACACATATGGTATATTGTAGACTAGTTAATGACCAAATACACTTAAATCTCAATAGTTAAAATTAATGATCACGGATACTTTAAAAAATAAAAGTAACGACCTGTGCTGCCTTTTATCTCGGTTCTGTCCACTGGATTTATCAGTAAGATATGTGTAATTAAAGTTAGAAGAGCTGGAAAGAACGATTCTTTACCTTTCGCTTTTGCTGTACAGATGAACACTCTGATTTACTTATCTAGAAAGCAAAAAATTCATCTCATCATGAAATTGATTCCAGATATCAGTTGAATCTTTTTCGATTTAACCTCCATCTTTCTAAATGTTAATCCGTGAACATTATGAAAATAAACAGCATAGACAATACTATTATAACTTTTAACTTATTGAGATCCAGTATTGTTATCCCACACAGATCGGCTGCAGAATAGCTATGTATTCTACCTAATCGATTTTTCACTAAGAGGTAGGCTATGAATGTCATCTTAGTCTCATTACCTGAACGGTCTCTTTATATCGACGGTATTGATCTGATTCAGTTGGCCTCGTTTGATCCGATAACACATTATCCTTACTCGGAAACGTCCTCCTTTGAATCAGCGAGAGATTTACAACAACGCTCTGCACATCTTTTTCTGAGACGTTTTTTTTACAATTATTCGCATGAAAAATATAGAAATCACCGCTTCTCAGCTAAAGTTGCATTGCATCTTTGGTCTACGTTACAGTTTCTTTTCTTTCTGTATACCGGACTTTTTCTTTTTGAAAGCTAATCGTCGGTAAAGAGGAGAGCTGTTCATGTAGAAAAATCTTTTTTATATTTTTCTTTTAATATTGTTCAATGATATGAATAGTTTTCGGTTACCCCCAATACTGCAATCGACTCCATTTAACATTATATTTGATTATTTAGTCCGCATACCCCATTTTGCCTGCCAGTGAGCTACCAGAAATCCACCGCTATGTATAATTTAGCAGTTGCTACAGTGCATATGCCTGTGAAGCATACGATACAGTTAATTTATTAAAAGTAATACATACATTCTTCAATTTGTGTCAATGTCACTTCTAAGAGCGAATGACAGCGAATGATAGATAGATAGATCAATGTAGATGAAAACTTACAGTCATAAACGCAATATGTTAAATCTACTTATAAATATTATCACATACGACCATATCATTAGTTGAATCACAACGTAGCGTAGTTTTGCCATTAATTATGAATACACATTGCTTAAATTTTCCTTATTATCTATCAGTCGAGTCACACACGTACAAACATTGATACAATGAATATAAGTATGGTTATATGTACATATGATAAATGATATGAAATTATACACATTCGCATACAATGAGTGAAATGAAATATATTTACTGTATGAAGTGAAGGAGGAATACTAAAATATACATATCCTCATGATACGTGCATACAACTCAATTCAGGGCTTAAATTAAAACCAGATTATGAGAACGACTGATTAGAATAATCCATAATTGTAATGGTCCGACCTCTCAAATGCTCCATCACTAGACCCTTGAAGCGAGAAAGGGAGGATGATGTATTCCTTGTACAGAATGTCAGTTTGTTGATGATCGCTTTGAATGGAGAAAGATATAATTCCCGTCTCGGTGCTCATTTGCGGAACAGGAACCTCTTTAGGTTCCTCCCTGACCGGCTGATCGGATGCATGAGAAGGGAACAGATCAGCGTACTACTTCGATTTATGCAACCGTAGTATCTTATAAATCTGCAAGTACATAAAATATTCCCTCCAAACATCTCCTGCCATCCAATCCAATCGGATCTTGAAGAGGTTTATATGATCATCCCACTTACTCTCATCACATACCGCACACAAGAATTCTAAGGACACATCTAAGTAAACTGTAGAACAATAATTGAAATGAGGAAAAATCAGAGAACGTATCAGTTTGACACAAAAATCGTGGTGTACTGACGGAAATATCGTAAACTGTATAAAACCTGGCTTATTCTTTTACAAACTAAGTCAATATATGGTTTCCCGGTAAGGCCTGTATCAAGCACAACACCAAGGCTTTTTACAGTCTCAGATAGAGACACGACTGCTTCCTCCCAAAATTCAATAGAATTGAACCCAGTTTCATGTGGGTCAAGGTTGTTACGAGACACCAAGTACTCCACAAACTGGTCATATACAATTCTCTCAAGCACCTTTGAGAGAAAGCAGAGCAGTGAAATTGGCCGAAAATCATCTTGTCCGGAAGATGTTTCCGATTTGGCCAATGGCACTACATGAGCCCTCTTTCTAACCTCTGGGAAGCCTTCACTCTGAAGCCAGCCATTGTATAGGTGTATTAAAACGGACCTATAACCGGAAGAGCCTTAACAACTACACTATGCGGAATGCCATCCTCACCAACTACCTGTAATGTGAACTTTATAGTTTTAAACCGAAAAACACCATTAGCAGTAGAGTTGAGCACAGCATGTACACGATCGTCGTCGATGGTATTTGATACAAACACCCGCGCAAAGTGAATGTTAAGCTCATCCGGCATGAGCCCATGCAAAGATCCACTTGCTCGTGGTAGTAAACCTAGGTTCCGCAACTCACGCTAGATTGCGCTGGAATTGTAATTGTCGAACAGGCGATTATGAATGTATTCAGTCCTCGTCTGATCTATCTTCTCCTAAACATGTTTCCGGAGATCGAAGAAGTTTTCGAGAAATTGATTTCGTCCTGTTCGTCTGTACCGTCTATACAGTGTCCTTGTCTTATACTGCAAGTCAGGAAGCTCAAGTCTAATCCAAGGAAGGCGATGGTTATTGTAGTTAAGCCTCGAGACTGCGGACTGAACATCAAAATCTTCCGCCAGTAACGGCCTCCAATTACAGCCCACCAACAACTTTACAAGCCCATCACTATCGATGCTCCTATAATCGCTATGTCTGAAAGAGTAACAGATAGATTCAGGGACAGATACCTCTAGAGTACCATTAATTATGTTGTGCTTAGTATGAAAAGCAGAACGTATATTGGCAGCGGAGATCATCGTATCATTGTCCTCACCAAAAATGACAACAATCATGGTACGGAACATGGGTGCTATATGCGTAGGACCGTGTTGGATAATCTGCAAAGATAGCTTTACTGCTAGTCTGCAAAGAAACGTAGCATCATCACCGGCAGTGTAGAGATCAGCGTTCAGATCACCGAAAGTGATTTTGTGACATGTAATCGGGAGGTAATGCGAAACGGCTTCGTACTTCATCAGACCGTTGGTCACCAACATCTCCCTGAGATCAATCCCCAACGGACGAATGCAGGAAAGTAGCCGAGATTCGTGAAGAAAAAGAAAGAAGATAGACGACTAAAAGATAGACGAGAATAGCCGGCTAACAGACAAATGGGAACGCTAGGCCAATTGGCGCCTGCAGCCCTCGGCATTTGCAAAGTCCACGCCGCCGTGAGAGTGGATGCCGACGAGGCCCCCACCAAGGTAGCGAACGAATAGCACGCTGGGTAGATGCCACGAGTTGTAGAGATATTGAAGTCCAGACGTATCAATTTGAAGTATGTTGTGATGTGAAGAAGCTGCGGATTTGTCAGCAGGGCTGGACACTGCCCGATGCAATATCCCCTCTGCAAGAAGCCGCCACAGCCAACTCTTCGTACCGTACGTCGTCATTTCAAACCAGTCAGCAGCAATGGTCAACCAACCGATGAGACCTCTTAGCCATCGACCAATAGCCATCGGTAGCGGGACATCGCTGCCACCGACCAACTATACCGCTCTTTAAGAGAATGCGCCATCGCGGTAACTGCGAAACTCGGAGAAGCATCTAGAGCGGAATATTTCAGCGGGTATGAGACGGAGACAGACAACCGCGGCAATCCCTGTTGTGGGTAAGCGGAGTTCAGACCGCGGACTTGCCAGCGGCATTCTAGTGTAAACGGCGTTGATCTCTGTTGCGCGGTGGTGCGAAGATTATGATCGTGTACAAGTATAGACACGACGTAACAAGGTACTACGTAGAGAATACGAAATAAATTTAAAATCTTTAATTGGGCAATAAACCTCCTGAATATTAGTAAATTGTATTATTTTCTTATTTGGAGAGCTTTATTTTCCCCTTCCCCTCCCCTTGAGGAAAGAAGAACTTATAGAAGCAGCTGGGGCAGCATACTTGTCGCCTAACAACTTTTAAATTTAGTGATCACGCCGCTCGGTTAACCGCTAGAAAACTAAAAGGCCCCATCCCTCACAAGAACAAGAGACGCGTTACAAACTTACCAAAAAAAACGGTGATCCGTATAATTAGCAGTGTATTTTTGCTGGACTCTCAAAGTTATATCTAAAGCAGGATGAGGTCCAGATGTCCATGCAAAATAAAATGTTCCTGAGTTTAAAATTTTTCTTACTTCAGAAATTTTATCTTCATTATTTCCTTGGTTATAATGTAATGGAATAAAACTTGTTTGAGTTATTTTAAAAATCTCCGAATCATAAATTTTTCCAACTGAAATGCATCCTGTTACCATCACTAGATATAATAATATGCTTTCTCCATAGTTAAACTGTAGTACTCCAAGGCATCCATAAGCTTCTAATGATTTTGAGTATTGTAGTTTTAAAGAATCTGTTTCTTGTGCAGCTGTAAAATTTATGCAGATAGAAATATAATTGTTTTAATTAAGAATAGCTGATCATTAGAAATATTTTAAAATAAATAAAAAGATTTCAAAATTAATTTAGCAACCTTCTTAAATTTTTGAGTTTATTATTTCTACATAATGTAAATTAAATCAAAACTAGATAAAACGTGCAAGGTCGGGCCGCTTAATCATTGGTTAAAAGCCCCTTATTTTGTTCGGAAGGGAAAAAAAAGGAAAATAAATACAACTATAATTGAAATAGTAGGAATTTATTTGAGTCTAAAATGAGGCGGAAAACCGCCAAAGCGGTAGAAAAACTTTCCCTTGAAATATTTAAGTGCAAAAGGGATGGGTGCTAGTGAGCGCGATAGCAATATCCTGCGTTTGCTTTTTTACTTCCAGGAGTTAACAGCGATGATTCTTCGTCGGTAGGTTAAGCTGTTGCGGCACGAACACGTTGCTTACCTGAGGCGGTCGATGCCGATCGCGTTACGTGTTCCGACCACGCGCCGGCGTTCTTAGGTAGACCGACGTTACTCCAGTTTCTCGGCGTCGTTAACTGCTGTTAGCGATCTCGACGGATTACGACGAATGTCGGTAATAATTCAGATAGCGGCCGGCTCACGATTAGCGCTGAACTGCCCGGACCCGCGCTGAACTGCAGCGAATCTCCTCTTTCGGGATAGTATGACACTTTTCCACCTCGCTAACACAGTAAAGAGACAGCAATAGCTTGGGATGAGGATTGAAATATAAACTCAAGTGGACATTTCCGTTTGAATCAATGAGCGTAGAGGAGTTAAGTGTTAGGAAGAAAAGCAAATTGACCGCTGCTGTAGAAGGTCCAGCCGTATTTGGGTGTATCCATATACAGCTGTTGTGTGAGTGTGTCTATATATATATATATATAAAAATAGACTTATTGTCTTGCGTGTTCTGACAATTATTTTTGTGGTATACACAAACTATATAGCACCAGTTTTATTCTTTTATAAACTAATTCTATACGTGGACTCCAAGTAAGACCACGTCTAGTAAAGAATTGCAGACATCTTTACTACATTGAGCCTTAAGCATGCAGACGAAACTACATCCGAGACAGCTCGAGCCGCAGCTGCTACGTGTCTAACTCCAATCTCTAGATTATCCTTAGAGAAGTTAAGGTAAACCTGGAAATCATCAGCATATAAAATATATCTTACACCCATGGAATTCAGGGCAAGACCTAAGTCATTAATATAAAGACAGTTAAGATTTCAAAATGAAACCCTGAGGTACACCAAGCATAGTGGAGAGCCAGAAAGATCTATTTGTTCTGTCATTTATGACAAATTGCACTCTTCCGGACAAATAAGCCCGAATCCACGACAAAACGTCAGCAGTGTAATTGACCGAAAATCATCTAATCCAGGTGCTCTAGATTTAGCCAATGGCACTACATGAGGTTTCTTTCACACAGGGAAGCATCCACTTTCAAGCGAGCCGGTGTACAGGCGCACTAAAAACGGACGGATGAATTCGCTATCTTGTCCTTTTATGCATAGTCCAAATCTATACTTATTATAGATTATTTTTAACACAAATCGTATTTAAGGGTAGGTGAAATATTCTAAACAACTGGAGTACGCGGATATCAGTACAAATCGATAGTACTGTACTGTCGACAATGGAGTTTTTTTAAATCACCTTATTATTTTACTTTCTTATTTTTAAAGATATTTCTTTATGTATTTTTTTATGTAAATTCAAATTTGATTTTTATTTTCTTTTCTTTTTTTCTGTATATTCAATAAGTTATATATATTTATTTTTATTATAAAGGTGAATATGATAAAAAATAATAACATATTCTTTTTTATGTTGAATTTCTTTTTCTACCGTCACCTTACTGTTGTTCACCAGGAGACCCACGCCATCAAGTCTCTTCAACAGATATAGAGGATATGTTCTATTCTCAAGAAAGAGTAGCAAATCCAGTGACTGCAACGGGCTTAGTGACTCCTGCCTTGGATTGGCCGAATGTAAGCAGTCTCCTTTTCGTACAAACTGGAACCCGTCAGTTCGAAAGACGTCCTCTATAACTCTAGGAACTGTTGCAATGCATTGCCGAATTAACTGTGGGCAATGAAGGGCTTAATGATCTACAATGGTAAGGTAGTTCTTGGTCCAATAATTCTTTCTCTAAGGCTAATCTTGCTTTCTTCACTTTCTTTCTATATGACTTCCCTCGATTGAAGGCTTTCCTCTTCTTATAGGCATAGTTGTATATCGTTAGATAGCTTTGACTATTTAGAAAATAATAAAATAACTGGTGCATTTTTTAAACATATACTCTACAGGTGGAGTCTGTATTTTTAGCAAGGATTATTACTATCTTTCTTACTGATGGAGCGGATCTCGCTGAATTCATACAGTAGGTTATTGCTAATATGATTTAATAATGATGGTCTTCTTATAGGTGTTTGAGCCTTTTCTCTTTAAACTGCACACGCTGGATCAGCCTAGAATAAAGTTAACATTGGAATCTAATTACTATAGAGGAGATCTGAATTTGTTTTCTATCGCTTTAAATGGTACTTTCAATAAATTGAGCTAGGTTCTTATACAATTTATTTAAAAATAAAAAAGAGCTGTATCTTTTTTCTTGTTTTTATTTACTATTGTTTTCTTGAACCTATTCTGATTTAATTACCCAATAAATTTAAAATAAATTTAAATATAATAAATTTAAAACTCTAAATAAAGGGAGTTAAAAGAAATGGAAAAGAAAAAGTCGTAAAATTTTTCTCATAATTACTTAACAAATAAATTATTTAGGTAAGGCTTCTT
The DNA here is from genome assembly GCA_018906755.1 of Sycophaga agraensis. Lineage (NCBI taxonomy): Eukaryota > Metazoa > Arthropoda > Insecta > Hymenoptera > Pteromalidae > Sycophaga > Sycophaga agraensis. The sequence continues at coordinate 112,679 of JACCIE010000137.1, forward strand.
CTACAATAAATATAAAATTATGTAAAATATAAGTGTAAAATATACCATTTATATTATAATAATTACATTTAAAAACAAAACAATAATCTCTCCAAGAAATACGTTTTATACTTCTATTCGTATACGTATATATATGCTTCTACTACTCTCGAACTATATCAATGGGCGTGTGCTATTTTGAATAGCCAGGACAACGAGTCCCTTTTTGCTCTTTTGTCACTCCTTGACATCTCATTACTTACATCCTTATTTTTATCTTCTTTTGATGAAGGCTAGTAAAGTAGATAAAGAAGAGTAAATTATACACACTCTTTTTTTTCTTATAAAAAAATATGAGACGCACAATAGCCCTAACAAACGGCGCTGAAAAGTTTGGGCTGCGATTTATAAAATTAGAAGCAAACGCTACACGGAATTCGCGGTTGTAGAGTTACACTCGAAGCACGTGTCACAACGGAGACTTAGGTGTACAATGTTCTCCTTGGTTAGCTATACAAATATATAATGACAGAAATATAACTGAATAACAAAGAAAAGATTTTTTTCGAAATAATACAAAGACAAAATATATCTTTTCTGTTCGGTCGAGCGCCAAAACAAAAATGTCATATGTTATTTCTCATAAGTCGTACTTGGTCCGCGCTCGCTTCCTTTTCTCTTAAGTTCGTGGGTGAACTCCTTGCCACAAAAGCTTTATTTTTCTACCTTGACAGAACTTATTTGATCCGCGAGTGTGCTCCTCTTGCAGTAAGCTCTGAGGATCTGTTTTCCCCGCAGTGACCCCTATTCATTTAATTAATTTTTATTTTATTATATTATTATATTATCTATTTTTTAGAACTCGCAGATACCTTTCCAATATTGAGTCGGCAGGGTTCAATTCTATTGATCTTTGGGTGGGGGCAGTCGTCTCTTTGTCTGAGACTGTAAAAAGTCTTGGTGTTGTGTTAGATGCAGGTCTTACGTGGAGACCACATATTGAATTGATCTGCAAAAGAATTAACCAGGTTTTATATAGTTTATGTTTTTTCCTTCAGTACACAACGAAGGCTCTTTGTACCAAACTGGTGCGTTCACTAGTCTTTCCGCATTCTAAATATCGACCTACTGTTTAGTTAGATGCGTCCCTTGAGTTAAGAACAAGACTACAACGCTTACAGAATTCCTGTACTCAGTCAAAAAAAATATTTTGATTTGTCAAATACATTTCAAGATTTCCAAAAATACGCAGTTGTTTAGTAAGATAAATATGCCTCTAAAAATAATGTTCACTGAGTTTTTATTAGAAGAACCTGATACTTTATTTTCAATTACAGGTACAATGTTTGGTTTAACCAAAGCTTCGAAATACAGGAAGAAATTCAGTCTGTTATTCATTCAGACGGAAATTTTCATATAAAAAATAATTTTTTTTAATATAAAAACACCATGAATCTACAGCATGTTTTAATAACAACCTAATAAGTTTCAATCATAAGTAATAGAAAATATATTAATAAATTATATCCATGTTGTTCAACTTGATAGTTTTAACCAATATTCTCTAGAGAGCTCTGACTCCAATTCGTCAGTGACTAAAGGCTTGTTAATTACTAGAGGCATGCACTGTGGTGCTATATGTCCCTAATTATCTTGCAGTATATGTGCATATAAATTTGTCTATTAACAAACATTTTTATATATACATAATAAAAACGGTCACTTGAGCTATCTGCGGCGTCGTCAATAACAAATGTCTCATTTCGCTGAAAAATTGGTTATATACGACTGCGTTATGACGGCACAATACTGACATACGAGCGGCGAACGGAAGCCGTAATGTTGCTCGGCATGTGTTGTTATCTAGGTATGCATTATTTTTGTTCCACTTTAATGATTTTATGCTACCTGTAAGCAAATTGAATTTAGGCTTGAGTTAGACTGAGTTAGACTTCTACACACACACAACTTCAAATATCGGAATAACTAGATTATTGGTTTAAGAATTACTTAAACAAACCGAATGAACCGTAGGAATGGCGAGTATGTTATTAATAGTCTGTAAGGATCAATAATCATTCATAACTTCGGATTTCGATAGATTTATTATATTTATTACAAAAATTATTGAAATAAGCTGAATGACAGTTAATACTCGATTAAATGTATTTAAGGATGAATTTTCATACATAAATTCCAATTTAGATAGATTTTTACTAAAAATATCAGAAAGTCTCAAGTTATTAGGATAATAGATATCATTTAAGAGTCTTTAAACTTCGATATTCATACATAACCTTAAAATTCGATAGAATTTTAATATTTTTATCAGATAGTCTCGAGAGATTCTGATAAATGGCCAATATACTGTTAAGACTACACGAGAAAACCTAAACTATGTGTCATATCTCTTAATAGACATCAAATTTGATTTTCATTCATAACCCTAAATTTCGATACACATCCACTGTAAAGATGAAAAATAGTCAAGTTAAGTAAAAAGTTGTTTAATATTTCATTATGAGGCATATAAAAATATTGCCTATGCAAGCTTAATATTCCATATATATTTAACAGTTAAGCCGGAAGACACGATTTTGGTGGATAGTTTATATGTGTACACTGTAACGATGTAAATGCTTCGACTTTGGTTGATAATTTATTAATATTTCATTAAGACGCTCTATAGTCAGTTTTTACACATAACTTCGATTTTCTGTAGACTTTCATTGTGAAGATGGCCCAAGTGCCCGAACATATAGGATCCCACATATCGCTCTGTATAATTCAGGAAAATCAATAAAATCATAATATTTAAGTTATCGACTTTCATGATATGTAAATATTAAAATGAAAATTATTATTAACAAATGGAAATAGGAGGAAACGTATATCAAATATAAGGGTAAAGTCCTCCCGATAAATTGCAGATTTAAAATCACTTTTTGTCAACAAACTATGTTCGCAATAGGACATAAATACGTAGTAAATAATCGAAAAATAAGCTTAACAGAAGTGTTACTTATTTAGTCAGCAAAGAATAATAATAAATTTAGCAATTATACAATAAATTGCATAAATTGTACCTAAATGTGCTACATTTTCTTACGCAACAATATTCATGACAAAATTTAACAAATTTATAAATACGGTGCTTAGGTATACTATGCTAAAAAGTAAAACTTCGTAAAATCCAAAATAATTGTGAATGAATAATCCTGCAGACAAATGTAGCCAAAATATGGGTAATTTTAACCTAAATATCAATGAATATAATTTAAATTTAACAATTAAAATTAAATTTAATGCCGAGTTACTAGGTATTTAATTTGCTTCGTACTCGTTGCGTGCTACTCAGGTTTCAACTTCACCTCCTTTTTTTTCTTACAACATATCCGATCACCCTTTTAAAAGCGATTCCTAAGAACGTGTTACGAGAATGCACAGTGAGACCGGGTGTAAAATCATTCTCGTTTCAAGATGTAATAACCAACCATCAAAAACAAGAAATGTGGCATCTCTTTAATTTGAACATTGCGGAGACATTGACTACGCAGCAGCATTACGGATCGAGATCGGATTAAAGCATCATGATAGTGTTCCTGATCCTAAAACTAAGCCAATAGAACGTAAACTCCCGCTGCGCTTGGAATGTCGTCCAGAACTGTAAGGCTTATTTTACACTCAAACCTTTACATGCACCTACAAAATACAAGTTGTACAAAAATTAAACCCACAATACTTTGTGAACTGTAGATATGCTTTCAATGCAATTCTATTTCCGGTAACGCCCGGTGCTTCTGTGTGCGCTAACAACCAAGCGTATTTTTATTTTTAATATTCTCGTCAAATGCATGAAATACCGCTGCACAGCTCTAAAGTAATCGTTTTGTATTTGGTATACTATGTTCTCTAAAGGAATTATTGAGTCTTATTTTTTTGAATCCAAAAGAGTTGCCATTAACGTGACTTCATCTAGCTATTGTGACGTTTTGGAAAATCTTCCGCATCCAACAGCGGAAGAATATGAAGAAAACAATAAAAAAGCCTTCTCGTTTCAACAAGAAGGAGTCACGACCATATTGCTTGTCGTTGATGCGAAATTACTCTGCTCTTTACTCCAACTCGCGTGATCTCTTTGCGGGGAATGTTCCATGGTCCGTTCCCCGGATTTGAGCCGATGTGGCTTTTTTCTGTGTTCTGTTTTCTGACTTCGAAACCTTAAAGCTCTCAAGGAGTCGATTAAGAACGTCAGCGTTGGAATTTCTCAAGCTATGCTACAAAGAGTGGCTGAAACCTTCTTTGAAAGGCTCAACATATGTGTTGTTCATCATGGCCATCATTGAGATGATATCATTTGTACTTTTGAGCAATAAAAACTTTTTTTATATATCTTGCAGTGTTTTTTGATAATTCACCCTTTAAAATTATGGACTTAATTTTGCTCCACCATATAGGGTGTTTCAAAAGTATGGACATACCTGAAGAATTCGGAAACTAGTGAGGCTGGAAAAAAACTAACATAACGTGGTGCACTTAACGGTGACCGTCAATTTGACCTTCAGAGTCATTTTAAGGTCAAGTGCAGTTTTTAAAAATTTGAAGACTAAGCATTGTAACGAAAAATCGGAAAATCTTCGTTTCCACTCTCGCTACCTCGAAAAATTGATCTTTAAATCTATGGGAGTATCCATCTCTCTCTAATTGTTCACTGCTTCTTTTCTTTCTACAAATAATATTTTAATTGACGGCTAATGTATTAGACAATAATATATTTGTATTCGTTTTTCTTTGAGGATAGAATAACCATAATTATTATAAAAAGTTAATAAAATAATCGAATATTCAATTATTTATTACAAGAACAATAGTAAGAGGTGAAGTTAATTATTTCTATTTCAGTAAGATTATATTTTGGTTAACATTGTTAGTTAATTTTGATGAATAAATAACTTGAGATAACTAATTCAGTATGTTACGGTCGGATCGTGATAAGGAAGGGAAGCCGGTTAATAAGCACTCACAGTGGACCGTGTCTTTTTGATATTATTATTTATTTATTAACTATAGTTGACAATTAGCCCGTGTAAGTTTGCTGCAGATTTTCGAAATGTAACAGTGTCAAGGTGTTTCTCGCTCGAGAGCTAGAGAGAGTTTTTGGGCGCCGCGCCGTGCCTGAGCTTGAGGCCTTGCTTCCCCCCCACTCTCATCGAACCCTTTGTTCTCCCGCTGTCGGTGCGTCGCACAGCCCGCGAGCTCACCTGCCTGCCTACCTTACTCCTTGCGCCCGTCGCACCTTCCGCGCTCTCTTGCCGTGGCGCTTTCCGCGCTTCCGAGCCTCTGCGCTTCCCGCGCCCCGGGGCCTGCGCTTTCCCGCGCCAACCATACCTCGCGCGTCCCGCGGCCTCGTCAAGGTTACCAAGTGGCCCCAGGACAACCATGTGTTGCCCTGTACACACATGACACACACACGAGAGCTCACTCTCTACCGGTGTCAAAGATGGTCACCAGGTTGGTCCGAAAACTTCCCTGGCCCACAGGTTAATACACAGCCACGAGAAGCCAGGCTTCTCGTGCTGGATAACGAAGCCACGTCCACAACGGATCTCCCGCCCTTCTCCCTTTATCTCAGCTCACACCCACTCTCCTCTCTTCTCTCTTCGCGTCTCGCTTTCTCTGTCTCTCGTACGCTCCCTCTCTCTCTCACTCTCTTTCTCGCTCCCTCTCTCGCTGTCTCTCGCCGGGGCATCGCATGGCCCTTTTACATTGCTAGGCCCGCTTCCCGCCGTCGATAACCGCGCTCGACTCTAACCTGTCGCTAACACAGGAAGAATAACATAATAATTAAATGTACGCTATACAATAAAATACCAAATATAAATTTTAATTATTCAGCGGTGATAAACGATTAAATTACTTCTTTATCTTAATAGAAAAAATGAACAACTATAATGTAAAACAGTATACATATATATAATATAATTCAACTCTATAATACGTAATATAGTCATACATAATATTGTACATTATTATTATAGTCGTAATTAGTTAAGTATTAAAAAAGTAATTAGTTTATATTTAACTTTGTTAGAATTATAAGAGTATTATTATATATATTGTAAAGTTATTGTTATTCTTTATTTTTTATTATTATATATTATTATTACCTTATGTTTCATAAAAGGCCTTGTAGACCTCTCAATTTATTCGAATAGAGTTAACAAGGTATAATCTTATTTTAAATATTATTTCGGTAAGAACGTCTTCTTATTTAATACAATTTCTAATTATATTTTGCCTTAAAATAAATTGCAGCAATAGATATCCTTGAATGTACTAAAAAGTGTAACTTAAATTCTAAAAACTAGTTATTCGACTCATAGTATTTTCAACTATTGTTATTATTTTATTATTATATATATTAATACATGTATATTAATATCATATACTTTTTTTAAGTTCACGAGCAATGTAAAAGGTATTAAAGAGGGAGGTTAGGTGAAGGTAAAGAGGGCAGTAAAATTATGTTTATTTTAATAGTTAATATATAATTTTAAAAATGTAATTTGTATTGTATACATGCTAACTTAACAGAGACCTATAAGGCTTACATTTTTAGATTATATTATAATACTTTTAAGAATGTAAACATATATACACCATAGATTTCATAATGTTATTAAAGATCAAACAGTAATATTTTTAAACGTGCCTTACCTTGGGTAGCAACTACTACAAGCAAACTCTGAATACTTACACGTTTAGCTTTTTCTGACCACAATCATCGACCTACATTTCAAGTCGATCAAACAATAATGCCGATTCGTTAATCAATAAATAAACAAGTAAATAATAATAGTATTAATAGTAAATTATCTTATATAGTAAAGTATATGAATTAAAACATCTATTCCTAAAATATAATACTAATTGACTAAAATATGTATTCCTAAATTCTTTATGTGCAAAGAAACAACTTGTTACACTTTAATAATAATTGGCAACTTTTTGCTTTGGAGAGTTTAAAAAAATAAAAATAAACTAACTATAAAAATAAAAAAAAAATAAAATAAAAATAAGTTTAGATAAAGATTGATATAAACGCAAGTTATAAAAATTTGAAATCTATTCAATTAATTCATAATAATAGAACTGATGATTATGTGAAGATGATGTAGATGTAGATAACAGTAATAAAAATCTAATTTAAGTACAAGTTGTATTAAATAGAAAAAAGTATACAGATAAAAATGCCATACATCTTGTTAGAGATACTTGTTTTTATTTCAATTACAAATGCCTACAAGCTAAATGAAGAAACAATTTGTAATAAATACTTGGCTATTATGTATCTCTGATCTGTCAAAATCTATTCTGTCTTCTATTCTGTTAAAATGCATCTCTCTCTCTCTCTCTCTCTGTGTCTCTCACACTGACTGCATTGTAATAACTGAAAATACATGTATATTTCAACTTATTTTTGTTCAGCAACGACTGCTCCTGAAAATAACCATAAAGTATGAATACTTATAAATTATTCAATACAACAAAAAAATGTAAAATAATACATATTTGACAATGTTTAGCTTACGATGTACAAGTGCAGCTTTTACCATAATCTTAGTTCACTTGCAACAACATTAAGTCCGCGGGACACTAACAGGTGCATGTGAACCGGGGTGGACATTGCGACGCTGTTCGCTGGCGCATTCTAGTAGCACATATGAAAGTGTGTCATGTAACACGTTAATAGGAATTAAGTATAATATTATGCGGCAGTTATAAAAACTGTCTTACCTGCAGTTTATCTGTGTTATGTAGAAAACAGATCGCCTAGCGTTGTCAGCATACAATTTCTAATTTTTAAAGTATAAAAAATAACAAAACTGAAAATTTTGTAATTCAACAAATTCAACAAATAATAAGAAATACTATAAGTGGTAACAGAACAATTTATATCTTATTTAGTATTTTTTGTTTATTTGAAATCTATATTTAATTAATAACCAACGCTATCACCTTCCGAGTGCTCCTCACGGAAAGCTGAACGCAGAAATCATTATCATGCCCCTAGTACCTTAAACCAGTTTCTGCTTTATTGACATGCCAGATCGTATTAAGCATTATAAATTTAGGGTCCCGGGAATAAACAAAAATGGCGTAGTACCCACAAAATGCCAGAAAATTGGACATCATGTGGAAAAAACAATGGCCAATACTTTGAATAAAATGTTTTTCACTTTCTCATTAAAATTAGTGTTTTATCTTCACAAAAAAACGCTCACTTCATATCGGTTCACCTGGTACTTTTATTTTAATTATATAACAAATAAAGAATTATTATTAAAATTATTAATAATTTTAAATTAAAAAATTAATAAACTAATACATAATAAGTTTTTATGCATTAGCATTCATTAATATCATTGTTTAATTACTGCGTGACTATTGAAGTTGTACCCGGGGCTCTTTAGTGCATCGGAAGTTCAGCTACATTACTGTGTAAAGAAATCAGCGCCACCACTCGGAATGAACCTCGTATAGATTTCGCTCTTTTTAACAAAAAATTTAGCGCAGTGACTTTTCAATTTTGAACTGTTCTTAATAGATTACTTATTACAGAACCACTGAATGAACCTTATTAGAGAACCATTGAATCGAGTGACTAGATTTTATCGCGCAGACAACATTTATGTGCTATTATTTTTTTTATTATTTGTCGTATTTTCTAAATATATTTTGAATATATAAAAATTAACGGACATATAGCAAAACTTGTGGCTTATTTTGAACTAATGTTATTCTTTAAGTTACAAATTCTTTTCGGCGTAATAAATTGACCATGATAGCATTCAAATTGCCATAAGGAGCACTCTTAAATGATAAATATTTATTATTATGAAATACTGCGTACAGCATAAACTATGTTGTATTCGTAATAACTGATTCTACACTGAAATATATGTACTTGGATATTTTTGTTTCTGCGTATATTTTACATTTACATAATTTATAGTACTTTTATAGTAGTTGTTGAGCTTTATTGTAATATCAATCTTTATTCTAATATTAAAAATCTAAAGAATATTAAAAATAAAACTAATAATATATTTTTATTTAAATAAGCTAATTTTTTATAAAAATAAAATTATTTATGAAATTAATTATTATATAAAGACTATTTATGAAATATATAGTTAAAAAAATTCATGAAATACTTCCATTTTAAGCTTTGATAGTATAACCGTAGAGAATTTTTGTGAAAGTTTACACAGAACACAAAAATACTTTTGAGAATTCAAAAAATACTTATATAAACACTGCGTAATACTCCTCTCAGGTGGTTACTGCATTTTCTGTAACAAATGAAAAAAATTAATGTATTACGTCCATTTGACTAAAATATAAAACATTCATAAAATAGCAAAAAATAAAATGAAATTTTATGTAATATACTCTAGTATAATCACAAATTATAGCGACAAGGTAATGGTGAATATTATTAACACATTGAAAATAACATTTTAAAACGTACCAAAAATATAAAAATATTAATAAAACAAAAATGAACAGCAGAAAAACAACCATTTAATTAGAAAATAGCTATTAAAGTAAATAGAATCTTGCACTGCTACAATACCTTAGTTCATTGCTAGTATAGAGGTACTGACACAACAGACAATTTATATTACTTCATTTACATACATATGAATATCTGTCATGTCTGTCATATACATACTCACACACATTGTCTACGAAATAGTTATCTTCAACTATCTACTCGATAGCGGATACTATGCTCAATAATAATCTTGCCAAAACGTATGCTCTCAAAAACGTGAACGCTCAGCAAAAAAATGAACAATTAAAAATTGCATAATGTCCAATAAGCGTAAGACACATGTGCAATGAGTGCAATAGATGCACAGCGTATGAAAAAATTAAGTTTTTGAGTGAAAAGTCGTTAAAGTTGCTTTATGAAACTTTGAAGTCATTTGAACTGGAGATGGCTTACATTGTTCTTTCACACTCCGTTTGATAACTTGAATTTACAAGAGACAGAGTCAAGCTAGATTAAGGCAACTAATAAAAAGAGAAAATAATGCAGCTGCCAATCAAACCCTCCAATCGCAGCCGCGAGGGGAAAAAAAGTTTATTAATTGAAATTTGTTTTGGGTTGGAGGGAAAATGGAAATAACAGCCGTGGAAGAGATAGATAGATATTCGTTTTCTGTAAAAATATTTTACAAAACATAAAAAATATTACATTATAATAGTACAACAATTCATTTCACGCCAAATAAAAAGTGAATAGTATAAAACACAGATTTATCAGTTTATCAATGGTTATTATAAGGAGCAATGTATTAACAGTAAAAAAAAGTAAAATATAATATACAGGGCTTTCGAAAAGTAATGGACCCCACTAATATCTTGAGTTACTATGTTTTTAGGCGAAAATGTCCAAGAACAAAGTGACATCGTTTCAAGCAGGGAGGAAGATGATAACATAAACTTTGATCGTTACCATGTCCTTCAAGATTATTTTAAAGTCAATCTCTTTTTTTTTGAAGAAGTCCCCTATATTTTATTGTATATTCTGATAATTCGAAGAGCTTTCGAATATCTCGAGAGCTTTCCAAACCATTATAATAAAATATTTTTTCATTATGTTCTTTGACTTTGTGACACAGTTCTCGGGCAGCCTTCTACATGATCGGCCGTGTGGATATACAAGGACCCGAGGCTCCGTCGGCGCGGTGGCCGAAGGACAAAGGATAAATGCGAAAACAAAGCGCTGGTTGCCAGGTGATCGTCGGCCGCGAATTAATGACAAGAGTCAGTTCCCGCGCGATCCCGATGTGCTCATCCCATCTAGCACTTGTCGTCACGTATCGCACTTATGAACTGAGTGATCCTTGCAACCTTATCCTCAGCTTCAGAAAAGCATCTAAATGAACAAAGGAACAGTAATTGAAATGCAGAAAGACGTGAGAGCATACCAGCATAATACGTAGGACCTCAATGGTATACTGGCAGAAAAACCGTAAACTATGAAGTATCTAGATTACACTTTTATAGACAGATGAATGTGGGGTCTTCAGGTAAAACCACTGTTCACTATAATTCCAAGTCTTTTGAGAACATAGAACTGAGAAACAACGACAATCTGTCCAAAAATAATCGAATTATACAGGCCGCTTGCGTAGAACTAAACTGTTTATAAACTGTTTTTGAAAAGTTTAAGATGCTAAGGGACTGTAAGTAATTCATAAATTGATCGTATATGATCTTCTCAAGATCTTTTGAATGAAAGCAGAGTAGCGCAATTGGTCTAAAATCATTGGGTCCTGACGGTGTATTTTATTTGGCCAACGGCATCACATTTGCCCTCTTCCAACCTCCTCCACTCTTTAACACTCTCCGACAACCACTTCCCAATACTCTATTAAATTTAAGCACTAAATTTGAATCAATAACTGGAATAGCCTTTACAAACACACAATGAGTAAAATGTAAGTATATACAGTGAATGAAGTGAAAGATGAGATTTGCGTACCAATTGCCATGTTGGAAGCGCAGAAGGGTGGAAATCCCCCTGCTGAAAAGGAGGCGGAGAATACCATCATTTCGTGATCTAAGCCATATATCGCGGTGTTCAAAAGTTATGCTAAACTCTGATATGCTCTTTTTCCGTGCCGAGAAAGAAACGCAAGGATTTTTATAAGGGCTCGAGATATTTTGACGTTGGACGGATGCTAAATTTACCCGACACTACATAGCTCTCGCCCTACATGTAGTCATTAAGAGCGAGGTTTGTGCACGGTACCAATAATTGGCTATCAGAGGCATTACGGAGTCCATTCAACAAACGTTGGGCGTGCTCGAGGTTCCTTTCGATATAGATCACATCCAAATCCAACTCGAAAGTTGAATGTAGCGTGTTTGTAGTGGACAGGTGTAGTGTGAATTCGATAAGGATGAAGAAGAGGTACAACCGAGGAATTCTGCTGAGTGTTCTGGCATCGTTGAGATGAAAGGGGAGGAGCGTCAACAAGTAAAACCTTTAGTTGAGAAAATTCTTCTGTAACTTGGTATCATTCGTCGCTACACGACCCTCACCAAATATCATATCGATGTACAAGGAGCTCGGCCAGTGAGACACGCACGTCAACGTTTGTCTCCGAGAGACCTTGAGTTTGCCCAAGAAGTACAAAAAATGCAAGAAAAGAGCATTATAGAGCATAGTGCGAGTGAGTGGTATAGTGCGTCTGACATTGTATATAATAGATGGTGAAATCTACCGTGTCACTATTCAGGTACAAAATGTTGCTGGTCAAGTTTAGTCGGCACAACCTGCACTACCATTCAGCAAGTTTTTCAACTTGGTCCCACATATTTATACAAACATTGTGACGGGCGGATTTGCGCGCACAAGCAGGGAGTCAGCTGGGCACCGCGGCCGCGGGGCGGGAAGGGCGCGCGTTAATTGGGAAAATGCGCGACCGCGCCGCGCCGTTTAGTTTCGCGCCGGACGCCGAGCCATCGGTCCCGATCGCTGATCGCGAGAGACAACACGCGAGCGAACGAGAGAGATAGGGAGAGAGCGAAGGAGTGAGAGAGGAAGTAAGCCCAGCTGATCGCGGCCCCAACACCACCCGGGGACGCGAGGGAGAACGCGGCGACCTCCCGGCCGGATTGTGGCCGGGACTATCAACGAGGAGGCGACGGCCAGGTAGGGCCGTATAATATTATGTCTCGCGCGTGTGAGAGAGAGAGGCGCGGGCGCGGCCCCCCCCCCCCCAGATAGCGTTATCTGAGGTGCGACCCGGCTAGGGTTCGGACGAGGCGAGGTGCCTATAGGGTCACCAAGGCTTCGGCCCGATACCCGAGGGCCTGAGGTCAGCACCGCCGCGAGCCCGTGGGGGCTCGCCGGCCAGGTCGAGAGGCAAAATGCGCGGTGCCAGAGGGAGGCGTGCGGAGCGAGCGGGCCGGCGACAACTATTGTACAGGCGAATGCGGCGGGGCGGGCTTGTCCCCCCGTCGCCTCTTATAGATATAATAAATATAATGGTTGAGAAGAAATGCCCTCCCGTGTAATTGTTTTATTTTGAAGGACCCTCCCTCCCCCCGACTTCATAACCGCCGCGACCGACGTAGGCCAGCCGCCCGGGCTGGCCCGGCCGGGTCCCCTCCGGGGCGACCGCAGGGACCTGCATCAGGGCAGGATGGCGCGACCGGAGGAAAAATGGCGTGGGGCTCCGGGCCGAAAAGCACCACGTCACAACATACACATATTCCTGTTATGCCGATGTGCCGCCGAAGTGTCTATAGGCCTCTTGCAGGTCCGAGAAAGAAAGAGAGAGATAACACAATGGCTCGACAGATCGCACTGCTGCCCTTCTTCACCATTCTGTGAGTCAACAAAGTAGGACTAACCTACCTGTCTTCCGCCCAACAACTGAGCGTCCAATCTGTTAAATTATTATAACCGTTTGCAGCAGCGTAAGTTATGGGCAATCTACGGACAACGTCGAACAGGTAAAACCTTGCAAGCACCGTCTGGCCCATTACCTCTGCAATCAGCTGCATGATTTGCAAAATGAGACCCGCTAATATTTGCAGAACACTTCCGAAAATCAGAAGTCTGACATGCCAATTTTCAATATTAACCTTTTTTGCATTATCGTGCACTCGTATTGATCGTGCAGTAGCAGATACATCTCATATGTTGTCATGTTTACTTTATCTGATTCAGCATTAAAGTGGTTAATAGACACTCTTGCGGAAAAATTTCCAAGTTGAAAGATATTAATAAATCGTAATTGGGTAAGCCTTACTCGAGGATCGGCCGCTGCTTTTTCATACTAAGATGAAATTATTATAAAGGGCTTCTTCTGCAAATAATGGGCCTCTTAAGAAAGTTTTTGATAGGGTCAGTCAAATGGCCACCGGAATGTATGGCAACATGAACTGTAATATATAGAATAAACTTCATACATTTATAAAATATCAAAGAGAGTGATAGCACACTGAAGGCAGACACACGTGAGGTTTCTCGACGAATCACTCTGCTAAGTGCTTAAGGGCGTTTCGTGCGGTAAACAGGAAGTTATGATCGATCGAAGCACCGCCAAGAAAAAGAAGCAGCAGGCAGAAATAATACTAATTCGATTTCTTGTTTTATCGACATGCTAAGAGCGTACATGTTTTATTTAAAAACGTCTGACACGTATACGAACTAACGGTACGCTGCCGGTCAATCGGGCCACGCGCGAGCAGGCGAGCGGAAAATATATAAGATTCGATAATCTGTTTCCATCTAGACAACAACTTCATAATACTCCTCTTGTAGAAGCCCTCCTCCTAATTTGCGAAGAACTCGGACGGCCACTTTTCACAAGCCTCTTGTGAGTTCAACTTTATACGACCAAGGGTGTTCGCCATAAACAGGAACAGGTGGTAATCACTTGGCGTTATGCCCGGGTTACATGGTGGATGCGATAAAACCTCCCATCCGAGCTCCCGTAGCTTCGGATGAGTCATCAACGAAGTATGTGGTCTGGCGTTGTCGTGGTGGAACACTACACCCTTCCTGTTGACCAATTCACGTCTGACCGATCACTTGCCTCAAGCGCTCCTGTTGTCCGCACTTCTAAACCCACCAAACACACAGCAAAATCGTCCTGGCCGTCAATCCCGGCTTGGCCACTGATTGGGACGCTTCACCGACCTTCGACCACGGCCGTTTTCGCTTGATATTGTCACCATCCGCTTTAAAAATGGGTCGAGATCGTTCCTTTTTAGCAGCATATCGTAGGCGTTGATTCGGTCTAGGTTTTTTTGCGTCAAATCATGCAGTACCCAAACATCAAGCTTTTTTTGTATCAAACCTTCTGTAGATGGTTTCAAATGGTTTTGTGACTAACTTCCATCTCTTGGGCGATGTTACGAGATGCCACATGCCGGTCTAACTCGATTTTTTCCATGATTTGATCGGTATTCATCGTCACAAGTCTTCCGCCGGCTGGCTTATCGTTTTCACCGGCTCTGAATCGTCGAAACCATTCATCTGCGGTTCGAAGTGATAGAGTATCATCCCTCAATACACCATTAATCTTACGGAACGTTTCTCTAGCGGATTTGCCTTTAATGAAGGAAAACTTTAAAATAGTACGAATTTTGGCGTTAATGAACTCCATGTTTACACTTGTAGGTTATGTCAAGACCTTTCAAATGATGTATTGTATTACCATATACGAACTCTGTAGCGCTTTGTACATAGCCGCGAAATTCAACAGACAAAAAGGCGGAAAGGAGATATTTGCCAATCTAACATTAGGCGCGAGGAGCCGCTTACTTCGAGAACAAGAAAAATTCTCATTTGAAACTCTCTCTCTGTCTACTCTTTTCTTTAGTTCTCTCGCGCACACTTCTTAAATTTGGAGTGCCCAAATAACAAGATACTCAATTTTTAATAGATCAATTAACTTGTTCAACTGTTTGCACTATGGCATTCAAATCGTTTCAAGATCTCGTAATAGCTCGTACTTAACGTTCACTATGACTTTTTGATAGTCTTCAACAAAACCGAGAATCGTTCTAAGATGAATCGTTCAACAACATTTATCTCATATCGAATTCCCTCAGACGTGTCACAGGTGGCTTTGATTACAAACTCGGTGTTTTGTACTGCAGTGCAATCTACCTTAGTAAGCCTACCACAAACATACAGTAAATTGCGGGAAGGCGTTATAATGCTGAATGATGATGTGAAGCTCATCTCTGTTCGTGAAAACTATTGCCATATAAGGCTGATGAGTGTGCTCATAATGCTACCCGGCTAATCGAACGTTACAGGCGACTGAATGCTCAGAATCATCTCCATTTTTCCGCACACAGCAGATGTAAACACAAATTACTTTCAACTTAAGCGGATAGCGACACCCATTGGTCCTAAATCTAACCTTTTTAAGAATTGAATCTTTTTTTGTGTTAGCTCTTTGATCGTTTTTCGTCAACTGATGTTTTTTCAACATATTCGTTCGCTTTTTACCCTTTTCAAATGTTATTTTTACCTTATTTCCGATTATATATAATCTCCATAGTCAATTGCCTTCATCAAATTCATCTTATCGTTATTGTCTCTTCACAAAAATTAATCGGACATCCGTTTTGATAAACTATGCGTATTTGCAAATAATCCATGCACTTTACTGTAATTGGTAAGTATATAACTTGCTTTGATACTTCAATGATCTTATAGGCCGACGACACTGCTGGGAAGAATTCGTGTAATGTATGAACAGGAGTACCATTCGTATGATCGCTTGTTATGATATTGCCCTTTACTCGAACAGCATTAATTTTGAAAATATGAACAAGCAAATCTGAGTCAGGAAAAAGATTGATCGGTAAAATTCGCTGAATGAAATCCAGTAGTGGTCTGATTGAAACCAATTGTTAAAAATCAATCGAGTTAATACACTTTCACTTTATCACACTGCGAAATGTATTGTTGTTAGGTTTTCATAGTTATCAGTTGATAAAGAAATTTTCTCTTGACGTACGTAAAATTTGTTGTTGCTTATGTCAATGTTGGAGATTGAATTGAAGGTAAGAAGATGAACGATGATGTGGAGATAGTTGAATTGCGGGAAAGTATTGTGCTTCGAGTATTTAGAACATACTAGATAAAGTCAAAGCTAATGTATTCTCAATAACGATTCAACTCATAATGTATTATAATCCTGAAATCTTTTATGATTGTACTTAATCTCGCATACGCTTCAATACAACATCAAGTCTTGAAGAGATTGCAGATCACTGAAGCTATCAAAGTAGACTAGATTGTTGCCTTGCTTTAGGTATGCGAACCAATGTGTCACAGAACCACTCGGAATTTTTATTAAATATGTCTATTTTTCAAGATCATGATCTGTGCGAACGTCTTTGTGATAATCTTATTTAAAACCATTTTTTTTTGTTTTCCATTAGTTTTTTTGAAAACCACTACCAACGGCTTTGTAAGGATTAAAAAAGAGCCCTAATTCTATTTTGTAGGGTTTGAGATAAACTCTCACCCAATCAAAATTCCTTCTGTATTGTATTTTCATCTAAATTTTCCATTGCTTTGTTAATTTTTGAGTCTCATCTAATTGACGTTTAACTGCATGCTTTTTTGACTACATTACTAGAACCTTTGAGTGCTGAATAAATAACTTTGTGCACTCTTAGTACATATCATTGATTCTCATGCAGCCTTTGCTAGACCATTTATCTTGTAGTGATCCCCGCCTTGAAAGAAAGGGAAATTAATAGCCGCGGAGTTCTGCGGATATTGACCGAAAAACTAACTTTCTTTCGCGAAAGCAGATGGTAGTCTGCGGCCTAGTTATAGACGCGAATACCCTTCGGCCTCGCTAAGTTCCGAATCGGTGTGACGACATCGGAGGACAGAGGAAGGCTTGTTATTTCGCTCAATTAACGGCGCAAGGGAAAGGATCTGCGGAGACGCCCAGCTCTTGATTTTGCCAATAGAAGCAGATATAGCGGTAGCAGCGTCTACACCGGGATGAATCTTTGTGAATACGTAGCATCAGTTGCGTCGGCATTCGGAGGACTTTATTGCGACTCCGCACCACTAGCTATATCCACTCTCTGACCTGACGGTGCATCAGTAACAGCAACAGCAACATCTGCACGATCGACGACAACATCACTTCAACAGCAACAGCTGTATAACTTCGTGGATGAGTGTACGATAATGAAATATAAATTATGGCGAGCTCCATAATGAGCATGTGAGTTTCGTGTAGCGCCTTTCTATACTAATATATCGCCGTCAATAAATCTGAGTGTAATAGTTTATGTAAATTCATTTTATTATTTATTCGTAACCCGCTCACCCTGAAGTACACAACAATCTTCATTCTCTTTTGTTTCGCTATACCAATTCAAAGCTTTGACTTTAACCCCATAGCAACAGTTACGGCTAAACTCGAAATTGACGAAAGTCTTGTTTTTTGGAAACGGAGATTATCTTTCAAGCAATACCTATTTTTAAACAACGATATTTTGGTATAAAGATATATATGCTTGTTAATTGTGAGTGGTCTTACTTTGGATTTCATCACTTATATACGTATGAAAACTGAATTTGAGTTTTTATTTAGGCATTTCAGGACATGTTGTTGCTTAATGTTGTTTAATGGAATTTTATTTCGAAAATATAATATACATTGAGAATTGGTAAACATCTCCTTGAAAACGATAGAGGGCTTGTCGTACCATCCAAAATATAGAAAACGTGCAACCGGGTTCAACGAAGCCGGTTGCACACTGATTAGCGGAGCGCGGGCGAGCGAGAGAGAGAGAGAAAGAGAGAGAAAATACCTTTCTCTCACGGCAGGATATATTGGCGGCAGTACGCATGACCCCACAGTTGTTATGGTCGGCGCGAGAGTGCGCGCGAAACGCGGCGCGGTATCGACCCACAAATTTCGATTGTGCGGCGCGTAATTCGAAAAGACGCGCGCGCATGCGCAGATCATAAATTGAATTGACGCAGGGAACGAGATAATTGTCGTGAATTATAAACGATTGTTGGGCGAGCGAACGATTGCGTAACGCGGACCGATATAATTTTAGCGGAATTCGAATATCGCGTGTCGGCACATGCGCAAACCGATCGGCAATTGAACATTCAAGTTTATCGACTTAAATGGTGTATGCACCGGTTCATACGTTGTGTAATTGGACAATAAAGGAGTTTTATTTAATTTTAAATTAATTTCGTGTAACACTTCATTTATATACCGCGACGACATCGCCAATGCCGCGACCAATGAGACCCTAGTCCCTTCCCCTAATAGGAATTGGAGTCGGCGGAAGCGTTTCATAGGACCACGCCGCCTCTGTGGGAGTTGTCATCGGCAATTCATTAGCTGAGCGACTAGCTAGCTGATACGCTATGCAGGGTGCGCGGCCTAAGGGCAAGTGCTTGTAACACTGCTCTATAGCACGTAAAAGTGAGTTACGCCTTCCGTGTCACTCACATTGTACACTGCCGGGTCGGAGATATTTTCTCCCCGGATCTTTAGCTCACGTGGTGTTACGAGTGTTGAAATGGAGGTTACGCGCCGCGGTCTGCACGACGCTGACGGGCACCGTAGGGTCTGGATGCCTCCAAGGTGTTCCGTCACCCCAGTTATGGTGTCTGGTGGTAGACGAGCTCCTGCGACTGCTGAATTATACGGGTTGTAGGGCTATAGAATACGCAGATGACATCCTAATAATAACCAGAGGTTCGTTCCTTGACCTCTTTATGAGGGTCTTCCAAACTACTCTTACATTGGTAGAAAAATGGTGCAATAATACGGCGCTTAGTGGCAACCCAAAGAAGACCGAGATCCTCATGTGCACAAGAAGATACAAATAGGAAAGGTAATGTAACCTGACTTTAGGCATACAGAAATTACCCCTAAAAGACCAGTTTAAATATCTAAGTGTCATTCTACATAGTAAATTATCCTGGAAGCAACACCTAGAATATGTAGCCGAGGAAGCCACAGCCAACAAATGGAAATTGAGAAAAGTTGTCGGTAGGAACTGAGGACTGAGATCGGAGACCGTGAAATGGATTTACGAGGCTATACTTAAACCTAGACTGACCTATGGGCTGGTAGTATGGTGGCCAAGGACAGTACTCTCTAACGACCAATGTGCTTTTGCAAAAGCTAAAAGGTGTTATCTTAAGAAGTATCTCGGGCGCAATTAGAACAATTCGAAATGCGACGCTGAGTTTACTTCTAGATATCAAACCAAAGTGACCCTGATAATCCTTTACAGCATAAGGAATTCTCACTTCACAAAACTAGTCATGGAGCATTTGTGGGGTCGTGACATCACAATGGATTATTATGTTTTAATTTAATGTTAATTAAAACCAAATGTTAATTAAAAAAACATTATGTGTGTCATGAGTGTGTATGAATTCATCCTTCACTTCATATTGTAAATATATTTATTTCACTCACTGAATGTAAGTATGTATGATTTCATTTCGTTTATCATATATACGTATACCCGTACTTGTATTCATTGTGTCAATGTGTGTAAGTGTGTAACTCAACTGATAGGTAATAATGAAAATGTAAGCAATATTTATGCCAAAGCTGTGCTACATATGTGATATGATTAATGCTGTGATAGTGTGTAATTATATTTATAAGTAAACTTATGATGTTTCGTTTATAAATGAGAGATATATGCAATATTCTGTAAATTATTTACAAATAAACATTTATCTATTTATCTATCTGTCTCGCTCAGTCTTTTTACCCTATTTTTTGGGACACTTACAAACTATTAGACGCTAACTTGGGCTTAAAATTCGGAAAATACTGTTTTCTACTAAAGTCCAACGTGTAAATCACGCACAAAGTCCCGATCGAATCAAAATTAATTAAATCCTGCTTAACGATGAAATTCATCTCGGGTGTGATATGACATTAATTTATTCAACTGCAAACAGTAAAAATTGTCATTTAGGTTACTTTTTAAATCAAAATAAATATATAGCTTTCTAAGTTATTTTTATTGTGTTAAATATTAGTATTGCTCATTCAGATTTACAAGAATTTAAGTCATACTGAAACTTATTCTATTATTATCAAAATATAGAAACAAATATTATTCTTTTATTAAAAATAAAAATCCATATATCAAGATTAAAAGTTTAAAGACTTGTTTGTCTTATAGTAAGAACGTTTATATTCAAATTAAACGCAAATATATTTTATGGTAAGATATCAATTAAATACTTAGATGTTCTTAAATTTTTATATGAAAACTTACATGGAAGAGATTACAGTTTTATATGCAAGGGTGCCTATTATTTTTATATACATCTCTGCTTCAACTGCTTGTTAGAGTTCCCAATCTTTTGAGCAATTAATTATTTTCAATTTATTTATTTATATATGTTTAAAAAATAACGAAATAAAAACAAAAATACATACTAGTCCAAAACCTATAAAATCATTCAGGAAAATTTATCCTTATTCTTTATATATATTGTAAACATCAAAATTTTGATATTTTTTAACGTTTTTCAAATTCTTGATTGATTTCATTCAAATTTGTTATTTAAAGTTTTTCAGAAACAAATTTGCAATTTTCAATAACAATGAAATCCTTATTATAGATATTTAATATCAGTAAGTAGCTAATGTAGCTCCTTTAATAAATTTAAAATTATAAGCTGTTGCAATCATTGTACCTTTTTCCTAAATAATTGTTTCCCCATGATGGTTATAGCCATATTAAATTTCAGTTACAAAATTTATGTTTTAGGAAAAGATAGAAAGTAGAAACTAAAATATATATTAGTAAGAAGGTAAAATCTACTTGATAAACTAAAATCATTTTAATGTTGTTTAAATAATTATATTTTATAAATATTAGTCATGAATAATGCTATAGTATTAATTCACTCTCAGTATTACAATTTCCCAACAATTCATTGTTAATAATATTATTCAAATATTACAAAGATTGTAAGTATAAAATTTAATTACGAATACATTCAACTTGAAGTGACATATATTTTATCTTTATGTAATCAATATTTTAATAATATTAGTTAAATTAACGTATGACATAAAATATTAATTTCAAATCATAAAATCAATTTGAACATAAATTTTAAAAAATATCACATTCAATGGTCGAATCTTTTATTTTAAAATCCATGGAGATTGGAAACAAAGATTTTGATTTTCTAATCTAGTTTTATACCAACTTCCTGCATCTACTTAAATTCTTATAATCAAATTTATAATTATATATAAGTTTAAAAACTGGACATAAACAAAATACAAACTAATGTTGTTTATAAAAAACGTGACATTCATTTAATACCTAAGTATTAATATTCTAAAGCTACAATTATTGTAATATAAATCTAAACAGCCAGATATCTTGTTACATATTTTTAACTTACTTAATACAGCAACAGCTTGAGATTCAAAAAGAAGAGTTTGACTATAATTTCTATGTTCCAAAATAAGAGAATGAGGATTTGGTGATTTTAATTTTTCATATACTCGAAAAAATTTTCCCATTGCCATAGTGTACAATGTTGTTTATACTAAAATTTTATATCACTAAATTCTTAAAAAAACGATTTAAATTGAGATTTAAATTGAATATAATCTCTAAAAATCATTTCAGAAAATAGTAATATTTTCTGCTAAAGTTGCTTATTATTATTCTACAAAACCTTAAAGTCTCGATAGCATATCTAATTATAATTAGATTATTAAGGCATATATATCATTTACACCATCATTTACAAGTAATTTATCCTTTTATATTATAAAAACAGTTTATATGCTCTTTATACAAGTATAAAATCATGATTAGTACAATAAAAGTTATAAGTTATTGATTGCAAACGAGCTTCACTGAACACAGTTCCTACTGGTTGACACTTGTCACCACGGCACTGAGTGACTGTATTACTAGTCGGTGCACCTCGATAGTGCATGCGCAGTAGCTTCTAGCATTGATTGGCTGCCAAGCGCACTAGAAGACAGATGGCGAACTAATAAAGCCTATACATATATTCTAGCATATATTATAGCCTATAAATAGCCTTCCGCTTTTTTGCTCTGTATTCGATGCTTTATAAAAAGTATTAAAGTGATCGGATTTAATTCAAATATGCGTCATTTTGTTCGATAATCTGTTTCCATCTAGACGGCAACTTGATAATACCCCTCTCGTAGAAGCCCTCCTCCTAATTTGCGAAGAACTCGGACAGCCACTTTTCACAAACCTCTTTTGAATTCAACTTTATACCACCAAAGGTGTTCGCCATGAATAGGAACAGGTGGTAATCACTTGGCGTTATGCCCGGGCTACATGGTGCATGCGATAAAACCTCGCATCCGAGCTCTTCTAGCTTCTGACGAGTCATCAACGAAGTGTATGGTCTGGCGTTGACCTAGTGGAACAGTACACCCTTCCCGTTGGCCAATTCTGGACGTTTTTGGTCGATCACCTACTTCAAGAGATCCAGTTGTTCGCAGTAAATGGTAAAATTAAGCGTCTGGCCATATGGCAGCAGATCATAGTGGATGATTCCCTTCCAATCCAACCAAACACACAGCAAAATCTTCCTGGCCGTCAATCTCGGCTTGGCCACTGTTTGGGACGATTCACCGGCCTTCGACCATGGCTGTTTTCGCTTGATATTGTCGTATGTGATCCATTTTTCGTCGCCAGTCACCATCCGCTTTAAAAATGGGTCGAGTTCGTTCCGTTTTAGCAGCATATCGCAAGCGTTGATTCGGTCTAGGTTTTTTTGCGTCAAATCATGCAGTACCCAAACATCAGGCTTTTTTTGTATCAAGCCTTCTGTAGATGGTTTCAAATTGTTTTGTGACTAACTTTCATCTCCTGGGCGATGTTTTCCATGATTTGATCGGTATTCATCGTCACAAGTCTTCCGCCGGCTGGCTTATCGTTTTCACCGGCTCTGAATCGTCAAAACTATTCATCCGCGGTTCGAAGTGATAGAGTATCATACCTCAATACACCATTAATCTTACGGAACGTTTCTCTAGCGGATTTGCCTTTAACGAAGGAAAACTTTAAAATAGTATGTATTTTGGCGTTAGTGAAATGTTTACACTTGTAGGTTATGTCAAGACCTTTCAAATGATGTATTGTATTACCATATACGAACTCTGTAGCGCTTTGTTCATAGCCGCGAAATTCAACAGACAAAAAGGCGGAAGGGGGAGATTTGCCAACCTAATATTTCAGTGGCTTTATGATCAAAATTAATTGCGCATATTTTATTTTGAGAATAATATTACAGAAAATAATATTACAACAGATATTTCCAGATATTAAGGATTATTCTGTTACGAATAAAAAAATTCATTTACCAGAAGATTGCAAATATTGTTATAATTATTGATCGTTAAATGATTTCATGCAGAAAAATGTCAAGTTCTCAATAATTTTATTTACTACATTTGATTGGATACATTTTTATTTATAAATTCTGCCTCAAGTGCTATCATCGCAGAGGGTTCCACAAATTTTTCGAAGAATGCGTCATATTCGAGGGGCAATTATGGTGGTAATAAACGATCGTACTACGGCCTCGCTCATGGTCACAGTCGAGGTTATTACTGTCAACGGTCACGATCTTTCAATATAATTATGAAAGGAAAGGTTGGAAAAATTGACGTGTACAATAAATGAATATAATAAATTATAGAAATTTTTGTTTTTTTTATTTCATATACTCTTTCCTATAAAAATCCGTAATCGAAAAAGGTATTCTGTAAGCCTGGGGCCCTAATCTAATTTTACTACATTCGATCCTCTCATGTCGATAAAACAGAGACTCCTTCGAGTATTATAGCAGCCTAACTGTATTTTCAGAACTGGAGTCGATACGGTCAATCTTGAGTTCCGTTCTCCATAAGGCCTGAGGAGCACTTCTAAAGCACAGCAGATTAATAATAAAAATATGATAGTGCGTTTATCTGTATCTTATTGATTTTTTCAAAATTTTAAGGAGGGTTAAGTTGTAGTTTGTTTAATTTTTCATATCTTTTTCGACAACAACATTTTGTATTGTAACGTTAAGGTGTGCATATTTTTATTGTTTTTAATTTTGAGGGGAAACTGATTTTATAATAATAGTTATAATAACTAATAATTCTACAGAAATATTAATTTTGGCAGTATATTAAGCATCACGACGATCTCTTATTCAATTTTATTTTATTATGGATTTAGCTTGTGTTTATGTGTTTCAAATATTAAGTTTTACAAATTTTTCAGATGCGTATTGGTAGAAGTATATTACTAAATCTTTTTATATTCAATAATCAGTTGGTGTAATTAAATTAAATTCTGTAATACAATTAAGGTAAATCATTGTATTTGATATACAAACTATGAATATTCGACTTTAAATTCTTAGTTAAATGAATGATGTGTCTAATATAATATTATTCATTGGTACTCATTAATGATAAATTATAATAATTATCAATAATTATTAACAGAGTATAACATTATATATTTAAATGTCATAGTTTAAAAATAGAGTTATCATTGCTTGAATCTAACATAATTGTTAATTTATTTTTATTCATATCCATACTGTAGTTTGAATAACAATGCATGAAGAAATGATTTATTATGTATTTTATGATTCCTTTTATATATGTATATATATTCTTTAAACACTAAAAGATATTGGATTATAAAATTACGGTATGCTAAGAATGTATAATAAAATGAAATAATGATTAAGAAATTTTAATTAAAAAATTATTCAGTTTTTAATTATATATAAAATATGTAAATATATTTAATATTGACAGCTCTGCTTATAAATTTTACTAATTCAATTTTTCTATTATGTTCTATATCAAATTTAAGGTAGTATTATACCAACATATGTTAAAATTAAATAATAACCACATTTGTTAAATTTTTCATAGAAAGGTAGAATAATCAATAAATTTAATTATAGTGAAAATATTTTCCAAGCTTGAAGCATTGTATGATTAGTTAAATATTATAAATTTATTAAAATAGAATGAACTGAATTGATATGCTAAAGTTTTAAAAATATTGCACATTTTTTATTTGGCTAATCAGATTTTAAAGTATATAAATTACCCCTCATATATTTAAGATTTTTCTAAGATAAAAAGAACTAAAATAAATCTAAACTTGAGTAGTGGTTTGTATCACAGTAAATTTCTACTTGATAGAAACTATTTTTTGAAGATACCTTTGGACTAATTTTCATTCCTTCAGAGGCCTCTGAAGTCTGACAAAGTCTACATCTTATTGAGAATTTAGTTTTACATTTCAAATTGGGGCTAATGTATACTACCTCTGGTCTCTATAAATTCATTATAAAAAACAGAAAAATGGAAATACACTAAAGCATTGATTAGGTTTTGGATATCACTTCTATGTCCTATAGTTACGTATCTATTTTTTATGCCATATCCTTAAACATCATTTTTAAACTGAGTTTTAATTATTAAATGCAAGTTAATTAATCACTATATTGCTTCTGGGCAGTTTTAGGAATATATTTAAACTTTTTATATTTCATATTTTATTGGGTAAGTCGCCTGTTTTTTTTAACAATTTGATGTTATTGATAGTGTTTCCGAAAGTAGGCTAATTTTGAGTACAAAATTATAAGTAGTTATTGGCAATGCTACAGAAATTTAACCCAGGCCTCAATTCGCGTTGTTTCGTAAGTACGCAACCGCAGAAGAGCGGTAGAAAAAGCATAACAGGATGAGTCGATAAAGCAGCACGATAGAAGTGAATAGTAAATAGTGATGTTTTGCAGTATTTAATTTGCGGTTATGTTCAAATATTCATTTGTTTATTGTCAGATACGTAATGTTTTAAAGTAATGTGATTCGCGTTACCTAATTTTAATGTATCAACATTTTGTATTTTTTTCTGGAGTTATTTGAGAGAATAGTTTATATTAGAGTCCAGCTTTCTTTTTAATTTAATATTTTCTTAATAATTTTCTAAAAGTAGAAGCATATATCAATATAATATACATAACAAGTATATAACATATTGTCTAATAGAAATTTGTAGAAATTAGTTTTTGTAAGAAACATAAATTTGAAAGAGTCAGAGTTAAATTTGAAGAGAAAGAGTTATTCGATTGTTATTAAAGAATAAATGTTTTTGATACGTCTCAAATGTGAAAATCGATAGTTTTATCATGCCGTCATGAGAAAAATCTATTGTGCCGAACTGTAACATGATTTTAATTACATTATTATATAATACAATACTTGTATTGACTGTTGCTGAATTATATTTTAATAATACAAATTTATATTCATTTACCAATATTGTATCTAAATTTTCTATAATTGGTATGTTATATCTATCAGAATGAAAGCGTTTTTAATTTTCGTTTCTTTACTTGTTTCTAACATTTAGCATGCAAATATTTGACAAAAGAGAGTTGCACTCTAATATAAACTACTTCTCTCAAATGACTGCTCCAAAAAAATCGATAAATTTAAATTAAGTAACGTGAATAAATATTGATTTAAAACATTACGTATATAACAATAATCAAATGAAGATTTGAACATAATCGGAAATTCAATACTTCAAAACATCACTATTTACTATTCACTTATGCTGTGCTGCTTTATCGACTCATCCTTTTATGCTTTTTCTACTACTCTTTTGCGGTTGCGTACTTCGGAAACAACGCGAATTAAAATCTGGGTTAAATTTCTGTAGCATTGCCAGCAACTACTTGTAATATTGTGTTCAAAGTTAGTCTACTTTCGGTAACGCTCTGATTGTAACAGTTAGATCGATCGGTCGATAGAAATAAAGCGGCAAATTTAAATATAAATTGCGAGAACGAAAGCACGCGTTAAGTTTTAAAGAAAATAATATTAAAAAATACAATAGTGAAAAAATAAATGCTGGTTAAGAAATTTTTTTACTTCTTGGTCCTTGCTATGACGTAGCTTGTGGTTGCCTCGCTTTATGCTAGAAATAACTAGGCATATTGCCGAAAGAAATAATCTTCAAAAATAAATTTAAGATTTATTAGTCTCTTGCACAAATTTATAAAAATAGTCTTGTACAAAATCTAATTTTCACATAATTATACAAATCAATTTTACAAACGATAGTCAATGAAATGATTATTATTTTGAAGTGTTATCTAACTAAAAATTGAGATGCGAACATTTTGTAAGAATATTTAAAAATAAGTATCGAAAATAATTAAAGTTCGCTTTATCCTAAGTTCAATTTTATTGAACTCAGGAAATTTTCTAAATTCGAATCTCGACTTTTGTGAAATTATCTAAGTCCCTCTTGATGACTCGGTTTCTTTTAACCTAGCATCATAAAAGATAAACTTGATCAGATAAGATTCCGGATGTTGACGGCGATCGATCTCTTCATGAGTCTTCTCTATTCCCTCAAGTGCAGTCTGAAGATCTTCATGAGGGGTGGAAAAATGCCCTTTGCTTAATCGTTGATTAACAGCATTGTGAACAACTAGCTTATTTATAATGGTTTCTCTCTTGTAATTTGGTACAATTGTAGATCTCGCTTAGAAAAGTTTCTGATAAAAATACCCCATACCGGTCGTTTCTGGCGAAAAGCACCCGCTTTCCATCTCCATTCATTTCAACATAAATCTCAATTTCCTTATCTATTTTAATTAGTAATGACGGTAATCACCGCCGGGTTCCCCTTAAATGCTAACGGTAAAATTGGGGAATCTGCGACTAAACTAATTACATCGGACAATGGAGTCGAAGCTTTACCTGGCTTTCTATAGATAATTCAATATTTCAGTCATAGATTAAGTATAACAGATAAGACTACGAATGTGGATTCGAATAATTAAAACTACTCGTACCTTTCCCAATAAAAACTCTATACTAATCATTGACTTGTTTACTTTAGACGCCTCTAGTCAAGTAAACACGGGACCGGACAAAAGTTCACCTTTACTTTTTTTTGGGAATAATAATATTAGTTAAGTTATTTATTTTTGTATAACCTAACAAAAACAAATTTCCTGTAGCTACTGCATAGAATTTTCCCACTTTGAATGCTCCCAAGGTCAAACCTTTAGTGAGCTGCTAATTCTTGGGCAAGTAACGTTTGATGATGTTTTGTATTAGTTAAAAATAATCACACCCCCTGATTTGCCAACTCAATTACAATTTTATCCTTTTCCACTTTTGTCATACTATTATTACATAATTTATACATTTTCTGTTTGGAGTTCACCGAAAAATACTCTACTCAAATTCTAGATAGCTTGTTAGAGTTATTGTGTCAATTTCAGTAGTGATTCTAGTATTTCGATTTTTGCAATTGAAGAAAGGGGATTTTTCTATACAGATTGAAAATTTCCTTGCTAGTTTGATAATTCCAATAATTAATTTGCTATGTAATAAAATTCAGTTGGTTTTGGTAATTTACGTGAGATCGATAAAGGTTGCGCTATTTAGAGCGAAAGGCAGTTCAGTATCCACAAGAATGCTGAATCAACCGACAGATCGCAATATTTTTTCAAAGAAAGATAGAATATTTACTACTACTATTGTTTGAATAGAAAAGATAATCTTAATATTTTTTTCTCAAAAATCCCTTCTCAATCGTTCAAGATATTTTCAATGATTTCATGCAACTATTTTTTACTTTTACTTGTGAAATAATATAGTTTGTTTTAAAGTTGATAAGTTTGCATACGGATTTTGCTCGTTCATTAATTTTATTAAAAACAGAAAGCAAAACCATCTATGTTGAGCTTGGCATTTTTTTTTCAACTCGTGCATCTAATTTAGCTTTTCAGAAACGGGACTTGATTTGCAACAGTGAGAAAGTTATTTTTATCATTTGTTGCTAACACTTCTTTATGTAATCTAATGTTAGATACGCGAATGGCCAGTTATTTCATTATCTCAAATAATTAGTATCCTAGTTTAACTGCAAAAATAATTTCGGATCCCTGGTAGAACTGAACAGCATAGAATGATCATAATATACTAAATTATATGCTGGATTATCATTTAATTCTCTATATAATGCGTAAATTTCGGCATAATTCTTGCCACCTAGCGACATAATTACGAGCAGATAATGCACGTGTTTTATGCCCAGTGTTATGTCGAAGGAAAGCAGATGAATCTACGAAGCTAACCTTAAATTTTGTTTGTAAAC
This sequence comes from Sycophaga agraensis, assembly GCA_018906755.1. Lineage (NCBI taxonomy): Eukaryota > Metazoa > Arthropoda > Insecta > Hymenoptera > Pteromalidae > Sycophaga > Sycophaga agraensis. Next base: position 142,457 of record JACCIE010000137.1, read on the forward strand.
GTTCATACGTTACATGAATTTAGGATATAAGGAAAGTTATTAACTAAATAATTAATTATTAGTAAATAATAATTATAATTATTATCGGTAATTATAATTAATTAAATAAACAAGTATGTAATAAGGAAATATTTGTATTTGACAGTTTTATATTTGTGAATCAAGTTTTATCGAGTTTTCTTTTAAATTAGTTGTATTTATTAATTTAGTATTAATTTATGTTTATTTTTTTCTTATGGAACTAATTTCTATCTTAATAATATTTTATTTTCATACCAGGATTATAATTATAATTATTCAATTTTTAAAATATATCGATGGTTATTATTACGTTATTTTTAGTCATTTTTTTCTGTCATTTATTTTCTGTTATTTCATTTAGTCAATTATTTTCTACACATTTTATTATATTAAGATTTTACATCAAGACTAATATTTCTCATTGAAAGATACATTGGCTAACAATGTATTTTAAAAATGCATTTGTCGGGCACTCGCAAACAAAAATTTTTAATTTAACTTTATTGATTATTATTATTAAATTTAATTTCATGTTTTAATAAATAATTTAATTCTATAAATTTTTTTAAAAATACTGTTTAGGCTATTGGAACTATGTCGTTATTAGTTATGCATTATGAATTACGTAGCAATTAGTATGCATTTCCATATTTTTTTCTAATTTGCTTTGTATACCGTAGTACACAAAATTTCGTTCAGTGCTATTAAGGTTATGTTGGGAATGGTGTCGCTCGTATCGTCGAGCCTTGGGCATATTACGAGCATAATTATGATGCATTTTCTGTTCACGATTATGCTTTACAGTACAGTCGTATTTATAAGCATATCATAACATATGACGAATTTTCTACCTGGCAATGTAACCTCTTGAAATTGATAGAAGCATTTACTTGTAGAGCGTTAATAGCCAAATTACAGATTTTAAAGTATTTGTGTAGGTGTATTATTTCGCATTCATCGTACAATACTTTTTGAATGTATTCAATTTTTTCGATTGGCACCGGAGCTACATGTGATCAATTTCGCAAATTGAATGGTTTCTTTTATAACTTATATGACTCTGCTTGTTCTGCGACATGAGTGGTGTTATTCGATGCTTTCTTTTCGCATTTGAAAAATATAATATATGCAGGCCATTTTCTTTAACATAGAAACGAATTTGTTATTTATATTAATTCTGGCTGTACCATCACTCACGTATTTGTTTAAGCGCTCGCAATTCCCATGTACTGCGTTTTTCCGCAAGTACCGACGTAATTGATGAACCTCTGAACTTAAGTAAACGTAACGACGATGAATGGATGTTATGGCAAGAGTTATGTGTGCACGAATTGTATGAGTGCAAAATACTCTTTAGATAAGTGCTACCGTCGTTATCATAAAATCCTACACTCACCAGCACACATCGCGTTAGAAATGCAAAGGGGATTCGTATATACGATTCAGCCAGCAAATGAGGATTGCATCCGGATGTGTACGCAACCTAAATCGAACTGCTCGAGGCTGCACAGTCCGAGCATTTTTGGTATCGCGAAATTCAAGTGACGCGGTTAGGGCTCAAGCTGGTGACCATACATGCGAGCCATGACGTATGAAAAGGGAGCTTGATCGCGCACGTAATGCCATTTATCGACTATAAGGGCATCCTTCGAGTGTCTTAAGGACTCCTTGGAGAAGATCTGGTAAAACTTTCTCATGCGGTCCTTTGACGAGTATGACAAAGTCATCCACATACCTGACAGTAAAGATACATTACCTATTTAGCATTCGTAATAACGAATTAGCTACTATGGTCCATATAAGAGGTGGAAGTACCTTCCCCGTGGACATCTCTCACTGACTCTTCCTTTTACAAATTTGCCTTTCCTTTTCCAGGTCACAAAGAGTCCTATTATAGTTTCCTTAGTTCCCATTGCTTCCTCAATGTAATTGACCAATGAGTGTAGCGCAGTTTCTGAGAATTTACTCATAGTGTATGCATACTGGCCTCGGTGTAGAAGATTAGATTTTAAAGCTGCTTGCCTGATATAAGAGTCCACCAGCTTTTACATCGTCCGGATAGTTAGCTCTTAGGAGAAGTTCTATGGTGTCTTCTTCTGTTTCAACAGAGTTTCCTGCTACATCTCTCAGGTTTTGTAACATTTAATCGTCTATATTGATCAAGAGTATGGCTAATATTTCCATGTACGTTAGGATTTCTATATCCGTACAATAACTCTACCAAGTTTCTTTCTTTGATTTAATCACCTCTCTTCTGAAGTCATTCAGGGCACTTTTGAACGCTTTCTTTTGTTTGCCCTATTAGAAGCCCTTTTAGCTCTTTTTCAAAGTGTCTTCATGTTTCCACTCAACCAGGGGGTACTTTCAGGTACCTTTGTAGGATTTAATGGATAATTTTTTTTGTATAGCCTGATAATTACTGTCTGGACCTGTTGTAAAGTGCATTTCAGCTCAAACTTAGTGCCTTTTACTTTGGTGCAGTTCATGTTTAAAATTTTCCAAATTTATATCATTCGGTTCCCTGTTTGGGCCCAATCTTCGTTTTGAGCAAGATATCCGAAATGTGATGATTCGATGATCTGAGATGGATGGTGCATTTTCAACTTTCCATCTATGGATAACCTCTTTGATACCGATGGAGGCCAGTGTGAGATCTAATACCTCCCGTCTGATGGCTGTGACAAACGTTGGCTAATTTCGCTGGTTAATAATGTCCAGGTGACTCTTACTAACGAATTCTAGTAGGGCTTCACCCGTGGCGTTGACATCGATGCTACCCCATGCATTCTGATGCACATTAGCGTCGCATCTGATAATCAACTTTAGATTGTTGCCCCTACTATATTCAACAACCTTAGCCATGCATAAGGTAGGAATCTCCTTGTCACGGGACAAGTAGATCGATAAGACTAATACGCTCATACGGTGTTCCTTGTCGTCAAATTCTATTCTAATAGTCGTGCAGTCCCTGGAACACAGCTCCTGTAATGAGAATACATTAATACGGTGGTCTGTTTCACGGTGGTCGACAGAAAAGGAAAAGCCAGGGGGCCTACTTGCGGGCCTGTAGGTGCTGCCTACGCAACATGGGAAAGCCGTGGTATTGGAAAAGCGCTGTAATTCTTTATGTGCTAACAACAAAGTGCCGAAAAGAGGAGCTGGAAACGAACTGCGGAAGGTGAGCATGGTAGCGCGACTCCGGCACCCATTCTCTTTATGACTCTGTCTAAGAATAGTCACATATTGTGTAACATTCGCGCGCGCGCGTGTGTGTGTCTGTGTGTGTGTGGATTTTAACATGCATGGCTGGACATGCATCAACGCGTGCACATTGAAAAACGTGTACATGTAATCGGGCTAACGAAAGGGAAGCAATGCCGAAGGAAAGAGGTTTTGATTTATATTCACATGCTGTTATTAGTGTAATATTAGTTTTTAATATTTGGGCAGAGATGTGCTAATAGAAATTTTACAAAAGAAATATATTTATTATTAAAAAATCATAAAATACTTCTATAACTTATTTTTCTTTTGTTAACAAAAAAATCTGAGGCTACTACATTACAATATTAAAATTTCAGAAAGTCAGTTTATCCAAAAATAAAAATGTCATATCCAAACCTATTATCTTTGCTAGAAAAATACAATCAAGAACATTTATTGCAATTTTGGGACGAAATTTCAGATAATGAAAAAGAGTTTTTGACCGAAGACATTAACAGTATTGACATTCCTGAAGTTATTTCATATTTTCATCGAGCAAACGGATTAAATAAAAGAAAGCAGCTATTAAGTGATGATAGAATCCATTCTATACCAGAAAATGCAATAGAATCTGTTATGACTACATCATCAGAAAAATTAGATGATTATTATAATCTTGGATTAGAAGAAATTTCTAATGGTAAAGTAGCAGTAATATTATTAGCGGGTGGGCAAGGTACCCGCTTGGGTGTTAATTTTCCTAAAGGCATGTTTAACGTTAACTTGCCATCCCAGAGAACTTTATTACATTTGCAAGCACTTAGAATTAAAAGTTTGGAAAATTTAGCTAAATGTAAATTTGGTAAATGTAAAGGCATAATTTGGTAAGTATTAACATTGTGCATTTTAAAAAATCATGATATTTTCTGAACTACGAATTGTAAAAAATTTTAGGTATATAATGACGAGCGATTCTACATATGAAGCTACTACAACGTATATGAAAATGAATGAATATTTTGGTTTAGTAAAAACTAATGTTGTGATTTTTAAGCAAGCTGCTTTACCTTGCTTTACATTTGATGGAAAAATTATTTTGGACGAAAAAAGTCGCATTTCAAAAGCCCCTGATGGGAATGGTGGTTTATATATTGCATTGAAAAAAGAAAAAATTTTAGATGATTTGAGTTTACGTGGAATAAATAGTGTTCATGTTTTTTCAGTTGATAATATTCTTGTTAAAGTAGCTGATCCGGTGTTTATAGGCTACTGTCTGTCACGATCAGCAGATTGCGGAGTAAAAGTTGTAAGAAAACGTTCGGCCGATGAACAAGTTGGCGTTGTTTGTCAGGTAAAAAATTTTTTCTTTCGTATATTAGTAGATACGCAAAAACCAAAACTAGAGATATTCTTTTGCAGTTAACTATGTTATTCTATGTTAACCTATGTTATTCAAAAGGCTAGTCAAGGACTAGCAGTTGATCACGGATCTGTATTTTAAGGGATTTGTTTTATGCATATAAGTCATACGTATAAGTCATGCAAATTGAGAGACTTATTCGCCTAATCAAAAACTATGAAATTAGTATTTCGACTTTTTCGAAATTGAGATGAAAAACTAATTAATTAATTAAATCAATTAGTGATTTCATTTATGCATGTATGTATGTATTATATATTGTAACGGGGAGATTTGGGGAGAAAATTTCTCCGACCCGCCCATGTACAATGTGAGTGACCCGGAAGATGTCGCTCACTTTTACATGCTATGGGGCAGTGTCATTAATATGTGCCCCTCGGCCGCGCAACCTACGTGGCGCGGTAATTTGCTGGCCATTCAGCTAGTGAGCTACCGAAAGCAACTCCTGCGGAGGCGGCGTGATCCTCTGAACTGCTCCTTACGTTTAAAATTAGAAAAAGGGTGAGGGAAGTTAGGGCAGCCGGCTCTCGCCACCGACGGGGTAAATAAATAAAAGATTTATTTATTGGCTTCATACCAACAATTTGATACATCTTTATTTATTACAAACAATTATCGGCGCATCGCGTACATGAAACACTTCATTAATTACTCCGCGCGAACAAATTTATACTGCGCATGCGCTCACTCGCAATGGGTCCTAATTCACGCCGAATTTATCGTCTTTGCTGCGCATGCGTGCGCTCGTGATTATCGCGCTTAGGGTCGGCGCAACCAGTGCGAATGCATTAGCGTCAATTAGGTTGGCGCGCAGTGCGAATATTTTTCGCGCACGCAACCGCTCGCAATAACCGCGTGCACTTCGCGCAAAATCCGTCGCGTTGAGACGATTTGCGTTTTCCGCCGATTAAGGGGCCTAATCGAACTAAAGGGCTCCGCTTCTGCTACTCTTGAGCCTTATCTCTATGCAAGTGTGAGTGAGAGAGAGGAGTTTTCTCACATCGATACTTGAATACTATACACATATGCAAGCTTGTCCCACATTTCTTTGGGCGTAGAACGATTTACTAGGTCGCTATTTGTTATTAACGTTTTTGTGCAGAAAATTGTGCAGTTTTTGAATTGTTGCCTTTAACTAAAAATATTACAAAGCGAATCTTTATTACAAATTTAAATTTTAAGCAACTCGATCAGGTAATTCGAAATGGGGAACATGTTAGCTTCTCCGGTGCATGTGTACAGAGTAACAAAAATTTAAGGTTCATCCGGGGAGAAGGAGGAGGCAAGCCTCCACTATTTCAAGGCGCCAGCTTCCCCCGGGCAGACAATACCTATTCGGACACATTCTCGTATCGGAGCGTGCAGTGCCTCCAGCTGCAGAGGTCGGCGACATCGCCCAAGAGGTAATGAGAGAACCGCGAGAACCCCCGCAGGGTCGCGAGAACCCCCGCCTCGATCAAAGGCCCTCCATGCTAGGGACTCGCTTGGCCAGTTGAGGCTCGCGGAATTGCGAGCGTCCTATGCCGCCAGATCGTGGATCTGGTAGGGGGGGGGGGGGCACGATCTTGTCCCGGCCTAGCCCGAGATCTCCGTGGCCGCGCTGCTGGCCCCTGTTGGTGACAGGCGCCAACCGATACCCTGCATCCTGCGACCTGGTATTAGTGGTAGCGGGCGACGGGCTGGATGACTCGCTCTGCTCATATTTAGCGCGCAGTCCTAACTGCGAGCACGAAATCCTCGTTAATCGCGGTGGACGAGCTAGCCCGGGTAGCGGTGGGTTAATTCCTCGCGCCACAGCCTTTCTCTTCGGCTTCGGTCATGAGATACTTCACGTTGGACTTGCGAAAAGTACGCAGGGTCTCCTAACGCTCATGCCAGGCTCGCACGGAACTGGCGGGCTGTTTATTATCGGTCATCATTAGGCGATCGGCACCCCATTCTGGCGATAGAGCCTCGGATCTTTATTTGCAATCGCAGTCCGGACTCGTGCAAGGCCACAGAAAGGCTCCTTCACAAGAGTGAAATAACATCAATCTGGGGTTTAACTTGGCATAAGGTAAGGTGAGTGAGAGGGGCATGGTAACCGAACAACACAAGCTTGATGGGTCTCGCAATCGAATAAAACTAGAACGATATCACAGATGTGGTCGTCATTAACAGTGTCACGGAGATTTTGAATTGCAGCCCAACATTTTTGACTACAACTCTTAGTAATAATATAACTCAATCTGCTAAGTTTTCGTTTTAAATTAAAATCTTTAAAATGAATAGGCTTTTTAAAATAACGTATAGTCGTATGTTCTGTGGTCTTGTCGGGCATAACTCGAGAATCGTTCATCCTAGAATTTTGGAATGTTGATCAATGGAAAGCGCAGATGATTTACCTCTAGAAGATTTTAAATGTCAAATATGTTTAGCCAATTTTTAAGTTTTTAAATTGTTTTTAAAAATCTCTTTTGAGGCGCGACGGATTGTACGCTGCAACTACTCTTGTAATTAAATTTTTAATGAAAATGTGGAAAAAGGTATTAGTATTTGAAGTTTTGCGCATCTACTATATAGTTTTATGAAAGATAATAGATTTTGTTTCCTTATGGAAAAAATACCGTTCAGATTTTAGTAAAAAAGGAAAGGAATTAAATTAAATATTATGACGAATGTGTCAAGTAGAATAATCTTATTTGTAGCTGTTTCTCACGTAGGTATGTAAGTCATCTCCCAAGATAGTGTCAAGTAAAATAATCTTATTAGTAGCTATTTCTCACGCCGATATGTAAGTTACTTCTTGTAAACTAATCTTATATATAAAGATAAAACAGCATACAGATAGTACTAGATAATAAGAGCTGCGATGCCTATAAATATGTGAGCCCATAAGGGACCAGCGGTACAGTAATATAGTTAAACTTGTCATGTAAGCACATCTCTCAGGAGCTCTGTCGCTATATTACAATAAAGATCAGTCGAATATATCTTTGTCGATTATTCACTTTCTGCCTTCATTGACGCCAAGATTCCTGCAAGTGCTCACACGCGCCTTCAACTCGACCATTCGCTACCATCGCGTGAAATACTTGCTCAACACTCATCTCGAATAGATGACAAATGGTTGTTTATCTGAAAAAATTTATATATATTAATTTAGATAAATATTTATTTAATTTCATAATTATTCTGAATGATGTTTACCTGAAGACGTTAATTTTTCCTTATCTGTTATTTATCTTTTTGAGAGTAGAACTGAATTTTTAATTACAACTTATTTTTGGTGAAAAGTTAATATTAATTGTCTTACCATTATAAAAATGATATAAACATGTAGAGAATAGTTTGTAGGATATAACATAAACGATGAATGTTAATTAAATTTCGTAAATCAGGTGATAAGCAGGATGGATTAAATTAAATTAATTTTTTTAATATTACTTATTAATTGATTTAAATTATTATTGGTTTTGTTGAGGATATTATTAGGAATGATCAGATGCGGAGAAATGAAAGAGAAAGAACATCATTAAGATGTCCAGAATTTGTTTAGCAGCAGATTTTTGTTTTTGTTAATTAATCCTTGGAGAAGGCATCGTCAGAGGATTTTGTGGAGTTGTTGCGTTGATGATGGGTGATGATTCCAAGGCGTACCGATGCATGCAAAAAGGCATTTAGTCTGAGTGAGAAAAAGGCACGAGTCGAAGCACAGTGGTTCTATTTAAAAAAAAATAGAAACAATTATGGCTTCCCTCGAGTTTTGCACCGATTTAAGTGATTCGAGATCGAGAATTTTCCTCTCAGACTAAGCTATAAGGATCCGTTTCCCTCACAATGACAATTAACATCCTAATTAGCCGTAAAATTCGTAAAAATTGGCCATTTCAAGAATATGAAACTAATGAAACTAATTTTGGCTTACAGTTTTTGGTGGGGGAGGTCTGCCAAGGAGTTTGAACGTGTTTTTTATGTATTTTGGCCTGCTAAATTCGAATATCACGGTTATTTTTATAAAGTTAAAGTATACATAGTTAAACAATTTTTTTGTAGCAAAAACAAAAAATTTTGTTTTTTGTTCGAAAAAATTTGTTTTATATTTTTTGGACAATTTTCTGTTACATCCTACTATCAGTCGGTAGCTAATAAAACGTGTATTAGTAAGAAAGAAATTGGTAGCACTAATTCGTAGCACCTAAAATTAGGGATAGAAAAATGCGAGTTTTTAAAGAACAAAGCAGAATATCTGGGACATGTAATAAGCAAAGACGGATTAAGTTCCAATCCCAATGAGATACCAGCAGTACAAGACTTTCCTAGACCAGAGACCGTCAAGAATGTTAGACAGTTCTTAGGACATGCTGGGTACTACAGACGATTTATAAACGATTTTTGAATGATCGCAAAACCCCTTACACGACTATTACAAGACAATGTAGAGTTTGTTTGGGATGAAGAATGCGAACAGGCTCTCTTGAAACTAAAGGATCTGTTGTGCGAACCACCACTCTTTCAATTCCCAAATTTTGCGCAACCATTTAATGTCACCACAGACGCATCAGGGTATGCAATAGGTGGAGTACTTCCCGAGTTCTGAGAGGATCCGAAATGAAGTATGAAACCTTTAAAAACGAAGCGGTAGCAATATATCACAGCCTTAGATATTGCGCACTTATAATCTTCAATTCGAAAATTTTCGTAATAACTGACTGCAAATCATTCGTCTGGTTCAAAACCGCAGACTTCAATTTACGCGTACAAAAATGGCGGTTCAAACTGTTGGAATTCAATTACGAAATCACCTATAAACCAGGAAAATTAAACCTATACGCTGACGCCTTGTCACGAAACCCCATCCAAAGTGAATTGGTAGGAATAATGACGCGTAGACAGAAGAATTTAAAAAACAGCAGTTTATATAGAGATACAACCCCCACGAACCACCCCGATGTCATAAAAACAACAAAATCACACAGATCCAAGCCCACTATTAATTACGCGGAACACAGCGACGACAGCGACATTGAAGCCGAACTAATCAATCAACCCCAAGCCCAAACAAGTTTAAAACCCGAAAACCTCACTCAAAACACGATAAGCAATCGTCACTAAAGTCCCCTTCACTACGTCTAGAATCAGAAAAATCTAATTCTTCCCAAATTGATAGAAACTTAATCGCCAATAGTTCAATAGAATTGTACAGCGATATAGACGACGAATTACCCCGAGGACAAATAATAGAATCCAAAGAGGCACTACACTTACGGGAAACCCATGTAGCTTATTTATAGATTATAAAGGATCCCTATGCGTCAAAGGGGCTAAGGAATTAATCGAAAATAATAAAATACCTCAAAAACAAAAAGTACAGGTGGGAGAACTATTAGAATTCTGAAGATCAAACAACAAGTATAGATACGGATTATGTATAAAAGAAGAAAGTGGCGAATCTATCACTGGAATATAAAACAACACTACTTAGCTTGCGACCATGTTTAGAAAGCAAGTCTCTAAAATAAATTCGTTTAGCTTATAGTGACCATATTGAGAAATTAGAATGGAATGAGGTACGAGGACTACTACATGAAATATTCGAACAAACTAATATAAAGATAATGATTTGCAAAGCTACCCTCAAATACGTCGAGGAAAAGAACCGCGATAATATTTTTCAAGAATTACACAGTTCTCTAATTGGAGGCCATAGAAGAGTATCCAAGACTTACAACAGAATTAGATAGAATTTTTATTGGGAAAACTTAAAAGCCGATGTACAAAGGCGGAGTTTGCATACAATCTAATGAGAAATTCAGGTTATATGACCGTGATAGCAGGAGAAGCGATACACATTATCGAGTGCATTCCCGTCGAAGTCCAGGTATCAGCAAACAAACAGTGCTATGCCGAACTACAAGTAACACAAAATAATAATACTTATTTCCTCATTCCAAGAACACACATCCTGTAACCTGAATCGACGGTAACAAACCTATAGTCATTAAGCCCATGACTCGACCATCGTGGCATTACGTAAACCCAGCGTCACTAGCCACGAGTGGTATATATTCAGAACAAAATTATGGCTACGTTATCGAGTGATGTTGCCAAAGGTGCTTGAATGCGAGTTTTGTCCTTGGCAGCCTAACACGTACCATACTAACACGTACATGCTCGTGCATAGGATTGTGGTGTTTGAAGGTCCTGCGCATGCGGAGCCCGTTAAAAAGTAATTACACATACGAGGAGCCGTCACATTCAGCGAGCAATCCTACAGCGATATATTACAGTATGAGCGTAAACGAGTCAGCTATATTGAGTGATAAATCATTGGCGACTGTACCCACCCTTTTCCTTTTCGCCATTGATAAAATAATAAAATCAACCAAAAACCTTCTGTCAAGCAAAGAAAAGAATTAGTAAACGAGCTAAGAAGATGACATCTCGACAACGATAATCACTATTATCGATCAACTACTTAGTCACTATATTAATTACTAGCTCTGTTTAATATATTACTCTTACAAGACACATTTTTACTTGCCTCATGTATCATTTACACTTGTGCCGATGATACGTTTCTCCAAACTCGTAGTAATTATTCTAAGGAAGAGGGTAGTACGTTCTGCGTAACGCATACTAAATAAATGTATCGGTCAAATGAAAATGTAAATAGCTCAGGTACAGGCGCCTCCGAACATTTTACAAGTCGGTTTGCTCCTGTACGCAGCCGAGCTTTCCTTCACACCTATTGAACGAACCTTTACTAAATATCACCTAGAAATACATAAGTGCACTATTTATTAAAGAAGTAACCTTTAGTAAAACCTTTAATATAATAAGATAAATAAAAATTTCAACTAAATCATTCAGAACGCTTCGATCGCCTCCGTTCAAAAACTTATCATTAAATCATTTAACGCATCTATCTAATGCAAAGGATATCCAATTGCGAAAAGTATCATATCTCCCATTCGGCCTCGCCGATGTCGGGGAGATGTGGACAACAGTTGATGTGCTCTATTATGATTTGTTTTATATCGAAATCTGACCTTTTGGAATTGCCGAAATTACCGTGAGGTCAATGTGTCCTCTACAAGTCTCGAGTGCGAAGCGTGTGTCGCGACCACCGATTGTATATGTAATGGATGCGTTTGTTATTTTAATTAACTATTTTATATTTGCGAACATATATGTATTTGTGAGATCGAACCACAGGTACCGCGGGGCTGGAATCGCTTAAAAACAAGTAACAGAGGCGAGCTGTGTGTGTCGTCTAGCCGCGCTAGCGCGGGTCCGAATGGGATCCGTGGCTCCAGCCGCGCTAAGGTGGGCCCGAGGGGGTCCACCCGAGGTAGACAGGGTAACGTCGGAGACTGCTCCCGAGGTAAATCAACCCGCGCGACTCGTTATCAATCGAAGAGGCTTCTCGGGCGGCTAATAAAGATTCAAAGGTATCCGCTAAACGCGTCATCGCATCGCGCGGCGTATTGTTGCTCAAATTACGTATTACCGACTTACTCGAACTCGCGACTTCTAATCGCGCCCCACTCTCAAGTACCTCGTGCACCGTCGCATCGGTTGTGACGTAGTCGATGCCCTCCGCTCCGGTTGACGGCTGCTCGACCATATCCATCGGCTCCTGATCAAGCGTCGACGAGGACGACGTATCCCTTCTCGACCGTGCGTCCGCTCTCGGAGCTGTCGTCTCGCTTCCATGGCGACTACTGCTTGGCCTCGATGCTCGCACGGATGCTCGTCGCGTCTGCACCTTGGCCCTTTTAGCTGCAGAAGGCCCTTCCGTCGTTGGTTCTTGGAGTCGCCTTGTTGCTCGTGTGCTCTTGGCATGGTTGTAGATTTTTGGGGAAGATCGTTGAAGTTGAAGGTTGGTTCTCTCGAGAATGATTTGTAAGAGACCTCCTTTCCCTCTCCGCGGTTGTTCACGTTTCCTCACTCGGGGCACCAAAATTTAAATGGGTATGCGGGAAGAAAGGAGAATTTAATCGTAATTCAAACTCGTAATTTATTCTTGATTTACAATATAAACAATATGAACAAAATAATGCTGAAGAAAATAAATATGCGCGAACAGGTGTAGTTATAACGAAAAGTATATTGACAACAAAGGAATGCGTGTCGATCGAAAAATAAACCTCACTCTCGTGTTGAGCTCCTGAAGCCTTCTCCCCCGCGCATCGCCGCGGCGGTCGCGCACGCGCTCTCTCCCCACAGGTAGCGCGGGAAGCTCTGCTCTCCCCCCACTCTCAAGCTTCACGCTCCGAACCATTCCGAGGGCCGAGTGTGTCGCCGGTCCGCTGACGCCTGGCGGCCTCAGAAGAGCTTTAAGCTCCCTGAGCCGAGCGGGTTGATTTACCTCGGGAGCAGTCTCCGATGTTACCCTGTCTACCTCGGGTGGACCCCCTCGGGCCCACCTTAGCGCGGCTGGAGCCACGGATCCCATTCGGACCCGCGCTAGCGCGGCTCTGATACTTGTTTTTAAGCGATTCCGGCCCCGCGGTACCTGTGGTTCAATCTCACAAATACATATATGTTCGCAAATATAAAATAGTTAATTAAAATAACAAACGCATCCATTACAGTATATAAAGGTTTTTTTGTGCGAAGGACGAGCGTTCACTAATCGATTATTTAATACTTTTTGAGATTTTTGGTGAGTACTCCCGGTAACACTTAAAAACGCAATCATCTTAAGTCAACTTAAATATAAATTATATCATATGTACGTCATTATCACAGATATAGCGCAGTATATGGCAATAAATAAATAAATATATAATTGTTACATAAAATTCTACAAATAAGTCACACATTTCTCTCATAATAAGTTCCTCATAAATGAAATGTCAGGGGGCCTATACACGACACAAATTAATGTAGGGTCAGAGGAACGATACTGCACAGAACAGATCAAGTACTCGAGCACGCCTAGCCTTCCAGGCCCCTCAGTGTTTGAGGTAGACATAAAGCGCGACTCCCCCACCATTCATATTGCAATCTTGTCAAACCACAGAAAATCCATTAATCCCAGTGACTATATTAGAACCCAACCAGGTTTCCGCTACACCGAACAGATGATAAGTAGGATGATCATGTAAATACTGACTGAGTCCCTCAATGTGAGCACCCCTAGTGCCTCTAACAGACTTCACATTCGTAAAGCCCGTCCTTAAGAATCTGCCACCCCTACTGCAACCCGCAGCCTTATCATTATTGTTGCTATTATTATTGTTATCCCTCGCACTTCCTACCACCAGCAACGGATCATTTGTCCAATCTTGTCAAATATGATCAGCCCTTTTCCCACAATTAGAGCATCCATCCTCAAAACACGGAGCCGCCACGAGAAGCTCCCGACGAGTACATGCTCATAAATAAATTTATAATCTTATTCTCAGAGGCCACAGCATGAAGGCTACTGCCCTCTCTCTGTCCATCTAATAAAGAAATTACTATGTCGATGCCAAACGTACTTAAAGCCGAGATTTTTGCACTGCATGAACGCACCATATTGACCTCGACTTAACCACAAATTTATAAAATAGGAGGTTGTTTGACATCAGACAACGCCACATGCGAGCGAGAAAATAGAACATCTTGAGTGGAGAAGGCAGTGATGGCGCAAGTTGCAGTGGTCGGTGGGGCAGCGGGGACTGTGAAAGTTACGCAGCCTGGGCTTCCTCCCACTAGTGATGTGCAAGTAACCCCTACAGCAAGTTCCACTCCGAATCGTCGCAGTAGCACTGCAGTGACTTTTAGATCGCGTAATGTCTGGGATGAATCAGAGGAAACGTCTTCGTCAAGTGAGAACTAATCTTCCGGTGGGACGGCAGTGATGTCTGCACCGCGACTGATTAGATCCGTTTCTGGAGCCGATTAGGGTACTGTAGGCGGTAGGGCGAGGTGGAGGGATTCTGTTTTTTCTGCCCCGCCTGCTGCCAATCAGTTGGTATGCCCTTATTCGGTGCCGAGAAAGAACCGTTAGAATTTTTGAAAGGGCTCGAGATGTTCCGAGGTTGGACGGATGCTAAATTTACCCAACGTTGCATGGTTGTCGTCCTGTATGTAGTTCTTAAGTGCAAGGCTCGTTAGTGGTATCAGAATGCCGAACGCACGTTTCTGGATTTTGACTCGTTTGTTAGACAATTTGAGAATCGTTTCTGCGAGCGAGTGCGAGACTCTGATATCTTGCGAGAAGCGCAGAGTTTAAGATAGCGAGAGGGAGAAAAGTTAGCGCATTTTATGAGCACATTCAAAAGTTCAGCAAATGCGCCATCGTCCTTCTTTGCGTAAGCTAATTCGCCTTATTTTCGAGCAGAGAAGGCCAGCTTATCAGCGATATTTGATAGATTTAAATGTCCCTGATATCTAGACCATGATCGAGCTAGAAAAGCGTTTGGAGTGCGTTAGCGGAATTCTCAAGCGTTTTAAGCGTCCACCAGGTGCGAAGGTAGAAACCGCATCTGCCGAAGCCACGGCAGGACGCATGATCGCCCTCGAACACCACTGGAAGGCGGGCTGCCTCCTACGGACAACCACCCGCTGCCCCACGCCCCCCAGAACTTGAATGCGCGCCCAGTGCCTCCGACGACGACCATCGGAGGCGACCGAACGGAGCTCGACAAACATCCCGGGACCGGCGGCAAGACAACAAAGTGTCAGCGGACTCGACCCGGTCGAGACCGGGGATCGGAAGAGAGGGTCAACAGGTCAGACCGGTCGGGTTGGTGTCCGCGATCTCAACCCGCGTCGACTGCCGCGTGGCTAGCTGCCCGGGGAGACCTCGAACCTGTGCGACGGGTAGGTAGGCGCAACTGGAGAGTGTTTGGTGCTCCGGGCTCCTATGTCGGCCCCGGAGACGAGGTACCACATTACAAAGGTGCGAGCGGTAGTGCCGGCAAAAAGATCGCTGCCGTGAGTGGAGCCGCCCAATGAAGAGATTTTAGAGCCAGAGGTTCGCCCGCTACAGTTCCTCCAGTACAGTCCCAGCGAGCAATTCCTAAAAGAAGTGCAAAGGAGATAACAGGAGCGGCAGGGCAGCGGAAAAGATGCCATCTAAGCCATTACTCCGCAGTGGAAGTGCGCCTGTGACTACTGGTCTACTTTACGAACAGTAACATTGCAAAAGCATTGGGCATAGGGCCTCTGAATGCACGAAGCAATTGTCCTACAGGTCTCGTCGTCCCGGCCACCTAACAACAAATTACCAATATGCGGGCGTTAGAGTGGAGTGTCAGGTGTGTGAAGCCAAGCATTCTAACAAGCAAGCTACAACTGCCGGTTACATTGGGAAATGAATCTGTGAGTTCTGAAAGGAACCCGCCGCACAGTCTGAATAGAGAGGTTTTGGAACGTTGCGTTCGAATGCCGACGACCGATAAAAATAGATTGGTGGCCCATCTTCAAAACAACAACTAGCTATATTTGTTGGTTCATTTGGTTGGTAGCATTATTCGAATGCTGTGCGAACCCGGTGCTGTGGTTTCTTTTATTCGCGCTGTCAAGGCAAAAGAATACATGAACAAATGATGATCAACACAGTCGGCTATCAGAGGCATTATGGGGTCCACTCAACAAACGTTGGGAGTGTTCGAGGTTTTCGTCGATATAAATCTTATCGATGGGAAAATCGATCTCCGGATCATTCAAGGAATAGATCATGCGATGGTACTTGAAATGGATTTTCTGCATAAGTGGGGCCTCGAAAAAGGGCATTATAGAGAGTAGTGCGAGTGACTGGTGCAGTGCGTCTGACATTGTACGACGAGACGAAGGTAGCTATCGCATCTGCGTTAACTCCAGAGATGTAAACAAAGCCACAATACGTGGTAATTATCCGTTACCTAACATCGATTCAATACTAGATAAGTGACACAAAATCCGTTATATCTCAAAGATCGACCTCAAAAAGGATTATTTTCAAGTGCGCTTAAACGAAATCAGTAGACAGTATACTGCCGTTGCTCTGCCTGGTTCATGATAGTGTGCGACTTCCTTACGGGTTGTTTAATGCACTGATGACGTTTTGCCGACTTATTAGAGCATTATTTGGTCCGGAAGTTGACAGAAGTCTCAACGTTGAACCTCACGTTTTTGTTATTTGAACGATCTGATTGTGGTGACAGAAACGTTCGATAAAAACCGGAAATAGGTCAACTATGTGTTGAATAAGATAGTTGAAACTGGTCTAGAGGTTAATAAGCAGAAGTATGAGTTTTGTTGTTCGAGCATTCGCTTTCTAGATTACCGGTTGGACGCTGACGAACTCAAGCTGGATCCCGAGAGGATTAAGCCAATTCTGAAGTATCCGGCTTCTACAAACGTGAAAGAGTTACGCACGTTTTTAGATATCGTAAATTGGTATACGAGATTTATAAAGAAAGAATCGGAAATCAAGGAGCAGCTGATGGAGTTGTTGGAAAAAAGCAGAGTGTGAAGCGAAATACATCAGACGGTATTTGAAGCCTTGAAATCCGCTCTGTGTGAGACACCTGTACTCGCACGGCCAGATTTTTCTACAGTGCAGATTGACGCAAGTGATTACGCAATCGGCGCTGTGTTGACACAGGAAGATGAAGAAGGGCATGAGCACCCTGATTGTGTATGTCAGCCGTCTTTTAAGTCTTGCTCTTTTTTGAGCGATTAAGAAATTGAGACCATATTTGGAGGACTATGAGTTTGTAGCAGTCACAGACTATAGCGCGCTAAAACGGTTAAAAGATCTTAAGGACCCGACGGGGAGGTTGGCGGGTTGGGTTCTTGAAATAAAACAATGGAATTTTGAGATTGTACATAAATAAGGTACGCTCAATCATGTGCCAGATGTTTTCAAGAGGTTCTGAGCGAGAGATAGAGATAATCGACAGTTTTGTGTCGATAGTCGACTCATGGTCTGGAGAGGTTAAAAGATGTGCAGCGCTTTCCTTACAAATTTCCTGGGTTTTCCTCCAAAAACCTTATAGACGGTTTCGTCAGGATAGGAGCTCCGTAGCGCTTTGTACAAAGCCGCGAAATTCAAAAGACAAAAAAGCGGAAGGGACATATTTGTCAACCTAATATATTCTTGTATTTCAAGACCTCTTTACTAGTTGAAACCTTTATACGCAGCAAACAGGAAAGCGGTAGCCAAAGCTTTCGCGGAGTTGATTATTTTCAGGTGGAAGATATCGAACTTTTTGTTGGCGGACAATGGGACAGAGTTTGTCAATAAGCATCTCCGTGAGGTTTTGAAAGTGTGTGAGGTTAAGCATGTAATACTCCCCCGTACCACCCACAGGATTATCCGGTTGAGCAAGTTAATACGACGCTGAAAACAACGATTGCTCTGACTTGTAAAAGGGACAGGGCATCACAACATTAATGACTTTGGTCATGCCTTAGACTCCATAGGTGTAAGATGTATTTTACATGCTGATGACCTTCAGTTTACCTTAGTTATTCTAGTTTTTCTTGTATAATTTACGGTTTTCCGTCATTTCATCAGGGAAGCTATTCGTGTCAGTTTGGTACGTTTTCTGATATTTTCTCAGTTTTATTATGGTACTACAATTTATTTAGATGCGTCCCTGGAGTTCATGACAAGGTTACAATGCTTACAGAATTCTTGTGTCAGGTGTGTGACGGGTGCTAAGTGGGATAATCATATCGCCCTCTTCAGGAGTCGAGTCTTCAGGCTGACTGAGAGTGTACAGTTGAAGAGAATATATATTTGTGTGTGTGTGTGTAAATCAGTGAGTTATTGAACAAAACAAATTTCAAAAAATGTTAAAGAAAAATCATTTGAATGAAGAATAAGCAGAACATAAGGACGTGACGCTAACTATTCTTTGATCTTGTAAATTTTTTAAATATCGAAGGTGTAAATTTTATTAAAGCTAGTATACCGAAATGTATAATTTAAAATGTCGAATATTAATATTCCTATTCCCATTAAAAGTTTTCTTTCTAAGTTAATTATCTTAAAATTTGACGAATCTGTTTAATATTAATTTAAATTTAATTTGATTTATATACTTATACAACCTATACATATATTGTTACAGGTTGATGGATATTATACAGTTGTAGAATACAGCGAAATTTCTCCTAAAGTAGCAGAACTCAAAGATGATAAAGGAAATTTAATATTTAATGCAGGGAATATTTGTAATCATTATTTTAAATGTACATTCCTGAATGAAGTTTCAAATATTCATGAAAAGAATTTAGATTTACATATAGCAAAAAAGAAAATTCCATTTGTAAATTTAGATGGAATAAAGTGCAGTAATATTATATATGCCAATGGAATTAAAATTGAAAAATTTATATTTGATGTTTTTAAATATTCTCGAAATTTCACGGTATGGGAAGTTTTAAGAGAAGAAGAATTCAGCGCACTTAAAAACTCTGATGCTACTGGAACTGATTGCCCCATGACGGTACGAAATGATCTTCTTAACATTCATAAAAAATGGCTTATAAATGCTGGTGCAGATATGGTTCAAGAAAACGTGGAAATTTGTCCTCTACTTTCTTATGCTGGTGAAAATTTGGACCAAGTAGCAAAAAATAAATCTTTTTTAGGACCTATGTGTTTAATGTAACTATTTTATATAATTAACTATACCATTATATTATTTCTATATATTTGTTATTATTATAATCATAAATTAAATGAAATTTTAAATAAAGTAACTCAGACATAATTTATATAAACTTTGTTACAATATTATTAATCGACTATGAACATTATTATATTTTATTTGATAGCATCTTCTTAGAGAATATACTGATTACATGTTGGAATTTGATGTATCTCTTAATTTTACTTGTCAAGATAATATTCGTAAAAGATGATTTACTTACTAAAATATTTTTTTTTATTTTAGATATTGTTTTTATGAAATGGTCAAATTTCTACTTCATGATCAGCCTAACTATCATTTAAAAAGTCAGTAAAATTTAAAAATGCCTAATTTTTTATAGTTTTCTTCGATCGGATAGCGAGGAAATATTTAAGCTTAAAAGTAAATCTTTTGATGTTATTGAAATAAGTATTCACGATTTGTTATATAATTAATAATTTTTAATATTATTTACTTTTGCGTTGCTTTTAGTTATACTGTTTGAAATATTTTTTGGTTTTTAAGAATCTTAGAAAACAGTGAAATCGTTCATGCGAGTGAAAGATCACGACTGTAAGGCATTTATGTGTTTGTGTCTTTCAGACGCAAAAGTTATTAGCTCCACGCAATGGCAGAGTATGTTTACATCGAGAAGAATTAATTGCGAGCCTGCTAATGTGGCATATTATTACTGTGCTGTATCACGTAACAGCTTCGGCGTGATACGTGATGAAACCAGGAAAGCAGCGGCTCCCTGCGGCCTCTGGAGAAATACTCGCAGCCCCCGCTATACTCTAGGCTCGTTGTATGGGTCGGATAAACATTGCCGGCGAGTCACACGCTGAAGATATTGGGTCAGCAATTCAGGAGTCCAGAGGTAGGGAAAAGCTCGAACCGCGATTGGATTAAAGGGAGGCGAAGTAGAGTAAAGGGATAGTTCATTATCGGTAAGCTACCAATGAGGATAGCAACATCAGAGTAGACGCGAGCCTTTTCTCTGCGTCGTACTCTTTTTGACGTGGTGCTTCCACCTCGAGGCCGACGAGCCTCGGAGGGGCCTAGAGCACCAGTCACTCTTCGGTCGCGCCCGCCTGCCTGTCGTGCAGGTTCGTGGTCGCGCCGGAGGGAGCGAAACCCCAGCGTTTCCGCTCGGACGCTATCCCGTAAGGCGCGCTGCATCAACTACATTCTCGCGGTCGACACCGCCCGCGAGGCGTAACTGGGCTGCACTAGGGGCCCTCCACATCGCCGCTCGCACGATGAACGGCACCAAGGGAGGTCATACCGGGCCTCACAAGGGGCTGTTGCCTCAACCCGGGTGGGTCACCGGAGTTCGTCGGCTGGCACGGACCCACGCCATTCGTCTCCGCGCGGGAAAACCGTCATTTTCGTCGCCTAGAGACGGCGTTGGAGCCGCCACACCGCGTTCGCCGCATCGCGCGCTCTCTCTCTAGTGCGCGGTACCCCAAACCCACCTGGCGGTGAGGCCTGCTGGCCCTTTCCTCTTTGCCTGGTCTGTCCAGATCGGGAACGCCGCCGTAACTGGGGCGCCTACTTGCCGTCCCCTGGTGGTGCTCGGGAACTGGCCTTCCGCGAATGTCGCCCTTACGTTCCGGACTACCTCGACTCTATCAGCTAACCCCTGGTGGTATGGGGTGCCAGCTCTGGAAATAGTGTTGGCTCTGGTGACGAGCGCTGGCTAGCAATTGCGTGTTCACAAGGGCAACGATGTGTCAATAATTGGACTACCGCTTTTGGCAGATCGCGGGCTCCGGGATATCGACGGACCGAGAGCGTTCGTGTCCGCGCGGCAAACCGAACTGCCGGTCGATCAGCCGGCGATCGGCGCTAATCATTCGCGTCAAAACCACCGGATTTTAGCGTTTCAATAAAAGAACAATTACTTATCAGTCATCAGCAGGGTAAATTGCTTTATTCCATAGATCCCACCTTATTGAGTGTTCGGCACCGTACCCCCTCCCACGTAACAAATGTTAGTCTCCTAATCTTGGATCTGATTTTGTTTCGACAGACCTTTTTTCAAAAGATAATGAGTAAGTATATGGTCTGAAAGCCCTGAGCAGTCATGAACGCAGAAGTGATGGAGCTGCCTCTTAGTAAGAGCTAATAAAGTAAGTACTTTCGAATCTAGGTGAGTTGAGATAAAATAGTTTCGTGCAACTAACAGGAAGGCAGTGATGAAAGTTCACGAAGAGCACATATTGTTAGCAAGATAGCAGAATCCCAAATTGCTCTTAATGAATTATTAAGCTAATAATTATCTCGGGGGATTTCCAAAATTTTTGTGATACAGAATTAATTGGACTAATTATTGTCTCACTCTAGGACTCTATAGGAGTGAGGAGTTATGTGCATATGAATAATAAATTAAAGACAAAATAAATCATTTATACTCGTTTATAACCAAGTGTTTATCAATAGTTGTTTCTTTTCTTCTGATCAATAAGTTTATTACAATTTTCGCAGATTTGTCTTTGCTGCTCGTAAAATCGATTCTGCTTTGTTCGGTATTCATCTTTCCTTTACTTTTCCTCGAGGCCGTTTCTCTTGTTTTTCGGTATTCCATGAAATCGCTTGCGTGTGTTTGTGTGACGTTGTCACTTGAGAGAGAAAAAGCGTGCGAGAGAGTTAGAGATAGAAAGCGTGAGTGTGAGTGAGACGCAAGAGGTAATGCGTAATCGCCGACCGACCTCCAATCGCTGGCGTGGGGCGTGACAGGGATGAGGGACGTGAAGGCAATGGGTCGAAATACAGCTAATTCGCAGAGATTCGGCAATTACTCTGTGGACCGAGTCGAGGAAGCGGCTTAGAAGAGCCGCCGTAGTGCCGTCTGGACCCTCCCACAAGTGGGTCACTCAAGGAATAGGCATCTCCTGCGGAATTCGTCCGGCCGCGTTAGACTAAATTACGACGCGAGAGTTATCCCGAAGAAACTCTTGATGAACGCCGCCAGCTTCCAGTGGAATCTTGGACCACTGACGAGAGTGAGCGAAGGCTACCTGCGGTCACATTCACTCCCCCAAGTTCCAGCAATCAGTGACGCAGCCGATACCGCTCCAAGGAGGGACAAGTGAGGCAGACGACACTGCTCCAGGGACCAGCGAGCAACGCAGCCGACGCAGCCTGTGACCGATGGATGGGGTAGTTAGTCGTCGCCTCCAGCAACCGACGAACGGCGAATTGAGACGCCGCCTTCGTACTCTCCGGGCGACAACCTTCAACACAACCTCCGGCATCCGACGGGTGGCAATCTTCTTCGCAGCTCTCCAGTCGACGTCCGAAGGTATCACCGGTAAGTGGGCTAGGGAGGAAATCCTCCCGTGCGCGGAGTACTTGGTCGCGGACGCGGACTATATCGCTGTAGAGGTCGGGCCTCGGTTGCGCGGCAGGTGCATCCGGCCAGGACGGGAGTTGAGTTGAGCCAGTAGGCTGCAACAGCTAGGTGGTGACTTTTGGCGCGTGAGAGAGACAGAGAGAGAGAGAGAGAGAGAGAGAGAGAGCACGCGCGGGACGCGTGAGTTAATGGGCAAAGCTCGGTGGCGGCCCACTCGACTTCCCGGGCCCGCGAGAAGAGCGGTTCTCCGACGCGAAGCGGCCACCCTGGCGGCCTAAAGCTCTTCCATCCCTGCTAGCTCCAGCCAGGTGGACGTGACAGGGAGGCGGTCGTCCGGGTCAAAAAGGGCCTGTCCGGCTCTGTTGTTGTTTCTGAGTCCCCCCCCCGGTTGTTTATTGAATGACCAACCATTCCTCCGCGATCCCCTCCTGCGTCAACAACCACAAGGCTAGCCGTACAGAGCTAGCTCATCCAGATCCCCTCCTGGGCGACCACGCACTTACATGACGGGCAGGCGGGCGTCATCGGAGACTGGCGGGTGACCCGTGCGCCTCCGAGGAACGTTGGGAAGGAAGCACCAAATTACAAGGGTTTATAACAGACTGATTAGAATATAGATGTATTAACGCTACTCCTCTCCTTTGATCAGCTTCCCTTTGGATCGAACGTCTATTTTCCGGGCCTGCTTATCAAAGTCGAGCCTCCTCCTTGCAGAGAGAGTCTTCCTCCCCCCCCCCCCCTAATAAATAATACTCCAACACAACGATCAGCTACAAGCGATCGAGATGGGCTATTGACGGGGCACCTATCTCCCCCACCTGGTCAATGAAATCCTCCTTTCTAGGGATACTACCATAAACAAGAAATAAAAAAAAATATATATAATATTGTAATATAACAGCAATCGAAGAGAGAGAGAGAGAGCCATACCTCATCACCTTTCGCAATTCGCTCGCCCAATCGCTGGCTGAGGTTTGGCGGGATGGGAAGAAGTAGATGGGTGAGCTTAGTACTCGTAATACACGACGCTGATTCCGGAAGAAAGTCGATTATCCACTGTTTCCCATCCCCTAACCCGACCGTCCGCCTTCCCTCTTCCTTTTTCATGACTGTGCGCGTCTCCCGTGCACGCTGGTAGGCATTTCCTCACACCATCAGCCTATCAGGACGTCACACCAGCAGTCGCTCAACTAGGCTGTGTAATAAAGCCAGAATTGAGTGCTGAGATAGAACTAGGCTGGTAATCACAATGGGAAGGGGAGGCCTGAATACGGGGGTTCTGTAAGAACCTAATGATAAAAATGGCGGACATGCCTCTCAATGACTAACCTTGCACGCCACGCTTTTCCTCTACTGTGGTCAACCACTAGTATATGGGAAAATGAAGAATTGTGGGACTTCCATCAATGCCCTCTCCCCAATAGAAGTTTTAAAAAAAAACAATCAATTTTAAATTTTTATTAACGAACGCGCCCTTCAAAATATCGTTCTTAGGGTAGCGAGATAGGAAATAGTAATTTTCCTTGGGTGCGCGCGTGTCTACCCTTGACCGAAACGGACCAATTTATTCTGGCATGCTTAAGTCCCCAGCTTCCCCATGAGTGATTTTATTAGTACTTAAATAAAAAAACGATTACCTCCCTTCGAATTAATCAAATAAAACCGTTAACTTAAATTCGAGTAACAAGAATGGGGGAAAGGTCCCTTATCCGATGTTGGCAATTCACAACCTGGCATTTAGGGCTGAACAGGAGGTCCTATGCCAATGAAGATTCTTCAACAATATATATTTCAAAATATATATATATATAGTCATATTTCAAAAACACAAGTTTGGAAACAGCAATGATAATAAAGAAAAAATTTTTAACTGGCCCGCAGGTCCGCGAGGGTCCTAAGCCATGTGAAATTTTCTACTGCTTCTAACAAATTCCCGATTTTAAATTTTAAATTTCCAATAAAATCCTGAATTAATTTTACTTTTCACAAAAAAAAAATTAAAAAGAAATTTAGATTATAGCTCGCGTCCGCAAGGGTCCTATGCCGCAACATTTGGGAAACAATGAAGTATTTTTTAAGTGGACAATGAGAAGGATAAAATTTGATTTTATAATCAAATTATGGCTCGTAGTGCCACAAGGGCTGTTTGCCATTTAGATACAAGAGCGGTGGAATTAGGGGGTTTTTCACTTCTCTATTTAGTGCTATCCTAATTGAGCATATTTGTTTATCAATAATTATATTTTTCAAGACTCAAAAGCCTACTTTTAAGTTATTAATATCTCCGTAGTGCTAAGCCCTTGTGGATCCCTGGTTATGAGTCCGAAGTGCACCTGCTTGTTTTTCTTAGTTACTTTAATTTCTCCGGAGTATATGTTAAGTTTGAATAATTCCCTGCGTGTAGCGAGTACTTTTGCTCCTTCGCCGTAGTTGTCCATCCGAGATTACAAAATACGAATAATTATATTTTCTCATCGTCGGCTGCTCTTTTCAGTCTATAAAAATGCTTCCATAGTGTCGCCTTTCATCTATGAAGGGGTACCCACTCTGCCCTCTGCTCTCTGTAATTCGAGTGCTCCGCACAGCCGGTTTGATTTCACGTTTCGTCGGTTAGAATCATAGTCTCAATAGGATTTCTGGATAATGCATCTACATTTACATTGGTCTTTCCGTTTTTAAATACCATGTCGTAATCATAATCGTTTAATTTTATTCGCCATCTACTAACGCATGAGGTCAGATTCGTTAAATTATTAAACCATATTAGTGGCTTGTCATATGTGACTATAGTGAATTTTCGTCCGATTAGGTAACGGCAGGATTGCTCCACGGAATATATCATTTAGTGCTTTGTTGGAATAGGTATCATAGTGCGATTCTGTGACAACACAGTTCTACTGAAACTACTGTGTTACGACTGACTGAAGACGTGCGTACCGCTATAGATAAAGGACAGGTGACGCTATTGATACTGTTTAACTGTAGCAAGGCGTTCGATACTATCTGTTCCACTCAACTATTAAGTTTCGTGAAGCATATAGGGTGCTGACGTGGATCTGGGAATACTTATCTGGAAAGGACCAACTTGTCATCTCCGATAGGGCAACAAAATCCTCTTAGTGTATGAAAATGTGTATGAGTGTGAACTGACTGATAGATAATGTATATTGTGACAAATATGACTTACTTGTATGATTTTATGTATCTATTGTGATCTGGCGGTTACCGAGTGGCTCAGCCCGCCCCGGGTCCCAGCCACCACGCGACTTCAGGACTTTCTGTCCTTACCCGTCACTTCTTGTCGCATGGAAAATTCGTGGATACGGCGGAGCAAGTATGGCAAGCATATTCTAATTTTTTATAATAATTCACCTGACAATATTTACACGCCTATCCCTTTCTTTCTCTCTCTCTCTCTCTCTCTCTCTCTCTGTTCGTTCCCACCTCCCTTTGTCTTTCTTCTCCTTCTCTCTTTTGCAGTATGGCTGAGTTAGGGCTGGAGGCGACGCTAATGACAACGCTGTGACGAGGCTCTCCTGAAGCTTGTTTGCTGGCGTATGACTCGAGTAGTCATTTATCTCGAGTTCACGTCGAGGATTCTACTTTAGGCGACGCCTCAGGCTGTTGCTTAGCCTCCCTTTGGCGCAGGTCCTTCAAATAGCCGGAACCTTCATTTCCATGGGCTAGACGACAGGACTTGCTGGCTCAGCCGCCGCAACCTCCACGACGGTCGCCTGCTCAACGGGCGGCTGGCTCACCTCATTCTCCACTACTGCCGACGACGGGTGCAGGTTATGACCCGCAGAGGGAGACGCAACCCGAAAACACCGAATCGCTTGAAGATACCGATCCCTCCTCCGTCAACTCCTCGTCAGAGGCATCGAGAAGCAACGCCTCATCATCGATTGGGACACTGTCTCGGCGAACTTTCAGCTCTAGCCGGCTTAACCTCTCAACACACTCATCATCCCTCTTGAGTGGCACCCCCGGAGCTGGCTCGATGGGGGTAACTCCTCTTTCTTCTTTGCGGTCCGAAACCTGCAAACAAAATAAATGCCCTAATATCCGTATATTCGTTCGGCTTCCCTCGAAGTCAAACATAACACCGAACATATATTAGTTTCCGACACCTTTTCGGTCAGCGCGTTAACTCGCCTTGGACGTATGTACCGCTTTAGATGCTGTATATGCACCTTAAAGGTCTTCCGACCGGAATCTTCGAGAAGGAAGACTATATCACTCTATACTTCCTTTATCAATACTATTCAAAAGCGTTC
Organism: Sycophaga agraensis; assembly: GCA_018906755.1. Taxonomy (NCBI): domain Eukaryota; kingdom Metazoa; phylum Arthropoda; class Insecta; order Hymenoptera; family Pteromalidae; genus Sycophaga; species Sycophaga agraensis. Next base: position 169,337 of record JACCIE010000137.1, read on the forward strand.
TCTCGCACATCGTTACGAGTTCGTCCACCTGAAATGACCCGTCTCTTTTATTGCGGTTATACACTTGGGCATTACGTTTCTGGGTTTCGTCGTTATGTTTCTTCACGAGAGATCCCAAAGAACGTTCAATCGTTTCAGACGGTCATGCCAATTCTTGGGATCAGCACGAACAACCAATTTCTCACCCTACACATCACAACAGAAACTCTTAAGAGGCTGTAGATGTCGACCATAATTCAAGATCGCTAGCAAGACTTTGTGCTAGCTTGCACGGCTATATTAATGGCGTATCAAAACTCGTGCTCATCCCACTCACGATGATCAGACGATACCACAGAACTCCGTGAAAATTCTCGAGTCTGTACTCTACTTACCTATCTTCGAGAAAGGATGCCATCTTCCACTAGGAATTCTTCAGAAATATTCCAGCAGCGATAACTTACAACCATAGTTAAGACCAAAATCTACTCCAAGAATAATTGGATGACCCACATCTGGTACAATTCGGAGATCCGCTGCCTGCTCGACAGTTTTCACTTTGAATTGAAGTTCAAGCACTCCGAGAATGATCTGAGTTCCTCCTGTCACTCCACGAATGGCTAACTGAGCCAGTTTCCATTTATCCTTAAATGCAGCTGATTCTTCAGGATCAATGAAGGAGAACATGAAACCCGAATCAAACAACGCACGAACATCCTTGCCATTCAGTCGGACTGTCAGGTACATTCGATTGTCGGTTATAACTTCGGCCACCATGTGTTCCTCACTAGTCGACTGTCTCGGCACCGCACCCTTAAGTTCGCCTGTAGCCAAACGGGACAGCGGACTCCCTAGTGAATCCGAGGATCCTTTCCCGGCAACATTTGTTGAAGCATCCCCTTCCCATGGTACTGGCAGAAGCTCCAAACTCTGCACAGGCGTCTGATTAGGCGCTTCAACTCGAAATCGAAAACTCTCTTCGGTCACATCGTGGCTCGATGCCCAATACAATTTAACGTGTAGCACTGTCCGTAGAATTGTGCGTTGTCTACTATTGTCGCAATTGGGAGCGAGGCAGGCAATTGGATACGCGTCGACCTGGGCTACACAGTAGGCCACTTGTGGTTTCCGAACATATTTCGAGCAATAATCGGGATGATGTGAGGGACGTCTCGGCAGTGGGTAATGCGGTAGCTCGTCGTTACGGGGGTGGTTAACTGTGCTAGCACGGTAGTCTTGTCCTATAATGTCGCCTTCAATATCATCACTTCTGTGCTCCCCTCCTTCGTACTTGATGACCTGATCTCCGCGGTGCAGCTCGGGGCGCGAACGGCAAGTTCACATGGAGGGGTTGGTGAAAAACTCTAGATGGAGAGAAGGCAGTAGGGTTCATGCTGTTGCATCTGGGAATGAGATTATATATTTATCCATAAGCATGTATTTGTCGAGAGCTTCTCGTGGCGGCTCCATGGCCAGTACTTTACTAAGCCGTAGCCCTCTCGCTACGTCAGAATTGACTCAGGGTTCTGAGGACGGACGATCCAATTGAGAGAAAATGGCCGATCACATTTGATTAGATCGGTTAAATGCTCCGTTGCTGGTGGTAGGGAGTGCGAGGGATAACAATAATAATAGCAACAATAATGATATTCAAGAAGGGTAGCAGATTGCTAAGGGATGGCTTCAGAATGTAAACTCTCTTAGAGGCACTAAGGGTGCTCACATTGAGAGACTCCGTCAGCATCTACATGATTATCCTACCTATCATCTGTTCGGTGTAGCGGAAACCTGGTTGGGTTCTAGTATCATAGATGAAGTATTGGAATTGATGGATTTTCTGTGATTCGGCAAGATGACAATATTAATAGTATTCCGTGTAAGTGTACTCTCTGCCTGAAACACTGAGGGGCTTGGAAGGCCAGAGATGCTCGAGTACTTGATCTGCTCTGTGCAGTATCGTACCTCTGAGCCTGCATTAATTTGTGTCGTGTATAGGTCCCCTCACGTTTCATTTGTGAGGAACTAAATTTTTGGACGAATTGCAGCGATTATTGCCGGATTACAGTCATAAAATCATAATCGGTGATCTGAATGCTGATCTCTGCCCTGCCAGTGATGATGCTGCGTTTCATCGACAAAGATACGGTAATCTTCGCTAGAATATACCTGCTCCTTTTCATAGTCAGCACAACATAATCAATGTTACAATAGAGGTATCTGTCCCCGAATCTATCTGTTGCACTTTTAAATATAGGGATTATAAGAGCATCGATGGTGTGGGGGTTGTGCAGTTGTTGGCGGGATATGATTGGGCCGTTCTTGGCGGAGGATTTTGACGTTGAGTCAGCAGTCGCGAGGCTCAACTACAATTTAATGATGGCGATAGTTGAACTCGCCCCAAAAAAAATTATGAAATTAAATAAAAATCGCAATCCCTGGATTGGGGGTGAGCTTCGTGACCTACAACGTATGAGTGAGGCACTATACAGACGGTACAGATGAATAGGACGAAGACAATTCCTTGAGAACTTCCTCGATCTCCGCAAACACGTTCAGAAGAAGACCAAACTAGGACTGAATACGTTTATAATCGCCTGTTCGATTCTCAAAATTATAGTGCAATCTGGCGTGAATTGCGAAACCTAGCTTTGCTACCATGAGGAAGTGGGTCTTTGCATGGGCTCATGCCAGATGAGCTTAACACTCACTTTGCACGGGTGTCTGTCAAATACCATCAACGACAATCCGATACATTTACTGTCAATATCTAAGACCACATTGCAGGCAGTTGGTGAGGATAGCATTACGCATTGTGTAGTCGTTAAGGCTCTTCCGGTTATAGCTCCATTTTAGTGCACCTGTACAACGGCTCGCTTGAAAGTGGACGCTTCCCTGAGGCGTGGAAAAAGGTTCATGTGGTGCCACTCTGATTAATATAGGGTCCCGGAGATGCTTGCGCAGTTCCAAGTGGCGATCAGGGAGGAGTTCGACATCACGCTACGCGGCCCATGGCCAAGATTTGAGGCCAACCATTATACGCAGGAGGCGCTCAACCGATTGATAAGAAACCTGGCGGCGAAGGAGTGGATGGCTAATTAGGTATCCACTCTGGACTTACCCTGGGGGGGGCGAACTCTGCCGAATTTCTCCAGCAGAGATTGAAGATGATCGCCCGGATTTCTGGAGTACTACAGGATCCAGTGGTAATACTGGATAGGCTGTAGGCGTACAACCGCCTCCTTAAGTCGAAGGCGTGTAAGATCGTAAGCTCTCAGACTGGAGAGGAAGGGATGTACGACACGGGAGATGAATAGCTCTTGGTGCTAACCATCCCGAAATCGCACGCCAGGTACTTAGCGGCTTTAGACGACAGGCCTTGGTACGACCTACGTAGAATACACCTTAAGGTATTCTGCCGAGACCAGAAGAATTTCTTGAAAGCTTAGAAGAATGCAAAGACTGCATGGGTCTCTCATCAGCCGAATTGCTTAAAGCTCTGCTCGCAGTTTTGAAGGGAGATGCTCGTCAATGGTATCGCGACGAAAAAGAAAATATGGATTATCGATGGAAATCATTCGTACGCGCCTTGAAACGTCAGTTCGTGAAACATATAGACGACGAGGACATCATGGATGAACTTAGCGCTCGGAGACAGGCTCAAGGGGAAAGCATGTCTTCGTTTCTATCAAAATCTAGAGCCATCGCGAGTCGTCTGCGACATAAATTATCGGAAGAAAAACTCGTGAAGGTAGTACATAAAAGGCTAGTTCCCGAATATAGATCTTTCGTTCGTTCGTTTAAATATGAGACTTTTGCGGATTTAATCAAGTTAGGAAAGAAATTCGAACGAGAACAATAACTCGATAGGCAAGTCAAGAGTAAGTCTCAAACGAATTATCAAGATAAAGTCAAGTCCAGTCATAGCAAGATCGCCTCTGTCGAAGATCGACGCAATAGTGATCAAACTGCGTCTTCGTCTAGTTCTGAGCATAAGTCAGAGAAGAAGTCTAAGAAAAGTGCAAGAAGCAAAAAGAACAAATTACCGGCGGATCAAACTGCGGCAGTAAGACAAGAAAAGACTCAGAAGCCGCCGAGGAGTCAGCAGTCAAGAAGTATGTTGCCTCCACCGCCTAAGCAGTTTACAGTCACCGCCGAGGTGCATGCTGCCCCACTGAGTCCCTGGATGAATGGATTTCAGTCCAAGCCGACAGGAACACAGATGTTCCAACCACCGCCTATAGAGTTATCAAAGCCGGCGAGGCAGCACCCTGCAAAGTAGTACGGCGCTTCCCTCACGCAACAAGCCCAAGCGATGCGTGACTCATTGAGAGGAGTCTACTTTAGCTGCAGGCAGCGCGGTCACGATCGACGCTTTTGCCCAGTACCACAGACTGAAAAATTATGCTACAGATGCGGAACCCGCGGAGTACCGATCTGGTCGTGCTACAATTGTCACCCACCTCCACTCCCGGGAAACTTCCAAGCGGGAATGGAGTTGAAGGCAATCCATCCCGTGTCGAAATTGTAGAGCCTTCTTCCATCTGTCAAGATTTATTGTTCGAAATAACAAGCTCAAGCTGTGTTGAATCCGGACTCGTTGAACAGGATCAAATCAGGCGCGCCAATCACATAGAAAATTTAAGCGCGCAAAACGTCACGTCACGTCAAGATATCGTCCGTCAAGATTTAGATAATCATTCTGAAGTACCTGGTGAGAATGTAGAAGCTGCCCAAGAAGACCCTAGGATCTACGTTGATTTACAGATAGAGAGGGTGCACGTTAAAGCGCTCATAGATATCGGGGCAGTGGGCTCATACATGGGACGCAGTCACTCAGAAATTTCAAGATCGTTTACGTCCTGCGAATACAGTCGCTTCAAGAATATTTGGAACCACAAGCGAGATAACCGGCGTTGTCGATATTCAAGTAGAAATCGATAACGTAGTCAAGAAAATGACTGTTCGAGCTCTTCCTGGAATGAAGTACGAATTTTTTTTCGGTATGGATTTCTATGACGAATTTGGTTTATGTCTGAAAGGTGACGAAGATTGGGACATAAAAGAAGGGCCGTTGCATCTTATTGTCAAGAGTTCTAGCCAAGTTGCAGATATATACACAGAATGCGCTTGAATTCAAGAGATAAACAAGGATCAAGACGCTCTAGTTCAAGTATTACTGGACAAATATTTTCCACCACACAGTTCGAAACTGGGCTCCACGACACTCATCTCGCATAAAATTGATGTTCAGGGAGCTGCACCGATCAAGCAACGATCGCGACGAGTTTCACCAGATATCGTGCGAATCATGCAAGAAGTGTCGAAATGCTGAGAGAGGGAATAATAGTGCCTTCGAGTAGCCCATGGTCCAGTCCCCCAGTTATGGTTCGCAAGTCAAATGGAAAGTACAGATTCTGTATAGATTAAGTGAGTTAAATGTTGTGACAAGGAAGAATGCTTATCCCTCTCAGAACATCGACTCAATTCTTGAAAATTGAGAAGAGCAAGATTTATCTCAAAAATACACCTCAGTGAAGCCTATTTCCAAATCCCAATGGAAGAAGGGAGCAGAGACAAGACTGCTTTCGCGATGCCTGGCCTTGACCTTTTCGAATTTTCTCGAATGGCATATGGCTTGACTAATAGCCCCGCGACTATCACGAGACTCGTCGATGCTCTGATTGGTTCTGAATTTGAGCCAACCGTCTTTGGTTATCAGGACGACTTGATCATCATCAGTGCAACGTTCGACCAACATTTAGTCTGGCTAGAAGGAGTCTTGAAGAAAATCGTCACCGGAGGTCTAAAGATTAATTGTGAAAAGTCCGAATTCTGATGCTCGCGAGTAACATACCTGGGCTACGTCATCAACAAAAACGGTTTGCGTCCAGATGATGCGAAGATCGAGCCCGTCTTGAATTATCCAGTTCCGACAAATATTAAACAGCTCAGACGCTTTCTGAGGATGATTGGATGGTATGCTCGGTTCATCGACAACCTCGCCGAGTTGAAGATTCCGTTAGTCAAGTCACTGCGTAAAGATTTCACATGGAAATGGGATGAAGAGCAACAGAGATCGTTCAAGATACTTAAAGAAGCCTTAACGAAAGCACCAGTTCTCGCTCGTCCCGACTTCAGTTTTGAGTTCACTGTTCAGACAGATGCTAGTGATTATGCAGTTGGTGCAGTCTTGACACAAGAGCACGAGGATGGTGAACATCCTATCGTTTATATAAGCAGAGTATTGACACCTCCAGAGCGTAATTATTCCACCAGCGAAAAAGAATGTCTGGCCTTAGTGTGGACGATAAAGAAACTCCGCGCTTATGCTGAAGGTTATCATTTTCACGTCAAGACAGATCACAGTAGTCTATGTTGGCTGAGGAAGCTGCGTGACGCGGTGGGCCATCTAGCTCGCTAGGCACTTCAACTGCAAGAGTGGAACTTTGACGTCACGCACAGAAAAAGAGCTCTTAACTACGTTCCAGACGCTTTGTCTAGAATTTTCGAAGGTGAAGACATTACTGCCGTCCTAGAAGAAATTAGTCATAATGATTGGTTCATGCACCGCCTCCGTGATGTTCAAGAAAATCCGAAGAAGTTTCCAGACTGGCTCGTGATCGAAGGCAACCTATATCGATACAAGCGCGATGATCTTCTTGATCCAATAAATGAAGGCGAGAATGGCTGGAAAATAGTAGTGCCGATGGCTCTGCAAAATAGTCATCGTTAACTCTCACAGCCAACCTCACGCTGGCCATCTAGGTTACGAAAAGACCTACGATAGAATGGCTCGTGAGTACTATTGGCCGGAAATGTACAAAGATGTTCGTTGATTCGTCAAGATGTGCGATGTCTGTCAATGTCAGAAGGTCTCGCAAAGTGGTCCAAACGGCTTAATAGGAAAGCGCATAGTTCAGCGTCCATGGGCCGTTGTGGCAGCCGACATCGTGGGACCATTTTCACCGAGTAGACAACAGTTCATGTATATCTTGATCTTTCAAGACCTATTCACTCGATGGATAGAAATTAAGGCTCTACGTGCGTCCGATGGTAAATCCATTGCGCGCGCTTTTGAAAAATCTCGTCTTATTTCTTTGAGAGACTCCTCAATATTTCTTGAGTGATTACGGCACAGAATTCATCAATAAATATCTGAACAAAATTTTTAAAGAATACGGTGTTAAGCAATCACGAGTCCGCCTTACCATCCACAGGCGAATCCAGTGGAATGATCGAATCGCACACTGAAGACAATGATTCGTTGTTTCGTGAAGGATGACCATCGTGATTGGGATGCCCATCTATTCCAATTTCGTCATGTAATCAATACGGCGACTCAAGCTTCGACTAAAGTATCACCCGTGTCTCAATTACGGCCGGCATCCGCAGCCGATTAAGGGGTTACGCCGAGAAATAGAAGGAGATCCAGTCGTGATTCGTCAAGATCCGCGAGCATGGGCCGATCGAGTACAGCGCTTAGGTATACTTCGAGATCTTGTTGCGAAACATATCGACGTTGCCCACGAAAGGCAGAGTCGGTATTACAATAAGGACTGAAAAGATTTACGTTTTGAGATAGGCGATCAAGTTTTGCATCGAGTTCACGTGTTATCGTCTGCCATTCAACGCACGTCTTGCACCGCGTTTCGACGATCCTTATAAAATTGTCAAGATCCTGTCACCAACAGTCTACGAAGTTCATATTATCGATCTAAAGCACTACTTTCCGTTAGAATCGAGTAACGATACTAATACAGAGCTCCGTCCAACATTCAGACTCGATCGTCGATAATGGAACACCAGCTGGAGCTGAAGGAAGATCCGCCAGTCCGCCGTCTCCATGTGCTGTTCCGCGAGAAAGTCGTGTTGTGGGAGGAAGGATCCTCCGAGCTAGGCGATAGTGAGCCGTGGATGGATCTCCCTTATAACATGGGAGCCACCGATGAGGCGGATGTGCGGCGACGAAGCGACCACCGGCGCCCAATCGAACCGGCTATAGTCGATGAAGTACCGGCTATACCATCGACTTTTCCCCAGCTCGACTGGTCAGAGCAAGCCTCAGTCGCCGGAGAACAGCAGGCCGCTGATCGTCCCAGGAGCCATGGGAGTGCCTATGAGGTGTCCACAAGGTTAGCGGAGCACCTGGAGCTGCATTCCTCAAAAGAAGACTGTCTGCAGCTCGGTCTCCTAGTCGACGAGACTGCGACCGTTCGCCACCAAGCTGAAGGATCAAGACGTCGAGAGGCAACGGAGACGTAGAAGCACTCGGAGCAGCGCGACGATTATCGGAACATGGAATCGAGACGAGTCAAGAGTCCTGGCAAAAAGGACTGTATGAAGAGCTCCACTAGGATGATGTTCGGGGGACTTAAGCAAATCCCCTTCGATCCTGAGCTGGACCCACCTACGCACAGCTGTTTCAACTGCTGGAAATATGGGCACAGGCGAAGGAACTGCCCCTCACCACCCAATGGCACCATCTGCTACAATTACAGCAGGTGGGGCGTCATTATGCAGGAATGCCCAACTTGCTCAGAAGCCTACGAACGATGGGCTCGTCCCAGACCTATTCCAGAACGCGCCAGTTCAACGACGCAGTCTCCGCGAAGCGTTCAGGATCGAATCCAGCGTGAGACTGTCGAGAAGACTGCAGAAGCCAGTCCGCTCAAGACCAGCAGTCACGAGAGCAGCCGAAAGAGGCTGCCCAACAGCCAGGAGTCGTTGGACGCTATCCAACACCAGGAGCATACTACCACCGACAAGGCACCCAAGAGGTCGAACGTCACCGAACAGGAGGGCCTAAGCGGAGCAGACGGACAAGAGGCATGACCCCAAGAGAACCCGGTCATGCCTGCCTCTGAAGTCTTGCCTTTGGTAACACTCTTATTCACGCCAGAGGAGCTGCGTAGGGACGTATACAAGGAGTTGGCTGTCTTGGCTGCCTTGCCTCCTGAACTCCAGCGCTACATGGCGCGTACAATGCAGGAGCCTCGCTAGGAGTGAAAAGGACACGACTAAAAGAGTGCTTAGTTTTAAGTTTAATAGTCCGTAATATCACTAGTGTGCAAATCGCGTTAAAGTTAGGACGATCAAAATAATGTATAGTTTTTTGTCGTATTCTTGCAAAAGCCTCTGTCAGAGCAAACAGATTTGTGTTAGTTTTCTTTTGATTAATGCTTCACGAGCAATAGAAGTTTATTTTTTTTGTTTTGTTCTTTAAAATTATGGCAAGATATAGGCTGAAAAGCCAATATACGTTTCGTTCATTTTGTTTTCTTTTTGTTTGTTTCGATTATTTTTCAGACACATCAGATCATTACTAAAAAGGAAGTGCTGTTATAGACTAAAAAAAAAGAAAAAAAGAAAGAAAGTATAATTAAGAGTGCATTAGTATGTAAGATTTCTGTATTATTAGTTATAAGTTTAGTGCCAAGTAGTGTCAATAAGCTAGTTAAGTTTGTATTTCCTTTTTTTTGTTGTAATACTAGATGCAAGTGCGTTTACGTTACCTATAAGCGATCACACGAATAGTGCGGCTCAGATAGTCAAGATAGTACAATTATATTAGATGAGTCAAGCATGGTACTAATGTATTAATTCCATAAGTTATCTTATTATTGTCGAGATCGTCGCGCTTCGGTACCTCAACCGTTTTGGGTGGGGTAATTTGTGACGTGAGTATGAGCCACAAGCCAGCCGATCGCAAGGCCCGCGCGAGTGACCGTTATGCGTTTATTCTCTCTCGCTCTCGATCGCTCACGACGGCGAGCGCGCGCATTTTTTCACTCTCCGAAATATCCCGGTCTTGTCGTCTCGCGTCAGTGTGTAACTTAAAATAAAGAGTCAGTCAGTAATTTTGCTTGTGTTTGTGTAGTTTATTAATTGCATGTTTTCCCGTGACGTCGCGAAATTATTCGAGTGTATCGAAACGGAACCTCCTCGTGAGAGCGTCTCACCTTCCGCGAGCACAGCCAGTGCGGGTTGGTCTAGTGCGGTGTGCGTGGTGTAAGTGATCTGGAGGAGGGCGCAAAAGCACCTGGCGCCCGAGTGGTGCAAACCACTATCCAGGCGCGCTCCTCCAGAAAACTTGCACCCATCATGCGTCTGGTATTTTCGACGCCGAATCGCGTTCAACAAATAATCTGCGCATCGCAGTACATACGAGAACTCATCTCAAACGAGAAAGTGTTTCATAATGAGCAACATGCTTACAGCGTGGCGAGAGCTATGGAGGTAACAGTATATAGAGCGGTCTCGAGCATCGAAACACAACTAAAAACGAAGAGATTCGCGGTAGCAGTTCTTCTTGATATAGAAGAAGCATTTAATCATACAGCACTGGAGATAATGAAGGTCACTATGAGTATGCACAAAATTCATCTAGCGCTAGTTAAATGGGTGGACTACAAGTTAGGAAACCGGAAACTTTAGGTCGGTAAAAGTAGTACAACGCTGACGGACACCGTGGGGTCGGAATGCTCTAAGGAGGCGTTCTGTCATCCTTTTTATGATGTTTGGTTGTAGACGAGCTCCTACGACTTCTAAATGGTACGGGCTGTACGGCTATAGGATATGCGGCTGACATCCGAATAGTAGCCAGAGGATATTCCTCGACCCCCTTTTGGGGGCCATGCAAAGTGCCCTTACATTGGTAGAAAAATGGTGTAATAAAATGGGGCTCATCGTTAATCCAAAGAAGACTGAGATCCTCGTGTACACCAGAAAATCCAAATGGGAAATAGAATGTAATCTGACTTTAGGCAGTCAGAAATTACACCTAAAAATCAGGTGTAATTCATTCTGGATAGCAAATTGTCTTGGAAGCAACACCTGGAGTTCGTAACCGGTGATGACACAACCAACTTATACCTAACCAAGAACATCACTCTCCACAACTAATATGCTTTTAGAGAGGCTAAGAGGCGTTATCCTAAGAAGTATCTCGGGTGCGATTAAGATAACTCCTACTGCGGTGCTGGGTTTCCTTCTGGATATCAAACCATTAAAGGTGACCCTGATGGCAGCGTCTGCAGAAGGCCTGCATAGGGTCACATACTCTTTAAATGAAGGAAGAATGGAGGAGCTAGACAAGCTTCCTAGGGAATTGGATGGAAAAGCAACTCTTCGGATGTGCCCAGACATCATGAACACGAACTACCTTTTTGACAAAAAATATAGAATCAGCATATCACGCAGAGAGGAATGGGACGCAAAGAAGAGGTACGTTCCTAAGGCTGGACACATCTGGTAGACATATGGATCCAAAAATAGAAAAGGCACATGTGCTGGTGTGAACCGTAGACTAAATGGTATGGGTACGATACTGCCTTTAAGAACTAAAAAACAGTCTGAATTGATGGCTGTTAGCTGGGCTACGGAATTAACAATTAAAACGCCTCCTGGTCAACAAGCATATACCTGCTCAGACAGCAAGAGTGCCCTACAGACACTGGACGGTTTTACGACCAGATCTAGGTTTGGGGATGTTATCAGTCTCTAAATAAACTAGCCCAAATAAGTAAGGTCACCATACTACGGATCACTGGGCATTGTGATATTAAGGGAAACATGATAGCGGACGACCTAGCAAAAATGGCAACCAGAGCTGACTTCATTGGATCAGAACCGGGTCTCAAGCAGAGCCTAATTAAAGAGGAGATTAGACGATGGTTAGAGGAGATGACATACGGTTTATGAAATAAAGTCGCCACGTGTGGCCAAACAAAGGCCTTCGTGACGGAAACTAACGCAAAAGATTGGTTCGAACACGTAGTTCGACTAAACAAAACCAAAGCTACTGGTGGAGATCGTGACAGGGTACAATAGTCTTAAAGCACACAAATGCAGAATGGACTTAGAAATAAATCCATTCTGTAGGTTCTGCTACGAGGAAGAAACTGCTAGACATATTCTTTGTAGTTGCCCTGCCTTATCTGGGAAGACGCAGAGACTATCTTTTGGTGCACCCTTCATGGAGGATGCACAGATAGGTACAAGGCACACTCCCAACATATTGTCTTTTTGAAAGACGACTGGACTGATACATCTGACTTTCCTTGCTAATTCAACGACAGGCGATGTTATTACTCTGTCGGTTCATCCGCGTCGCGTCCCGGCTGCGACCAAGCACTCTGTGCGCGAGACAATTTCCTCCCTAACCCATTCACCGGTGATGCCTTCGAACGTTGTCTGGTTCTCTAGATTGTAGAGCGGCGTCGGAGATTGCCACCTGTCGGATGTTGGAGGTGGTCATCTGCGGCTACCGAGGCGGCGTCACTGTTCTCTCCCGCATACTGCACTTTTCGTCACAACTCAACGACTCTTCGTGTATTTACGCCTCAACCGCTAGAATCAATCTCGTCGACTGCATGTGACGACTGCCGAAATTGTTCTCCCGCGGCGCGGGGCACTTGGCGCACATTTATTTGTAGCGAAATAATAGGGCCTTGCTTAATTAAGGACAAGTTTTCTCTGTGCGCCAGGGTCAATCTTCCTAATAAACTTTACAACAGAGGACGACCTATGTGCAGTAGCTATTCCTAGGTTCTTCTCATACCCTCAGACACCCTGTTGAATACCTATTCAGGAGATATTCTCTTAGATCGATACCTGTCTAGGAGAAGCATTCTCAGGGAAATATAACACAACAAGAACTTGTATTTCGCCTCCTAGCGCCATTCCTAGATCGTGTTTTTCGGTACAGGCTTCAAAACAGGCATTCAATAAGTGCTTGCACATCTTGTTGAAAAGGAGACGCTCTAACTTGTAAAAGGGACAGGACATCACAATGTAAAAATAACAATAATAACTGCGAAGACTTCAGTGATTTAGTGCTTGATGTTCTGGAACGTTCTTATGCAGATAATCAGGACGATAGGAGGGTGGTCTCTACAAGCGATGGTGGTGTCGAACTTGTGATCACGAGGATAGTTGACTGTGCTAGCACTGGAGTCTTACTTGGCGATCGTCCTCCGCTTCGCCGTAAGCCGATGACGGGGAAAGCCCTCTCCCGACCTCAGGTCGCCACGAAGTCTCCTCGCCGGCAGCGGCCCAGACCGAGGACAGCCAATTGAACATCTACACTCAGCAGTCGGGTGGCAGGCCCGTCTCCCTCGAGTAACATCGAGTTGTCCCTCTGTCGCCGCGCCGCGAAGGTCAGGCAACTCCATAGCCGGAGGGTAAGACCCCATCCCCACCATGGGAATCGACGTGCGCGTCAGTAGCAAGCACAATTGATGTAACTGTAGATATACCTGTTTCAGAGCCTATCTGTTGCTCTTTTGAATACAGGAACTATAGAAGTATTGGTGGTAATGAACTGGTTATTGGCGGATGATTTGGACGTTCAGACGGCTGTCGCGAGACTTATCTTCAATTTAATGACGGTAATTAATGAACTGGCACCGATAAAGGTAATGAACCTAAATAAGAAGTACTAGCCTTGGATTGGACTTGAGCTTCGTGACTCGTAGTAGAGTAGAGCACTATACAGACAGTACAAAAGAACAAGATAGCATCAGTTCCTTGAAGATTTCCTTGATCTCCGTAAACGCTATGGATAAAGGATAGGTGACGTTACAGTTACAGTTACACTTCGTGTAACCTCCATGGATCAATCGAAAATGAGATGAGGTGTGTGGACATGGGCATATAAATAAATAGTGGACAAAATTACATCTAACAGGACTTTATTATATTTAGGTCTCTTGCCATAGTTCTTTAATAACACTAAACGAAAAAGCCTAAAGAGAGACCCCTCAATAATGAATTATTGTTGCATATATTTATCCTAAAGAAGGTTACCTTATTATAATAAAATTAAAGAAAATATTAAAAAGGTTAAACTATTTTTATTAACATAGTCTTACAGATTCTTAGTTGAAACTAAGAAAAAATTAAGATGTTTGGAGTAATCTACGATTGTTACATAATTTCTATAAAAGCGAGACAAAATTTTTTTTTCATTATCTGAAACAAAAAAAAGCATACTGTAAATATCAAGTGTTACATTACATATGTGGATTTAGTAAATCCTCTGAATGTGCAAAAGAACATGTGGATAAAGTATACATTTAATATTTTAATTCTATTATGAATTCTGTATCTATAAAGACCTATCATATCATTATCAAGATAATTTTTCAATTGGTTTTACTCATAAAATAAAGAAGATTCTGATATTTTTGAACTCGCGAACCCATAAAACTATCTGTACAAAAATAATATTCATCTACCGCTTCATTAGTCTACAAGCTGTATGTAAACTCAAAATATTTTAAGCTACATCAACAACCTTGCGTCAATTTGTATTTTTGAGAGACTGGACCAAACAGCGATCGCCTACTATTAATCTAAGCGACTTACACACGGTCAAATTATAGTCGCCGGTATTTACGTTGTTACGCATCCGCATGGGCGTGCAGAGTTTGCACCCCCTGGGCTCCCTCCTATCGACGAGGCAGCTCGTTCAGGTCCCTGAATTCGTTGTCTTCAAAGCGCCGGTGGCAGGCTGCCAACCATTCCACCATCTCCTGTTGCAACTACTTACGCAACTCCGGGCACGAGACCGTAGCCTCGTAGCATGCTGCGGGTGGCGTGGAAGATCCCTGCCGCTCCCCTCGCGGTTGTATCGGGCCGGGTCTCCGTCACCCTGCACGGTAAAGCGCCCTCAGGGCCTCCCTTGGGATCAGTGGCCTCTGATTCGGGTCCTTTGCACGCCCCGGTGGGGTTCGGGTAGCCCTCGACCGGAGACGGTGAGGTACCTGTAAAACCGGAACCTGCGACCTTTCCGTCCTGCTGCCGTTCGTATGCGGTTCGGCTTGCGGGCCATAGCCTGTTTCCCGAACAAGAGCGAGTAATTATGTGTCCCCGCCGGGAAACACGCCACGCTGTCGGCCCCTCACCTTCCCGGGGGCCGGGTGGAGGAAGCTCCCCTTTTGACTACGTCGAGGTGCGACCTTCACCGGCGCTAGCGGGGCCGGTTTTACCCTTACTACGGAGTTTCCTTGGGGGCTGTAGAGTAGGACCAAATCCTCCAGAGCAATTGTTACGGCCCTCCCGGTCGCGGCCCATAAAGGTGAGCACTCGATCCATCAAGTAAAGAAATCCTCAAAAACTACCACGTAACGGTGTTGGTGCTTACTTCGGGGACGCTCGATCAGGTCGGTCGCCACCACTAGCCAGGGACTCTCCACTACCGTCTAGTCCATAGGGCCTATAGGGCTCTGTTAGAATACTTTGTGTCTTTTACATACCTCGCAGGCTCTCACAAAGTCCCTCGCGTCATAGTAGAACCCAGGTCAGTAAAATTCGTGCGCTATCCAGTTGAACGTCTTCCCTATGTCTCCGGATGACACATGGTTGTGCGCGTCTATCACAAGGAACCTCCACTCCACTTCTCGAAAAGATATCTGACCCAAGATTTCATCGACTGGGAACCTGTATAGCATACCATCGTCGATCTTATACTTGGGGAATTTCTTCAGGATCTGCTGAACATACCTCAGTCGGTTTAAATACCATGGATTCGATATCGTATTAAAGGCTGCGATTTCCGGCTCGTCTGTAATGTACGCTATCGAAAGCGCGTCTAGGATCTTATTTAGGGAAATTTTGGTGTACTCTATTTCAAAGTTCCATTGCTGCATCACTCGGCTCCATCTTGCTAGACGCCCCGTGGGGTCTTTGAGGTTTTCAAGCCATTTTCTCTCTAGGTATGACCGCAGCTTTTTAATGGCCCACAGAAGGGCCAGGCACTCCTCCGTAGTGGTGTAGTTCTCTGCCGAGTTCAGAACACGACTTACACTACGTGGTGCTCGTGCCCGTCCTCGTCTTCCTAGGTCAAAACGACGCCGATGGAAAAATTGTTAGCGTCGCTTTGCACCGTGAAGGGTTTCGAGAGATTAGGGGGTGCTAGCACAGGTACCCCCACCAACGCTACCTTCGGCATTTCAAAGGCTCTGGATTGGTCCTCTCCCCAGCTCCTTTCCTTAGGAGCTTCACCAAGGGAACTTGAAGTTCTGATTCCATGGGAATGAATCGGAAATACCACCCTACCATCCCCAGGAAGGTTCTAGGCTTCTTCACGTTGCGGGCGATTGGGTATTGTAGTACAGGGGCTACCCTCTCGGGATCTGCCTGTAGTTCTTCAGCATCCTGGCGAAATTCCAGAAAGACAATGCTTCAGTAACAAAACTCGTATTTGTCTCTATTGATCTCAAGCCCTGCGCCCACTATCGTTCGTAGTACGTACTTTAACCACCTCAAAGGCCCCTCGAAGGTTTCGGTTACGACAAAAACGTGCGATTCGACCTTCGGCCCGAAGAGGGCCCCGATCATCCAGCAGAATGCAGCGGGGGCGTTGGATAGGCCGGATGACAACCGTACGAAATGCCACTGTCCTGGCCCTTGCATCGCGAAAGCGGTGTACTGTCTACAACATTCAGTGAGGAATACCTGGAAATACGCCTTTTTCAAATCGATCTTCAAGATGTATTTCGTCTTCCGGAGCTTATCCAAGATAGAATCCATGTTGGGTAATGGATAATTGTCTTTCCTCGTAGATTTGTTTACATCTTTAAAGTCGATGCAAACCTTTTACGGGGAATTGTTCGGATAGCAAGCGGTCTTAAAGGGCTCTGATCAACCAGACCTGGGTTCCAGGGTCAAGCAACGCCTGCAGGTCTTTCCACCCCCCTCCCCAGTCAGACAACGAAAAACCACCGATTGTCTGAAAAGAAACCGGTGTTTCTCTGATCCGCGGGGCCTCTGCGAGGGACCGGGTCTTCCACAACTGGACCGCCCCCGGCTTTTCCATCAGCCCTTTGATCGTGGCAGTCTCATTCCTCAGGTGGTCTACGCGGGCTTAAAAAGGTGGCCTTCGCCTCTCCTGGTCCATGGATAGTCGCTCCCGGGTTTCATACGTAGGAAATAGCGAGCGACTTTTCCGCCCTGCGTTGAAGCTTTTAGGAACTACCTCTACTGGGTGCAATTGGAACACGTCGTGCATGTCACACCGGGCCGATCACAGCCAGAGCATTGCAGCGACGAGGCTCCTTGCGGGCATTGGGCGGCGAGGTACACTAGTTGTCCGCATGGAAAATACGCAGATGTCGGGCACTGCCGTGCTGTGCTCAACCCCCGATACATGTACACAGGTCCTTGGGGAGAATCCGACCACTGGGATGACGACTAAAGCTAGCGAGTACAGGCGGAACCTGACGGCCTCACTGTCCCGGGTCTCGAGCCTGCTCAAGGGTCGCTCCCCACTCCGGGCGAACACTGCAATTGGGCCCCTATACTCCTCGAGTGACTCCGGAAGAATTTCGGGCCTAGGCCACTTCACTCTCCTCTTTCCACCATTCGCTGGGTCTCTCAGGACCTTTCCCTTCGGAACCTTCGTCCATTTGCCAACGGTGACGGCTCCAGAGCAGCCCTTCGGGTGCCTCTAACTCGTGTATCCGCCTCTATGTCGAGGAGCGTCTCCTATGATCCTGGAAGAGCTTTCATCTGGGCTCTCTTCTCCGTAGTCTTCCCTTCCTGGCACCTCTGTCTTCGGGTCCCTTCGATTTTTCAGGCCGATTGCCCCACAGCTTTTCACACATCAGCAGTCCGCTGTAGGCATCCACCTACAGCCAGGGAATTGGCAAGGCTAAACGAATCTCTACCCGTCACCAACGTTCCCTTAACTCTTTCTAGAGACCTCTAAAATTTAACCTGTTGGTTCAGGAATCTGGCGGTCAACTCGACGTACAAGAGAGCACGAACTTCTCGTCGGAGTTTTCTGACCGTTCTGCTAAGCAGGAGTACCTTGACGCTGGAGTTATATTAAGCTAAGCTCGTTGCTCGTCAAAAATGAGCCTCCTGATTGCAGACAAGCCCCCCTCAACGACTACGATCGCCTCAGATCGAGGCGGAATATCGATGGAGCAAGAACCTCCCCCCGGGCTTAACGAACTCGACAGCTGAAAACATTAATTTGAAATAAATATATAAATTACACGTGCCCCCCCCCCCGAAGAGAGAGCCGAACTACATGTTCGGCGACTGTGGGTAAATTACCTCCTATCTACCCTACTGTCCCCTTTTCCCTCGTACTCACCAGTCTTTCTTTCTCATAAGATCCCTGTCTTCAGAAAAGCTGGTAGTCTACTCTATGACGGAAAATTTTTATTATTTGCACAATACACTAACTAAATGGTTTGAAAACCCATTTCGCGACATTGACTATTACGCGAACCTCATGCTGTTTCACGGAGAGCACACGTAGTTGCTCGGCCTCTTTCACATCATCGGCATTCCGGGGCGGCCGACACGATTCTATTCCCCGTAGCTCTTCTTACGGGGTTTCAGAACTATTTCTGGCCCATTCCCCCTTTTAAAATCAAAACAAAAAGAAATAACAACAGGCTAACTCCATTAGCGCGTGAATGCCTTTTCGTGTCTCCATGACGCGCTGTTAGGCACTACCTTGCCGTTAGCCTATAAACACCATCCTCCTAACTTCCGGTCTACCAGCAGGAGTTGGTTGCACTCCAACCAACTTGTGAGCGCGTGTATACTTTCATACGATTCGTAGGTCGCTTTAACCAGGCTTGTAGGCCAAGGGGGCGAGGAGGTCCTATATGGCATGTGATTCAGAATTTTTACGTGCCTCTCAACGCGGTCAAAACACCGCGGGCCAGACACGTAAGTTTTCGCCCTACTGTTGTGCAAAACTAGTAGGCCTGGGAAAGTTCTGGAACGGACCTCCAACATCCCTCCTCTCCCTAATTGCAATTTAAAAAAAAACAAAAAAAAAATTTCAATTAATATTTGAATATTAACTAATCAAACAATTAATATAAAATATCAATTAAAATTAACATACAATAAACAATTAAATTACTAAATTTAATCGTATATTAATACTATGTATAACTATATATTAATACATATATTAATGATATTTAAAAAAGAAACAACAACAAATCTATTCCAATTAAGCATAGAAAGGGAAAAGGTTTCTCTTCTGAATTTTCCCTTCTGGCTTGCCGGGCCGCACGAGGGGCCCAAAGCCATTGAAAATGTTTGGATAACATATCGTAATTCCAAAAGGAAATGTAATTGCGGCCTGTCAGGTCTGTAAAGGTTGTATGCCGCAACAATCGGGAAGGACAAATTAAATCGAAGGTAATTACTTGAGGCTACCCAGGTTCGTAAAGGTCCTATGCCGTAAGCAAATGTTTTTTTTTCAAAAAGAAAAGAAAGTAAATTCGGCTTTGATTGTATCTAACAATCGAAAGAATCCGGAAAGCCGCCCGCGGAGGCGTTTACAGGGTCACATTTGGGGCCCTCGCCTCGTCGCCCGACGCGGTGACGCCGCCTGGGGAAGCATGTACCGGGCCGCACTTGGGGCCCTCGCCTCGACCCGGGCGAATCACCCGGAGGACCCTGGTCTGCCAGCCCGCTACGCCTGGAGAGCCACTGCTCTCGCGGCCCCGGGATGTCGAGGAGGCCGCCGCCGCACTGAGTCCGCCGTGTCGCGAGCGTGTTACCCTCGGAGCCATCTGACGTTGGAGCCCGCTGGCCCCATTTTCAAGCCCGGCGATCGGCGCTTTATTTTCGCTTCAACCGCCCGCCGATTCCCGGTCGCCGCGCGGATGGAGACTCGGGTCCCGGTTTATGAACACGCCAGCCGTATTTCGGGCTACCCGGGGGCTCCATCACAACTTTGAATCATAGTCAGGTAATTACTGTATAAGACGAAGCCTCAAATGGAATAAAATCGGCGGAAGCAAAGTTGTGCACCTTATAATTTAATAAATTCGACCTCGAGACTAATTTCCAAGGTCATTTGGAGTTTAAAGTAATTTTTATATGAAACCCCCTACTTTTGAAACTGGGTTCGAAGAAAACAGGAAGTTTTATTTCAGAAATTATATTTTTAAATTTTTATTTTTACATTTATAAAGTTAAATTAAGGTCATATGCGTTAAAAACACTCAGCGTGCGTGACTGTTTAACGGCACAGAAGCAGGATGTTACAGCTGGACGATCGTGGAAGGAAGGCTAAAATATTGAATATATAAATCTCTGTCGGTGTATATCGATGAATGAATATCCATCGTATATTGTTAATCTTATAACCATTTTAGGGGAACATCATAATAATTTTTTTGTAGCAGGAAGACTATGCAGACTACTTTCCAAATAGGAGACATCGGATAAATATGACAATACATACAGTAAATAGACAGAGCTCACAGTGGACTGTTGCACATCAATGCAGTCGCCATAAATAGGAAGAAAATGATACCCATGTTGTGATTATTCTAGCAGTTATTTATATTGACCTTTATATTAGCTGCCACTGAATTGAAAGAGAATTAGTTATTCCACGTAAAACAACTTTAAGAATTGTAAATGTTCTTAGCCTACCACATAACTATAGTTCAAAAGTTGAAACCATGTCGTATTCAAATCCGTATGGAATTTTACTAATGGGTTTTAAATGTGGTAGCAAGTCGTCCTAGTTCTTTTATATTTGTAAGTTAATCTAAATTCTATAATGAGGAATATCTTAATATGCACAATTTTCATTATTGGTATAATCAGAATCTCCACTGGCACTGTTTTATCCTGGTTTTCACGTAAGACGTAAAGTTTTGATAATTTAACTAAGTCTTTTAGATAATCTTAAGTTTTACTTATGGTTTACTGTAGTTACATTATGTGCATTTGTGTGTATATCAGATACTTGTTAAATACAAATACATATCTAATAAAAACTGAACGTCTATTAAAAATGAAAATGTATTTCATTATACATTTTTGGTAAATATAATTACTTTTTACTTTATCTCTGGAAAGTCCTTTATTTTTAAACAATAATAAAACTTATTGATACATAGAAATTATTGATATTTATCACAATAGGTCATACAAGAACTTAATTTCTAGCAACAATTATTAATATAACGTATATATCACTTTGGATATCACGTATTAATATACGAAGATGTTATCGAACTTAATATTCGTTTGTAATATTGATATTATATTACTATATATAAACTTTATTTAATGAAATTTAAAAAAAATTAACTAAACTAACAAGAATTAAAATTATGTTTTAGAATTGAATTTAATATCTTTAGTAAGTTCGTTTAAAATATTAATAATTTTATTACCAAATTACAAACTCTTCTTTAGTATTAATTTTTACAGGCTTTTTACAGGATTTAATCCTAAAGTAATGTTATTAAGCAGTTAAAATAAATAAAATTTTATAGAGTAAGTTTAGAGTGAACTATTTTCATAAATGGTGTAAAACCAACAATATTCTCAAATAAGTCATTTAAAATTTATGCTAACCCATGTAACCTTATATAATTAATGATACAATCAAATGCTATTAGCAGTCAATGCAAATACAGTAATACTATTAATACTTAATATTAAGATTATGACGTGCCACTTCCTTTTCGAGGTTGACGTGCCTTGGAGGGCACCGAGTATTCGCCACTTCTCCGGTCGCACTTATCTACCTGTCATGCAAATTCATGATCGCCCCGGAAGGGTCCCGGACGAGCTAGCCCCGTGCGGTTAGCTTCACGAACGGAACACGGCGAGGCGGACTCGGACATTGTTTACACGAGATAAATTAATTAAATAGTTAATTAAAGATTTAAAATCTACAAGCTTTTAATCCTCTTATAAGTTATACTATAATTTATTTAATATTTAGTATTTATTATAATTATGCTAATCAGAATAAATTCAACTCTTAAGATATATTTAATTTTAGCTAAGGTGGAAAGCTAAAACTAAACTCAATTTAAATTAAACTAAAGTAATACCGGACAAATGAACTAAATTAAAAATGGAATCAAATAAAAAAAAGGAATAAATGTTTCTTGTACCATTGGAATAAAAAACATTTTTCATGACTGAATTCAATTCAATTTTATTAATATTTCATAACATTAATATTATCTTATATTTTTTATATTTTATCGGAATAATTTAATCGACCCAGCTTAATATTTATTTACTACATATAATTTTAAATAATCTTATTATAACAATATAATTGTAATGTTACGGATCATTATTTATCATACATTGTATTTCACTAATTCCAAAACAAAATTAATTTTAAATTTAATTTTCTTATTAGTTAACTTTTTTTTAATTTATAGTTTATTTAATTAATTTATAGAAACAAACAAGAAATTCGCAAGGAATTATAGTAATCCACATGCTTGTGTAAGGCAAATTATACAACGAAATCCTTAACACAAGGAAGGAGTAAGTGAACATTTTTATGGCGAAGAGTTATACGAGAAGGAAATATCCTTCAGAAATGTAAAGCCACATTATTACCAATACTCCCAACAGATAGTACCGTTTAATCAACCTTTGAATCAGACCCCATATAATTATACACCCCCAAGATACCTGTATGACCGCTTGCCGGATATTTCTAAGGAGCCAGGAGATATTCATACAGATCCATCAAGATATGGTGATGATCGAATAGGCGTCTTTATAGAGGTATGGGTGTGGTAGATCAAATTAACCTGTTGATGAAGGAAGAATGACATAATCATGACATTCACAGCAGACATCCCTGTTTCAGATATGGGCAGCAATCATTACCCCGAGAATTCGTGTCACCTGTTCATGACGAATAAGGGCTCACCCCAGTTGATTTCGGATCGGGTTATTCATCACCGATGAACTTATATCCATAAGAATGAACTTGAAGATAGATCCTTTAAGAGTATAAAACCTCTCCACGACAAGTTATCCCATTGCCATAAAGATATGTCTCAAAGTGCTAATTGGCAAATAATACAAAAATATCGAATGCCTTAAGCTCGCAAGAGACTTGCCCCATTCCCTACAAGGTAAGCCAAAATCAAACCTAAATATCCAAACCAAAAAACTACATGAACGTGAACAGTGACATAATAGAGCCCTCTTGCAACCCTTCTAATTCGCCTATTTGGGCTGTTGTAACAAAAAAACTCAGAAGGAAATCCGAGATGGCAGATGGCTATCGACTTTAAACAATTAAATAAAAAGACCATAGGAGATGCTTACCGACTTCCAAATACAGCTAACATACTTGATCAATTGAGAGGAGCAATTGATTTCTCCACATTTGGACTCGCAAGTAGTTTCCAGAAAAATCCCTATGAGGCAAGAGGATAATTGAAAAACAGCTGTTACCACACCATATGGCCAATATCAATATAAATGTATTCTGGAAGGTTTGTGTAACGCGCCTTCAACCTTTGGGCCTCGGGTCTGTGTCAGATCCCAATTCCTGCAACGCCCCATTCCCCTATACCCGCCTCACAGTCACTCCGACTTTTTGCCTACTTGTTGTTGACATTGTGACAGTCGCCAAAACCATTATAATTGTTTCAAAATTTTTAATAAAATCTTAAAATACTGATCCATCGCCACTAATTGCATTATACGACCTGCCAGGAGAGAGGAGGAGAGGGAAGATTAGCGGTCGCGAAGGAAGTCGCAAAACGTTGGCACGAAACGACACAGCGCATATGGATAGTGCAGAAATGACTGAAGACATGGCCGAAGACTCGTAGCTAAGATAAGTAAAGCTTTTCTCTGTCTGCTTGAATGAGATCGCCCGAACGAAGAAACGAACGTGAGGACAATGAGGAAGCGGGGAGATTATGTTACAGGAAAAGCGGGATCTACGCGCTAGATCGCCACATAGATCCGCCTTTCTTTGTGCAGCAAAACTGCTGGCTGCAAGGGCACAATCCGTCATGATATCCTCGCCCTACAGTAGTAAATTGGTTTAACTGCGGTTGAAGTAATATAATGCAAACTGAACATAAATAAAATGAATTCACGCATACTACATTCAAACACTTCACATGTTTTATATTTGAACAAGGCATACATCATCGCGTAAGCTAAAGAGTCCCTTTAAGAGATCATCGGGTACAGTGGTCGACCGGTACGAGAGACCGTACCATCGTAAATATGTAAAGCCGGAAACAATGTAAACCAGAAAGAAGCTTGTAAACTTTTTTACAAACTAAATCAATTTGCGGTTTTCAGGTAAGACAACACAACAACACCTACATCACAATACTACTAGTGGATACGAGCGAAACAACGACACTCTCCCCAAGCTTCCTCAGACACTTCATCGCCAAATGCTTAAAATAGCACAGGGACAGCGCACGGCGCAGTACAAATAGTAGGCTGTTCCATAGATTGGTATCTTGAACAAAAAATGAGTTTATTACTGCTCGGTATGCATTCGTGGAATAACAATTCTTTCATTTCTTAGCAAATCGATCAGATGTGTTGAATAATTAACTGCATCGGCAAAAGTAACACCAACAATGGCTAAAAATATATAGTATTATAACAATAGTATCGAAACTTTATATGACCGCTAGAGTTACTGTACCACTTATGATCGAAACGTATGGAACGTACCGTCTCCTCACCACATCGGCGTCGCATATAACACTAAGATTCATTATGATTTCAGACAAGCGTAGAAAGGTGCCCACTTCGAACAGAAGGAAACTGAGGTCCGTAAACTCAAAAGACCAAGAAAAATTTAAAACATATTTAAGTTCCCAAAAACATCGCAAAAGTCTTTCCAAACATTTAATTTAAGGAATGCCGTCATTGCCCAGTTCAACACTGCACACGACACAGCTGGACGATCTCAGCTTCTGCCTTCTAATCATTCTTAAGGCCACGAAGATACATTTTTTGATGTATCATAAGCACGACTGCTTTCAATACGAAGCCTTAAGAGACATCAAGTGAAGTGAAAGCGAAGAATACCTTAACGAATCTGTCACAAATACTTGTTCTCTACTGCACAAAAAAATTAGTAACCACTTGAGCACCGTACGGAGAGATCCAATGCCGCTTATTCGCACAAGACGTCTGACTGGTGAAATACTATCGAATGCCTTTCTGAAGTCGAATAGTTGGGAATCAATTAGATGATTGTGAATAAATGCAGTCTCTGACTGATCAGTTTCCTCCTGATATATGTTTAACCAGAGTTTATACCTAAATGCTTGCCATTATATTCATGTTAAGTCGAGTGGCCATAGAATCAACTCAAATCAAACATATGTGACACCCGGAACATAAATGTGGGAACAAAAAGGAGGATATATCTCATCTTTCAGAACTTCAGCCAATAAATAGGTCCAAAACTTTTTTACCCGCACAAGTTACCAACCAAGAAAATACCCGCACCTTACCTTACTAGCGCCGAAGTGAAGGCTTCTAAACATCATATATAGTAGACAGAACCAGGCAACTGGATGTCGGTTTTTACATGCGTACCAGAATAAGATAAAATCTACTACCAACGGAAGATTGAAACTCCATCACCAATATCCTCTGTTTCGTATAAACTATTCTTCTAAACAAGTTTTGTAGCTTGTACAAAAATAGTTCCTTAGCCAATGCATTAAGCAAAAATTATCTGCATACATAATCTCAAAAGATATTTATACAGGTAAAAAAGCGCCTGAAGATAAGTGTAGCCAGTAACGTTTTAGTTGTAAAAACCTAAACTGATATGAAATAGATAAGTACGAGTAAGTCACTTCAAGTATTTTATAACTAATATCTTAATCAATAACAATTTAATTAATTTACTCCAAACGACCACAATCCTTCCATTTTTGGTCATTTCGTACAGTTAAGGCTGCTAAGACAGTTTACAGTGGGATTAGATCGTATGTCTATTGTCACGTACACACCTTCGGCGCGATATGCGACGGGGCCGCTAAGTCAGCGGCTCCGATATCCGCTACCACGGAGAAACCGGGGGCCTTGCCCTCGGATCGCGGGGTCACCCCTAACGGAATCACGCCGCATTCTCGAGGCTAGCGGCTCGAGTAACCGCTGATCGTGGGAAACTAGCGGGCCCCGCGAGCGGCCAGGCCACGGCAACTACAAGTTCGGAGCTAATGAGCGATATCGGCAGATAGGGTAACAGCCGAGCGAAGGAAATTCGTGGCCCTCGAACCGACTGGCGATCGGCAAGGCAGAGCAGGCGGATTATTCGCAACATCGACAGCTTGAATACCGCTGCGGGCATACGTGGAATCGGGCAGTTCGGGAATCCACCGGTGGGGAGAAGCGAAGCCGAGCAACTGTAAAAAGGAAGGATATCGATAAGAAGGTGATCGGTTTATCATCTATCGTCCGTCCGAGCGACACACGTCAGAACGCCGCCTCTTCTGCACATCGATCTATAAGTCTGATCAATAAAGTATAAGCAAGTATATCTAACCCTAGCGACACACGTCAGATCGCCGCCTCTTCTTCATGTCGATCTATAAGCCTGATCAATAAAGTATAAGCAAGTACATCTACCGAAACCTCGTGAGTCAATCTCCTCGTTACTCCTCCAGTCTCCAGCCCTTGTCGAGAGTTCGACTCGACTACATTAAACAGATTTACATACTGTGCAACAGAAATCAATCCCAATACGATACTAGAAAATAAATATGACGTATATACTTCCAGAGAAAGAGAGAAAAGTGAAAGACAAAACTTTGATTGACGGATTTTCTTTTTGACGTTAATCCAAGTGGAATGGCGAGTGGATTTTTAGCGGTATTCGTTGGAGGAGTTCGGGACTACTTCTCTTTACAATCGATCAGGATGTACAAGATTTTCACACCCTTCATCTGTCGCTGATTCTAATTCATCAAACTTCGAGCCAATTAAC
The DNA here is from genome assembly GCA_018906755.1 of Sycophaga agraensis. Taxonomy (NCBI): domain Eukaryota; kingdom Metazoa; phylum Arthropoda; class Insecta; order Hymenoptera; family Pteromalidae; genus Sycophaga; species Sycophaga agraensis. Next base: position 196,065 of record JACCIE010000137.1, read on the forward strand.
TCTTAAAATAATAATAAACATAATAAAATAAAATAATTAATATTTAATAAAAATAAATTAGTATAAAATTATAATAAAATATTATAAAATATTATAAATTAAATATTATAATTAAATATTATAATTAAAATATTATAAAATTTAAAATATTAATTTATTAATATTTAATAAAAATAAAAATTAACATAATAAAATTTTGGAAATTCAATCATTCTCTCAACGAGCCAAAAAACTATTCGAAGAAACGAAAATTAACATCAATTATATGATTAAAAATAGACAAAATACAAAACGGATTAATGAAGCTCTTCCACTCCTCCAAATAAATATAATAGAGAACACGAATAATAACCAAATCGACATAAAAGACACATACACAGATTTCCTACATATACCAACAGCCATCTTCCAAAATCAAAGAGCAACCGGACTAGCTGCAATTCTACCAAACGATGAGAAAATTCTCTTAAAACTACCTCCATGGATTAGCATTCACACAGAAATATCATCACTTATACTAAAAATAACGGAACAAATGCAAACAATCAATACTAAAACATTAATACACATAAGCAATACTAACTTTATAAACTCCATAGCTAAATTTAAAAACAACAACGAACCAACACACAAAATGATTGAAGTACTAAAAGAAAAAAGAGGAAAAATTCTTATTTGTCAAGCACAACTCTCGGAAACAGATACTCAAAGAATTACTAACGAAGCCAAATCAGCAATAGATCTAACTTACAATAACCATAGACTTCAGTTATGCAAGGAAGATTTACTTAATCAAATCAAAACCAAAATACATAAACAATGGCTAAATCTAAGGAAAAGAGAAATAAAAACACCAATTTATATTTACCGACCTCTAATTCATTCGATTGAAGCCCGGCACTTAAATTTAATAGAAATAATCAAGTGGTTATTACTCGACTCAGAATTGGACACACCAAGCTATCTCACAGTTACATAATAAGCAAAGAAGAAAAAGCAACATGTAAAAAGTGTAAAGCATCAATTACTATAGAACATTTATTGTTAAAATGTACTATGTATGAAAAAGAACGATTAGAATGTAATATTAATAATAATCTCACCGAAATATTAAACAGTTATAGTCAATGTATAAACATTATAAAATACTTGGAAAGAATTAATATGAAAAAGAATATCTAGTTATATATATATATATATATATATATATATATATATATATATATATTATAAGCTGTAAATATTTTGTAAATATAATAGACATCGCTAATACCCATAGTGGGGGATGCGATGGAAAATAAATAAATTAAAAAAAACTCTTAAAAAACTCTTTGTGCAATTTATTCTCAGTGTTCTAATCTATTTTATTTTGGAAAAACTTATAATGACTCTATCTTTGCGTAAAATTAATGAAATAAAAATGAAAATCAGAGTCGCGTTAAGAATTTCATCAACTTTACGCTCCTAAAAAAACGAAGATATTTAAAAAAAAACACCCTGACAAGGTGTAAATGGTCATCCCTTATAAATTTCATTACAGTAATAATTTTTATTATATTTGCATTATACTTATACTTACTATGATTTGAGCATATGGAAACGTACGAAAAGAAAAGGTTCAGCCGAAAACAAAGCCAAAACAGTAGCGAAGATTAGCGTACACTTGTATCTGTTTTTGACTTCAAATGGACTCTGAAAATAAACGAAATATTTTTTAGTGAACAAACATCTATCCTTTACGTGAATTCAAAGCATCATAAATATTATTACTTTTTGAAAAAAATACATGTTTTATGAAATATATAAGAGTATTTTGAATAAATTATATAAAATTATCTAATTTGAGGCTGAATGTCGAAAAATCATCCGCCATGCTCTGTAAATTTATCAGATTTCCCATTTATTTCATGCAACGAGTGTCTTCTCATAATCACGGTAATGAGCTCCTCACTTGTAACCACCGACACAAGAAAGAAAGAAGCGCGGATATCGTACGAACTTCAGCCACAGGTCGGCGCGAGAGCATCCATGTAATGAAGGAGAGGGCAAATAAAGCAGCCTTCAGTGTATCTCAGGCACGGATAGCACCCGAATAAAAAGTGAGTAGAACAAAGCTTATGAGAAAAATAGATAGATATATATCAATTAAAATAATATATTTCACGCCACATAAAATTGTTCCCTGGTCGGGGTGAGAGGAAAAGAAAAAGAGAGGGTGTGAAATATATTGATGAGAAATGTATGCTTTGACTTACGTTTATATGCTATGATCTAACAATGATCATAGTTCGTCAAATCAAATTTACAGATATAACGTAGTTATACTTGCAATTTATAATTTAATTAAAATCTATCCGTATACCATAACTAAATATAACAATGAAAGTGAATACGATGATGATAAAATAACACTATATGTTACACCCCCAAATGCCTGATTAACATTGTTCAATAGATTAGCAGCTCCTTATGAAAATATTATTTTAATCCTGTTTCGGTGCACCCGGGACGAAGGAGTATGGCGGGCTGGCCGGTACTGTATGCCCGCCGCGAATAAATACACTTTACCCGAAGCTCAGTATCAGTACCACCTCTCCCACCTCCTGCACCTATTCGGCCACATGCAAATCAATGTCGGCCAGCTGCCTAGATCCCCTGTGCAGCGTTTTAGAAGACAGATATGGAACTGTAGTTCGCACCCAGTGGATAATAGCGCTAGTGATTTAATAAAGAAATTAATAAAATCATTCGTGCATTATTATTTTGCACTCCTCCCCCCCCCCCCCCCGTGCCCATCCAGGCTTCATACCGACGCATCCTCAGACGTTCCCTGGAAGGGTAAACATGCATAGATCGCATGGTAACTGAGATCTCGGGGATGGGACTAGCCCCTCAGGTAACTACCACGTGATACTTCATATAATTATTTTTACAGAAATTAGTGCAAGTCCCCTTAACAAATGTATAATTTAACGTCCTCAGTTTCTGTAAATATTTAACTTTTGAATTTATTCCTTAGCTTCATAAAACTGCGCAATATAAAATGTATCAAATATTGTGTCAAAAAAGTATACTAAACTTGCAGAAATTCTAATTGTGTTATAAAATAATCAATATTCTTATAATGGCAACTGGCATTAATGTTTCTAAAAAACTTTACGGTAATTCATTTGTTGGTATCGGATTCAATCCCCAAATTTTCTTACATGCCTTATGTACCAGACACCACAATGTTCCATATTAATTTCAACTTAAAACGTAACAGGAATGTAACATCGTTAAATGAAATTAAACAGTTTTTAAACTAAATATCTGATAATACAATATTTTTTCAGAAGCACTAAGAAATAAATATTCATCAGACAGCATAAAAATGCAACTTAACACCAAATTATATTGCCATGCCAAAGAAGAAAAAGAGAGTTGCTGTTCATTTTTATAGGAACATGCTTACCCGCGTTTGTATCCGGAAGCCATCAAGCTTAAAATTATTTCAGTTCTTTGTCAATTAATTCTAGTCTCAACGAGGAAGGTTTTACATGGCGCTACATTTGATATAGTCAATGATCTTATCCGCGTCGCAAAGATTAAGGCAAATGAGTTTAAGGAGTGCATCTTGATGATGCCTAATGTGTCGATCACCTCTCAGCGAACCAAACAATTGAACATGTAATAAACCACTATATCCAATTGAAAAGCAAATGTAAGATATCAAAACTAAACAAATGTGTAATAAAATTAAAATCAGTACATACACAGATAAAAATAGTCACTGAAGTTAATTTTTAATAGCATCAATTTTTTATGAGAATCCAGTATTAAAAAATGCATACTTATAAAAATAAACATTAATATCTAGAAATATGAAACGTAATCTTGATAAAAAAATAAATCAAAAAAATTTATTAATGTGTATTAATATTAATGATAATATTAATGATATTAATCATTAATATGTATGTACATGTGTATATATATGTATATATATATATATATATAATATTGTAATATATATATATATTACAAATATAATTAATTCACTATGCATAACTAATTATATATCCTAAAGATAATTATATTTTGAAAATGAACTAGAATATAAATGGTACACTAAAATCATATGTTTTTTAATTTTATTCATTTTTTACTAGACTAAATACTTCTCATAAATAGATTAATATTTATTAGTTATAATATAATAATAATTGTCTGAAATTCTGAATTGACTGATGTAGGGTGTTTATAATAAATATCATATTTATTAATATTTGAATAATGAATCTTCAGCACATCAGAATATTTACAAGTTAGCAATCAATTATCTAATTATTTTACTTGATCACATAAATAACCTATATGTTTTTAGTTGATTCTATTTTTTAATTCTTTTAAAAAATTCCTATAAAAACAAGTATAAATAAAAACAATATTTGCTACTATTAAATATATATTGATTTTAAAGCAAATCTAAAATACTTTAGAGCATCAAATATCAATATAAAAGTAATTTCTGAATAATGATAAACTTTTTTAACAAAAAATAAACAATTATTAATTAACGGTGTGTAATGATGTATAAAATAAAAAAATATTATACATAAGAAATATGTATTCTTACCAATTTCTTATCAAAAAATATTTTTTACTCAATATTAAGTACTACTAATAAGTCTATAATATTCACATTCAATCTTTTTACTCATAAATTTGAATATTTTGATAATGTATATATATTAGATTCAATGATAAATCTAAAAAAATTAATTAATATATTGAATATCATAAAAATAATTCTAAAAGTATTTCAAAAAATGAATAAGAATAATAGAAAACGTCTTTTAAAGATATATCCTGCAGAATCAGTTCTATAAATTTTTTCTTAAGTTTTATATTTTAATGTATTGGAGCTCAAAAACATTTTATACATATTAAAAGTAAGTGAGTATTTATTATTTATTGATATCAAGTAACAAATTCAAAAAAAAAAAAGAGTTAAGTTATGTAACAGATATAACATACTTTTCCACCAATATCATGTTCATCTCTGAGAATGCAACTCTTCGTAAAAGACCTCTTAGAAACTATATTTTTTACAATCTTTTGAAAAATCATGATAGACCGTATAAAGTTCTTCCAAGAAAATGTATTTTTATTTCTAATACTTGCACACCTTCGATAAGATTGAAATTACTTTAAAAGACCAACTATGATTGCAGATCAATGTCGAACTGCCTTCAATCAAAGATTAGTAGAGATGGATGATCATGGCCAAACACATGCTGGATGAAATATCGCTGTGAGCTATCGCCGCCTAGTGACTCACTGCTTGAACGATACACTAATCTAGCAGCCCAAGATGTACATATACGATATATGTAATTCACATACATGTTTGAATTGCAGATATATTAAATTTTATAATATACAATTATTAGTAGGACTTCATCAATTTTATTGAAAAATTTGAATAAATTACATCATACATAGTATTTATTGCACCGAAATTATGTACAGCATTTAACAGAGAATTAAAAAAAAATTAGTTGCATAATGTAAAAAAAATTGTTTGTATGCTACCAAAATAATAACAAATAGATTTCTGCTAAATAAATTACAATGTCCTACTATTACAAATATTATTGTACTTGCTCAGTAATTTTTTAAAGTGAAATGAATATAATAGCATAGTTTTTTTTTGCAGTTTATTGTTAAATAATTGAAGTTTGATTCTAACTTTATTTATATAGAATAATATGTAGTAAATATTATATAATCCATATAGTGAAAAAACCTTGCAAAATTAATATTTAATAAAATTGATATTATTAAATGATTAACTTGTAAAGAACCGATAACTTAATATATTGGTTCAAAAATAATTGAGAGGGTGCAAAAGTACCGAGTGCGCAGAAGTTATGACAGTTGAGCGCGGCCGAGATGACAATAACCGCATCGACGTTGTGAACGACCCGTATTGCTGAAGTAATGCAGGAATCGCACGGAGCATTATCACGGAATTATTACCATAATAATTTGTTGTTGATTTGGTAAGTAGGAAAGAAGTAAGTACGTTACACAGGTTGCGCGCCCCGTACTCTGCAGAAGTAGAAGATAGTATTCAGCTTATACAATTACACATGAACTTCGTGAAAATAATAGAACCGTCTTCTACATTCATAAAAGCATAAAGCATTTAATAAAATATATATAAGTTAAATTTTTGCATTTTACAAAAAATTACTACATACTTTGCTCGATTTTTCTGCGGCTACTTTTATATCAATTGTAACGGGCAGATCCGGGGAGAAATTATCCTCGACTCAGCCGTGTACAATGTGAGTGATAAAGAAGGTATCAGTCACTTCCACCTCAGATGAATAGAGAGATCGCCAATACAATACAACCGACCCGCGCCAGTTTCGACGCGCCGTAGTAATTCGTACCCTTGCGGATGAAATCGTAAGCCGGTCCATTTTAGGGGAAATGAGGGGAAACAAGCGAGAGGGAAAAATGGATCGCTAGCGACGAATCGTGTCTATAAGGCCGGCGCTGTTTGTCTGCATTGGTACACCCGATCTTTACCGAAAGCCAACTCTGCTCCGATCGGATAAAAGGAGTGAGTGCGCGCAAAGAAACGTGCTCATATAGCCGGCGCTGTTTGTCTGCAGCTGTGTATGACGTATCGCCTGTATTGGTGAGTCGATTGTTGGAGCCGATCAGGCGACTGCCGACATGCGGATTTGTGACTCTCCGTAAGCTTTCGTAGGCTTCAGCCGCGACCTACCCATGACTACTTTACTGCGGCGCAGATGCCTAACTGTACAGCCCGAATTACGCCCTTCCAACGAATTAAAAATACTTATTGCGCCTTGATTGAAACAATTTAAGATTCCTCAGTCAATACTCGATCTGAGGTTCGATACTGTATTTCTTTAATACACATTGTTTAATTATCGACCGTAAAATGCATTCGACACATGCAGTATACTCGTTTCGTCGCATTGTTTACGGGCCGCCGAACAGCTCCAAATGCGCTCGGTTATCAACAAATTAAAAATACTTATTGCTTCTTTATTTAAACAATTTAACATTTCTCAGACAGTACCCGATCTGAGGATCGATACTACGACTTGATTTGAATAGAATAATAGAAATAATCGTCCTAAAAATCTGAATGAATTATACGTGTAACTCGTATCAGCTATTCAATTTACAACTTCGTATAACTCGCAATATGTTTGGTTATTGAAGGGTAAAAAGATTTACGGATTATTTTAAGCATTAATAATAATTTATTTAAACGTTAGTAATATTATTAAACAATAAATTTTAGTACAATATTATTCATATTTACTATTTATAAAATTCTAAGACTATAAAATTCAATGTTCAATGTTCTATTGGTTATTTGGCCGAACGTATTCATTACACAAATAAAGAGGTATTAATAATAGTTTGCATGTAATTCTGGTTTTATTTGTTTCATTCTTTATTTTAATAGGTAATGGATACGTTCGTTTTCAGGAGGCACCACGGGGAGGTAACCAATACCACCTCCCATCTGCAACATAAAAATCTACAGTAAAACGTATTAATATTAGTAATTTAACATAACAGCAACTTTTATAAATTTAATTCGTACCTTATTTGATCACAAATAAATCCTTAATGCTTCCTATTAAATACATAATTTTTTTACAATTTTATACAGTTATTATTATTAAACGAATTATAAAAATATTTATTTACATAGCGATAGAAACTTACAGAACAAAAACATATATACATACAATAATTATTAATATTTACACCATATTTACATTATGTTCGCTAGTTCCAGAAAAAATATTAACTAATAATAAAAATTTCAAAGCATTTACTCTATGGTCATAGCCGAGGCTTTCTTGATCAAACCAGTCCGAGAATCGAGTTCGCGTAGAAGCTTTAAGAAGTTCTACTAATTAAGATAAAAGATTTCTAGCATGCCATATATTTTTATAATATAGATTGAATGCTTCTAATTTCCAATTTACAATCTGAATGAAATTATTTGTTGGTCTAGTTAAGTACTTAATAGTTGGAGCAGTTTGATAAGAATGCACATACTCTCTTAAATTTGAATATTGTTTGTTAACGCTAATAAGGTCATCGGCTGATTTTATAAAATTATTTTCACAGTCAACGCAATAATTTTTTTTTAAACACTTTAAGGCAACATATCCGGCAAAGTATGTGATTGTGTTTGCTTTCTACAGATCTTTTTCCTTTATGTTAGTCAGTCGTTCATTGTATTCAAAATTGAAATCAATTAAAGTTGATGCTTCTAAAAGTTCATTAATTTCTTGATTTTCTTCTAAACTGTATTCTGGTTCTTGTATAGCAGATAAAGATAGTAGACTTTAATTTTGAGATGAAACAGTTTCGAATTGTCTTCTGTAGAATTCGTGTTACCTCGTTTACTCGTATAAATAAAATCTGTAGATAAAATATGTCTGAAGGATAAGCGGTACATTCGGCAAGTAGGATTCGAATTGAATCCTCCGTGACCGCGAAGTTTTGAATGGACATGCTCTACAGAATCTTGATTACACAGACCTGTTGCAAGTTGAAATTCGGGAAAAACTAATTTGATGTCCTAATATATCCGTACTAAAGACTGTGCTCTTATGATCAGTCCCTGGAAACAAGGTGGTCGTTTAGAACCGTTTTTGGTTTTCACGGGCCATTGTTTCGACCAATTAATAAATTTTTGCACTCGCTGTAAAATTTGTGGATTGCGACCTGAAAATGGACGCTTTTGCTAATGTCTAGTAACTAAACTATATGAATTGAAAGCATCAATTACATCATCCATTTTTCTCACAAATTCAGCCGATTTTTTCCATGTTTCAGTTTTTAAAATGGCTCGTATTTCCAGCTATTTCTATTGTACAAGTCATTGGTCGGCTTAAAAATTGAAATGCTAGTTTTACTCGCATAGCTTCGAATGTGTTTGGACTGAAATGACTTTCAGTTATGTGAGCTAGCACATTCTGAGTTCCTAGCTCCCACGATAGCCGCAAATCATTCAAAGAAACTATTACATCGCCATTAATATAAATACTATTGTAAGATGGCAACTGTGCAGCTAATCTTTTTATCGGGTGTGGCCAATCAAAAATAGCATAAATCTTCTGACTTTTGTCGTTTTGATACCTAATCTTAAAATACGGTTTATTCATCGAAATATTTAAATCTTTGAACAGTTTTTAATTGTTGGAACGTTGATCGCAAATAATCAGTCTAACATCGGGCGCCGATTTTAACGAGTTCAATTACAATTTCTTTTATAATATCTAAAAATTCTTCCACTGACGCTCCGTTTTCATTAAAACCAAAGGAAATTAATTGCCAATTATTTTCCTCATTCACACTGTCTAAACAAAATATTAAAGCACGCTTTGCAACTTCTGCGCTTCTGTCTTTTCCCATATCAACTAAGCCTTCAACTAAATCTTGCTGTTTAGAGTATTCTTTGGATGCTCTTACGAACATTTCATCGAATTTTAATGCACAAAGACGCTGATCTGGATTTAAAGAACACAAGAAAGTTTCAAGTTTTTCTAAAACTATTTTATTTATACCGGGCAACCACTGTGCGAGATTGTCTATCAGGTTCGATGTGTACTCGTATGTAAAAAAGATCTGCATCATCCTCATTAAAATTTGAAAACAACTGTTTACCTAATAAGTAGGTTTTCTTTAACCAATTGTTTATCAACTATGTCACATTCGGTAGAAGTTCTTTTACAATTCGTATCATTATACAACGAATATGTTGCAGCGGTAATTGATGTTGATTCCTCCGAAGCCAATGATACTTTCATCTCAAGATTTTGATCTTGAGCAGTCTTCAGTTTCTCGTGTTGTACACCTGTATTTTGTACGCAATTCATCATATCATTAAATGAATATATTGCAGCATTGGTTGATGTTAATTACGAGGACGATGTTTCTACCGCCAAATTTGGTTCTTCAGTATTCTTCAGTTGCTTATCTTGAAGATTGACATTTTGTACAACAGGTATATCTACTTGTCTCCAATGAATGGGAACGCTATCAAAACATAGACGCGTTTTTCTATCATCTGTAAAATTTTCATCTTTAAAGTGGAGACGGCATAGTCAAAAATTTTCTAATTGTCAATGGTGCATAAATCTTTAACCAATTGTTTCGTGTGAAAAAATTATTTTTGGTAATTACCTAGTTTTCTCCATTCGTAAGTGCACACTAAAAAAAACGTCAATAAAAGCGTCGTAGAAATCATACTACCTAATATGCAATAGCTATAAATGATAATACGATATTATACATAATAATTTCTAATGAAAACAACATTTCTATTATTAGAGAAATGCATGGACTTACAAAAAAGCGCATAGTTATGCTGGGTGAGAGGGCCACGCATGCATTTTTTTCAAACATTCGGCTAGAGTTCCGCCCATAATAATCTGGCTTACCAAACTAATACGCATATTCATGAAATATGCATCATTGCAGGATACTGCTACATACTGACAGAATTCGATTTAGACACCGAAAATGAGCGTCAACCGGCGAAAAAGCGCATAGTTATGCCGAACACGAGGGCATTTTTTTCAAACTTTCAGCTGCAATGGTACACATTCAAAGAATACGTATATTAATTTTTTAAGCTTGATTATTACGCTGGGCCGAGCTATTGCTGAAAGTGTGAAAAAATTAATTTTGTAATTAATAATGGTAATTTATTAATTAGATTCTTTTGTAAGAATCTATGGACAAAAAATGAGGCTGACTACCTCGTGATCCATTCACGAAGAACAGCAATTTTCAAAATGAGACAGTGAGACTGGTGTGATCGGACTTTTATACATTTGTTGATAAGAAATGAACGTCGTTTTCATAGATTTATTTATCGCTTTGACTTGTCGCCAGAAGGGTATAAAAGGTCGACTAAACCAGCCTCTGCATCTTATTTCAGAATCGGAGTTCTTCGTGAACAAATCACGAGGTAATAAATCTCGTTTTTTGTCAGTAGATTTGTACAAAAGAATCTGTTTAATAAACTTAAAAAAACATGAATTTTTGAAAGGTCCAAAATCCTAGTCTTTCAATATATTTGCAATATATGGTTCACAGAAATAATATCTACTCGGGATTACATATGGATGCACAGTTTTTGATCATATTAATGAGATATGAAGAACTCCAAAAAGTATTACAGGGAAAAATAGATTATAATAGAACTATTTCAAATTTATAACCTACTATCTGTAGTGGTTCTTTCGTTTACTATCTGATGATTCACTGTAATATAGCGATCAATTTTTAGCTAGCGCAGAGAGTAAATGTACACTGCAAAACAGTGAACTTTGACTTTTGAAACTTAAGAGAGGGCCGAAAGTTTAAAAAATAACTATGCGCTTTTTTGTAATCTCATGCATTTTTCTAATAATACAAATGTTGTTTTCATTAAAAATGATTATTTATAATATTGAGTTAACATTTGTAGTTCTTAGAATAATTCATTCTAAATTTCTTTTTGTCAGGGGCCCGCGGCATATGTTTGGCCCTAATCGGCGGATAGCTCTGGCTGCCAGCTTCAGGTTCATGCTAACAGATACTCAGGGACCAATAGGGGGCCCTGGGTTCTGAGCCCCCTAGTTTTTAAATTTTTCAAAAATACGATTAAACATGATTTTTTTAAGAAATAAGTTTTTTAATTTTTTGGGTTGAGGCCCAAGCACCTTATTCATTCCTGGCTGGCTGCTAGCTTCAACTGCCAATTTCAAGTTTATAAATCTTAAGGAGGAAAAAATTATTTAAATTTCAGTATATGTTTAAAGCGATTTTTAAAATATAATTCTGAAAATTTAGAATAACACCTATATAATTTTAATTTAAAATTAAAAATTTTATTTTTTATCATTTATTTAAAGTCGCATCCCCCAAAGTGGGTATTAGCTACATATACACACATTATTTACAATACGATTTTTAAAAATTAAATACAATTTTTCATATTTAATAATACAATTTTTTCATATTTTTTTTCATTTTTAAGAAATTCTCGTTGGCTTTTTAAACTGTTTAATTCCACTTAATTATTATGTCATAATGATATCGATATGTTATTGTAGAATTACTAGTAGATACAATTGTTATTCACTATCAGAGTTATTTGGCGTCGGTTCCGGAGTTTTCACTGTTGGATTATTAATATTTTTTATCAAAGTAGTGCATATATGTTTAATGCTTGAGTTACGTTCGTTAGGATATATATCTTTCTTAAGGAATTTCGTAATGGCCTGGAGATCATTACAGTATTGTAATATTATACGAGTGGGGTTTTTGACTCCTTGCGTATTTTCTAATAAACTTTTGAATTGAATGTAGTTTAACAGAGTTCCAGCTTCGTTCACAGGTGCTTATTATCTAATTCGTCTGAATCGTTTACATTTAAAAAAAATTTAAGATTAAGCAAATTGTAAGTTTAAGAATTTACATAAAATCTTTATTTTAATTTATACCTCAGTGTTATAAGATATTTTAAATTCATCACTATATCTTATTAATGTTGAAATGTGGCATTATTAAAATCTTTGGAAAATCTGTTTAAGATGTTGAAAAGATTAATTTAGGCAGAAATATTAAGTAAATATTTCGTTCATTGAATAACAAGGGATATTTAATCAATGAAATAATTATTTGTGATCAATATATAGAAATGAATGTCTTTAAAGCCAACAAATAATAAACTTAGCCCTTCCAAAATAAATCAAATAATAGCAACCTTTATATACGTAATATCTATCCAATTATTTCAATTGAATGCTATTTTTACAACGGCTAAATTGAAACAAATTTATTTATTTACTTCAGGCATCTGACTTACTGACTTATTATTCTATCGAATCTTGAAATATAAAAAAACAATACAATTCTTTTTAGTAATTGCAATATATAAAAAAAAACTTGAATGTATTATAAATCAAATTGATAAATGCAATAAACATTAAAATATGTCAAAATATCAAATTATATCAAAAATATAACAGAATAAATTTAACATACATAAATAAATAATTTAACTTTAATATATGTGGTTGAAAAAAAATTGAAATTGTATGCTTATATTTACTTAAAAAAATTAAATACGTACTTAAAGTTAGTTCTACTATATTGATACATTATATGAAGAGGGCTAAAGTGATAGCTTTAGATAAACGAATTAAAACGTCGCTTCTACGTCCGCCCCATTCGGCTTTGAGCCTCAGGAGCTTTATCGGGACGTCCGACGCTGGGCGAGCTCTTGACACGGCGCGAGAAGTCAGTCTCAACAGCGGCTCACGTATTGCACTCATAACACGCGCTCTCACACATGCACGCGCATTGCAGCTCGTATGGGCTCGGCGACTCTCTCGCCACCGAGATTTTTCCTCACAGTATGAAAAAAGTATATATACAAAAATGGGGAAAATCTGCTGATGCTGACTCGAGATATACCTGATTAAACTATTATGCTCATTATTTATTTATAAATATTTAAGTTATTTCCTTTTTTATTTGTATTCGGTCTATTGCTCATATGCACTAAAACAAATATATTCGCTATAAGGAGGGGGACTACCGATGCAGGCCAGAGATATAGCACATTAAACTATTTTCACAAGGGTTATTTATATATTTTTTGAAACAATTTGGTTTAGGGTTGTAAGTTTGTAGAAATAAAAGAAGCGTGTATACAAAAAATCATGTAAATCTTTTGATACAGCGAAAAATTATAGCTTCGCAGCGGATCATTAACATTGCGATCTTGGTTGAAAAATGTTGAACAACTTGCAACGAGCTTGCAAGCGAGCATCTGCTATATATATATATATATATATACACAGCGCCAGGAGCTGGGCCCGTCAAGGCTAACGCGGACTAATCCCTTTAGCTCGCGTGGAGTCGTGAGAGTGAACGAAGGGTACGCGCCGCGATCGAGTGAGCGAGCGGCGCAAGTGAACTGCGCAATTTAATATATAAGGTTGGCAAATATCTCCTTTTCACTTTTTTTTGCTCTGTATTTAATGCTTTATAAAAAGTGTTACAGTGATCGAATTTAGTTCAAATATGCACCATTTTGTTCGATAATCTGTTTCCATCTAAACAGTAACTTCATAATGCCCCTATCGTAGAAGCCCCTCTCCTTATTTGCAAAGAACTCGGACAGTCACTTTTCACAAGCCTCTTTTGAATTCAACTTTACACCACTAAGGGCGTTGGCCATGGACAGGAACAGGTAATAATCACTTGGTGCTATGCTCGGGCTATATGGTAGATCCGATAAAACCTTCCATTCGAGTTCCCGTAGCTTCTGACGAGACATCCGAAGTGTGTGGTCTGGCATTGTCCTGGTGGAACACTACATTCCTCCTGTTGGTCAATTGTGGACGTTTCTGGTCGATCACCTGCTTTATGCGGGCCAGTTGTTCGCAGTAGATGGTAGAATTAAGCGTCTGGCCACATGGGAGCAACTCATAGTGGATGATTCCATTCCAATCCCACCAAACACACAACAAAAACCTGGCCGTCAATCTTAGCCACTGTTTGGGACGATTCAACGGCCTTCGACCACAACCGTTTTCATTTGATATAGTCCTATATGATCCATTTTTCGACGCCAGTCACCATCCGTTTCAAAATTTGGTCGAGTTCGTTCCGTTTCAACAGCTTATCGCAGGCGTTAATTCGGTCTAGGTTTTTTGTGTCAAATCATGCAGTACCCAAACATCAAGCTTTTTTTGTATCAAGCCTTCTGTAGATGGTTTCAAATGGTTTTGTGACTAACTTCCATCTCCTGGGCGATGTTACAAGATGCCACATGCCGGTCTAACTCGATTTTTTCCATGATTTGATCGGTATTCATCGTCACAGGTCTTTCGAGAGATAGCGCTCCTGCACCCAGTGTGCGGGAAACGGTAAAAGAGGTTCGCAGGGCCAGGCAGGGAGAGGGGTTCACTCCCAGAGTTCGTCGAATTGAACGTTCGGTGCCGCGCAAGCAGATACGCAATTACGCCTAACAATTTTTGGACAAGGCAGAGGCTCCGGCTACAACATCAACGCAGCTATGTAATGCGGCTGTGCTGGACTACACCGTCGAGCCTATGCATGAAGCTGTAGATCACGTGAGTGGCAGATGAATAACTGTTGAGGGATATGCTCCAATTTCAGGCAACGCCAATATAAATGCTCCTCAATTCACTCAGACTCTTTACCGTTCTAGACAAAGGCACAACAATCTCCTCTTTAAGTTCAATAAAATTGAACCCCGTCAATAAAATGTCCGAAAGACCCGTACGCGTTTCAAAAAGAATAGCAAATGTCTTTCCGTCATTCAGTCTTAAGGACGCTAACGAAACCCAGTCCAAGACGGCCCGCGCTGCAGTGGCAACGTATCTAGCTCCAGCCTCTAGGTTATCCCTAGAAAAGCTAAGGTAAACCTGGAGGTCATCAGCACATAGAGCATGTCTTATACCCATGGAGTTCAGGGCAAGACTTAAGTCATTCATATGAAGGCAGAATAGCAATGGTCCTAACATAGAACCTTGTAGAACACCTAGTGTGGTGGAGAGCCAAGAAGATTTTTTTGTTCTATCCGAGATGACAAGTTGCTCTCTTCCAGATAAGTATGCCCATATCCACATTAGCGCCCCTCGCGAGAAGTCTATTCGTATCATGCAGTTCAACAAACGAGTGGGACATATAGTGTCGAACGCCTTGCTGGAGTCAAACAATAACAATAACGTCACCTGTCTTTTATCTATAGCACTGCGTACGTCTTCGGTCAATCTGAGCAGAGCAGTTTCAGTCGAACTGTGCCGTCGATACCAATTTTGGAGTGGGTCGAGGATATTATGTGATCACCGAGAATGATTTTGTGACTGTAGTCTAGAGATAATCGTCGCAATTCGTTAAAAAATTTCGATTTCCTCGTAAAAGGGACGTGGGGTGGCCCATACATAACACAAACCAATGCAGGCTCCGAGATACGATACTGCACTAAGCAGAATAAGGATGCCAGTACCCCAGGCCGAACACTAACTTTGAATTGCTTGTTTTCACGAAGCGCAGCTCCCCCACGATTAATTTCCCGCACTACGGAAAATTTACCAATCCCTATGACCGAATCCGCGATGTTAGAGTCCAGCCAGATTTCCGTTACACCAAACAGATGTAAGTGGGACGATCATGCAAATAAAGGCGAAGTCCCTCTATGTGAGTACCTTTAGTACCTCTCAGAGAATTCACTTTCATGAACCCGCCCTCAAAAATTTGTTGCCTTTTTCACAGCCTGCAACCTTATCTCCCCGCCCACTCCCAGAGAATGCCGATGGAGCATCTGCTCGATTTAGTCAACTCTGATCGGCCCTTTTCCCACTTTCAGCTCGATCGTCCTCACTATCATGGTCACATGGTGAGGAAACGCTATTCTATTCCTACTATTGTTGATATTATTTATAAATGTTGTACTATTGTTACTGTTGTTACTATTGTTATATTCAGTATCATCAGCTCCCGAGCTCCCGGCAATCACCCTGTGACGGGCGGATTTGCGCGCGCGAGCAGGGAGTCAGCTGGGCACCGCGGCCGCGGGGCGGGAAGGGCGCGCGTTAATTGGGAAAATGCGCGACCGCGCCACGCCGTTTAGTTTTGCGCCGGACACCGAGCCATCGGTCCCGTTCGCGTGTCGATAGGAGTTCTGGAAGCGAGCGTAGAAGATAGTAAATAAACAATAAAGAGAGAGAGAAAGAGAAAGGAGTGCCCAGCTGAGCGCGGTCCCAACACCACCCGGGGAAGCTAGAGAGAACGCGGCGACCTCCCGGCCGGGATTATCACCGATAGATCGACTGCCAGGTAGGGCTTCATTTATATGCATGCCCGCGAATGAGAGAGAGAGAGAGGCACGGGCGCGGTCCCTCCCCCCAAATATCATGAGTTGAGGGTGACCCGGTGAGGGTCCGAGCGAGGCGAGGTGCCTGGGTCCCGGGGTCAGCACCGCCGCGAGCCCGTGGGGGTTCGTCGGCCGGGTCGAGATATGCAATGCTCGGTGCCAGAGGGAGGCGTACGGGGCGAGCGGGCCAGCGGCAACTTTTGTACAGGCGAATGCGGCGGGGCGGGTTTTGTCCCCCCGTCGCCCTTTATATATATAATAAACGAATATCTTTTCTAAAGAAATGCCCTCCCGTGTAGTTATTTTGAAAGACCCTCCCTCCTCCCGACTTCATAACCGCCGCGACCGACGTAGGCCAGCCGCCCGGGCTGGCCCGGCCGGGTCCCCTCCGGGGCGACCGCAGGGACCTGCATCAGGGCAGGATGGCGCGACCGGAGGAAAAATGGCGTGGGGCTCCGGGCCGAAAAAGCACCACGTCACAACCCGCAGCTCCAACGATTCGTTCTCCTCTTTACTTACCATTACGGCACCGATGAGCCTCAGCTCCGAAGCGCCAATAGGGAGCTAGAAGCTATCGTTTTATGGGACGTGCTATGCCTGCGGGGTAGTGCACCCTGCATTGGTTACTGTCTGGCTCGACAGTGCTATCGATGCCAACGATGGGCGCTTTTTCTCAGCATCTACCTCTACGGCCCACACTCCGGGAAACGGCCAGGAATGTAAACTGCTCACCCGAATCTTGGAGCTTCCTCATTGGCTTAACAGAGGATCACAGCACCGTTCTATGAATCCAGGAGAGATAGAAAGGGGGAGGCGTGATAAAAGTGGAGACGGGAAAAACGATAGTAGTAAAAGGAAGAATAGCGATAGAAGTCAAATCAAGAATAATATTAATAGTTGATTCGGAAAAAGTGAGAGGATTGGGAAAGATGCTGTGCAGACAAAAACGGGATAGATATGAGACCCAGGGTGAGTCGGACTCGTGCGTAGTAAGAGTAGAAGTCGGTCCTTCAGGTAGAAGGGACAATCGTGTAGTGAGGGCAAACAATCGAGCACAAGTAACTCGGAACCGCCTACGAGACGCAGAACTATTGCAAAAGTACTCTCTATGGGCGGAAAGGAACATCGCGTAAGCAGCAGTAGTGAGAGCGAAATAGCGATGCTATAGAAATTTAGGAAATTGGAAAGGTTTAAGGATGCGGGTATTAATTATGCTAAAAAGAAATCGCGAAAGAAAGGAGAAGTCGAGAAGTCGGTAGTGGTAAGGAAGACGATAGAAAATAAGCTAGGTGATAAGAGATTGTGTGTCGGAGAGAGTGCAGTCATCCTTACAATACTGTCATAAAACTGTGTAAATTTTTAGCGCGTGCAAGATAACTTATACATAATATTAGTCCTACTTTTACAGAATTAAAAAAAAGAGAATACAGAGAAGCAAATATCCTAAAATGATTATAGGAAATCGCAGAGTTACTTTTAAAGTAATAAATTAAGTTACTTTTGTTTTATTGATAATTCAGATACATCTAATTTGTTCTGTCCCTTAATTTACTCCATATTTGATTAAAATATATTTATACTAGATACATATGATATTTCCATATTTAATTCAGTATTTTTGAAAATATATATTGTATGATTTTTTGAATAAGCGTTTTAAATTTTAATATTGATTAATCTTTCGTAATGTTAGGCTTACTGAAAGCATAAATAAAATTTTAAGTTCAATAAAATGGAGTGGATTCACTAAATAAGCGTAGTAAATTAACTGGTGAGTTTAATGGATTATAAGCCGCAATAGATATCTTGTGAATCTTGGCTAATCATAGCTATTTTCGTAACCTTTCGACCTTCTTCAAATCGTGAAAAAGAAAAGGACCATCGTTTTGCTATGTAAACTTTAAGAATGCATTTCAATGCGTTTTAATTCAAAATATTTTTTTATAATCTTTACTAATCTTATCTGCGTAAGAAATTAATCAATTTGTAAATTAAAACACTTTTAAACTCAGAATATTATGTGCTGTACGATCTAAAAAGGAATACAAATGATACGGTCATAATTTTAATAATTAAAATGAAAATCAGCTTTTTTAACTATTAAATAAAATTATACGAACAACTTAGAATCTTTTACATAATATTTTGTCTCAATAGCTAATGGAAATTCTTGAGAACTGTACTCATTTATTCTTCTTATATCATTTTCTCCAGGCCATGCTCTTCCAGGACTTCTATCGTATTCAAGTAATTTTTGAACATTGTCCACTGATAAACTAACAGTGGAAGTATCACATACTCCATTAATTTGAGTTCCTCTTGAATCGCACGAAGATCTCATTGTCTTCCTCATCTAAAAATAATGAAATGCATATAATTAATAAATAGTCTTGCCATTATACGTGTGCGATGCACTGAAAAATAAAAAATATTATACCTCTAAATTTTACAAGAATTTTATAATGTTTGCATAGATATGTAATGCTATGTATTCCACACATAATAAAATTGTATCCTATTAATAAAGGGTCATAATATTTTTGATTCTAGAATACCTAGTTTTAACTCTCGACTTTATCAGATAAAAGATATATGAATATCAACAAATTATAATTCTAACGTGATTTCCTAAAACCAAATTCAATCAATAAACTTATTTTATCTCTCTCGTGATGATCTTTACCAATACGTTTATATGATTTTTGAGCGTTATCTAGTTTAAAGAAGAAATATAAATAATATGTAAATAAAAGTTTAGTGGATTATCGCTTATTCCCTTCTTTATTTGGCATTATCTGATTGTATATTACAAATAGCGTCCCTTGCGTTCTCCTTGACTCTCTCTCCTTCTTTAAGTAGGGAGCAATTTGTTACATCTTAACAGACCATCATCTTGTCTTTAAACTTTACTCGTTGTCCCGTAGAGTTTGGTATTAGAATTTTATTTAGTTTTACTCCGTATCAACGGTCTTATCCTCAACTCCATGGGTGTAAGACAATTTGTTACCTATGATCTTCAGCTTCTCTAATGATAAGCTAAAGGGTGGTGCTAGGTGTGTAGTAATTGTAGCTCATTCTACATTCTACTACACGACCTTTGCCTTCTTGAGATTCAATTTTGGTAAATATTAGTTAAATCTGTGATTCTTCTTAGACCAGATTATTAGTTAGATTATTAAATATTACTTGGAGTCCGCCGGATTAAACTATTTTTACTCTTACTTGACACTTTTTGTCAGTTTGTGTTATATACAGGCCCTTTTTAATGTCGTGTATGAGGAACTCAAAATGGTATTTCTGATCATGTTGATATTCAATTTCTACACAGATTGTTTAACACGGTCTCACGCATCTTTTACTCATTTTTCGTACATGGATTGATGCTGTTACTTAAAAGATTTTAAACGCTTTTTCCTTATATATCATATAATCAAATTAAATCTACTGTAAAAATCTTTTATTTATAGAAAGTGCTGAGATGCGTCAAACATTCGATAAAATATAGGATATAGCTTTAAATTTTTCGAGCCCCCAATAAAGATAGGATTATAATATTTTGGGGTAATTTTTTTTGACTCGGCTTTTGATAGTAATGCAGATGACCCTTGTTACGTACGCGGCGCCCTGCCAGGGGGGAGGAGGCAACGGCGCGGGCGTCTTCGCTCGTGAATCGAGCACGCGAGTGCGGTGAGTGCGTCGGTGGCGGGAGTCGAGCTCTCGACAGGAGCTGGAGACTGGTGAAGTGGCGAGGAGAGTCAAACACCAGGTTGCGGTTGAAGTGATTACTTTATTTCTCGACTTGCGTGTATCGTCGGGAGAGAAGAGGCGGCGCTCCGACGTGTCGTTCGAGCGTGACGTTAGATGACTAGCGCCCCGATTATTGTCCCCGTTCCTACTTATAGCTGCTTCCCGTCGCTCTTCCCCATTCGCGGCTTGCCGAATTCCCCGTATCCCTCTGTTTGGAGTTGCTGATCTTGCGTCTCCTCCGAGCGCCTTCCTGTTGCCAGGCGGCGTCGGCTCGAGGCCGCGAGTTTTCGTCGACCGACGGCTTGCGGGGCCGACCGCTTTCCCACGATCAGCGGTTATCGGAGCCGCTGTCTTCGCGGCTCGCTCGCGGCTCGGCTGAAGGTGACCCCGCGCTACGAGCGCGGGGCTTCCGAATTCCCCGCGACAGCGGATATCGGAGCCGCTTTCTTCGCGGCTTGCTCGCGGCTCGGCTGAAGGTGACCCCGCGCTACGAGTGCGGGGCTCCCGAATTCCCCGCGACAGCGGATATCGGAGCCGCTGCCGTCGCGGCTCCGTTGCGTATCGCGCCGAAGGTGTGTACGCAACACGTCCGTGGGGCCGCGAGCGGTTGTCCCGACGGCTGAGTCAGTTTGCCTCTCCCTCCCGTTTACATATGGTTTATACATTTTTTTTTCTTAGTTTACAATTTATAATATTGGATACATGCTGCGCAACATACTTTAATGCGGTGGAAGTTGCTCTCGGATATTTTCCCATTAAATTAGGGTCTTCCTGGTTTTTCCCTTCGGGTGATTGTGTTTACTTGAGGCAGAGTTCTTTAATCGTGACCCTGTCTGGCAAGGTCACGTGATACCGCTGATGCTGAGTGTAGCTACGTCGACCCGCGACGTGCAACTCGAACCTCCCGCGAGCGCGTGGCCTATGTTGATGTTTGACTCATCTCTCTTGGCCTTGTCCTCGTTCGTACCGGAGATTGCGGTTGCAACTATTTATCACAGTTTGCGGCTCTTGTGCATTTGCTGTCCGCTTCTTGCCGACTTTATGAAATGCTCTTCCGCGTTTGATAGCCCTTGCTACTTATTTATTTTATCTCGGCTCGACTCCCGTGTTGATGCTTGAGTTATCTTGTCTTGATGTGCGTATCCGCAGCTTTTGTTTGCATCCCGAAGGTTTCCTTGAGCGCCAGGCTCGATTTGATTCTAGGGATTTTGGGCCCCGTCCCTTTTCTTGATAAGATTATTTATTTGTTCTCCGGCGTCTTGCGCTCTTTGATTTTTTCTGCCATTTGTACCTCTTCTTATTGCTCTGCATCTTTAGGTACAGCCTCCTCCTCTCTTTGCCTCAATATGTACGTGAGTTTGTTATTATAATTTTTTTTTTTTTTTTATACCCTGTTAGTTCTCGCGCTTTCCCTTTGTTATTTCCATCTGCAACTTCCGACGTATTTTGCGCCTCTTTTCTCCGACATGTTTCAATATATTATATTTACAATACATTTATCTTTTTTTTCTTTGTTTTTTGCGTTTGACTTTTCATTTCATTTCATTATACATATATCCTTTTGTTTATTATATATATATTTTTTCTTGTTAGATCATGTTTTTTGTTTCTCTTTTTTTTTCTCTTTTTGGTTACAATTTTTACTAATGAATTTTTTGTGATTCGTCTGTCGCTATTGCGATCGTACCTCTATCGCTGTGTTTCATGACATTATTATTATTATTATTTTTTTGAGTCTTTTTTGATATTTCATTGCTTCTTCCAAGGTATTGGGCGCTTGCGTTATATTTTTCTCCCAATCGATGACCATGGCTGTTTGCTTTTTTATTGGCTGTAACAAATCATATATTAACCTCTCACTTTCCCTTCCGTGAGGGAATCGAATTTCTCTCTATTCGCGTTTTCGTTTTTTTTTATTACTTGGTGTCTTTAGGTTCTAGTCATTCATATTTTTATTAATTCATACTTGATTCCCTCGCGGTTTTTCCTCCTTTTTGTGTATTTTAATACTCCCCCTTTTCAACTTAGCTGTTCGTTGATCTTGTCACCTTTGGCGCTCCTTGCCTTAATACTTACGCTTCCTTTTCTTATGAAAAGTCCGCGTGGTTGTGCTTACTGATTGCCGTAGCTGCAGTCCCTACTGTTTATGTGGGCGTCTAGCTTGAATGAGTAGCTCCCTCGTCCCCCCTGTTCGAGGGAGCTCTACGGCCGGCATCTTTCTTTGCGTGTTTTTTTCCTTTTTTTTGTAGGGATGCCAGCATTTTTCGAAAATGCGTTTCTTTTTTTGTTTTTCTTTCTTTCTGTTCTTGTACGCTTTTCTAATGAAAATCGTCATTAATCTCGTCCGTGGGGCCGCGCGATTTTCGTGCGTGCCGTTTTTTTGTCTACACTGCTTTATGCGGCGGAGGGTGTATATCCCCTCCCCCCGAATTATGGTGGTTTTTCTCTGGGAGGCCGCGCGTTGGCCGCTATGCGCAGAACTGAACGCGTTTTGTCACTGCTTTGCTTCAAAATTATTTGAAACTCGCGAACTTCGCGCTTTTTTTTTTTTTTTTACGGATCTTTTGCAATTCAGGTCCCTGAACTCGTGACGTCTTGTTTACGTCAGCATATCAGCGCCTTCCTCTTTCAACTCGAGCTGGAACAGCGGCCCTGAGCGTTCGCGAATCGCTGCGCTGGCCCGGTATTCGGTAACCGAACTCTGACGCTGGGGCTCCTCGAGTCCGACGTGGGCTATGTTGAGGTTCTGTTCGACGGCTTCCTTGGCCTTGACGACTACGGCCCGGGTGCATTCAGTTTTTTCGTATTGGCTTTTTGCCTATCGCGTCGCCCTTGGCCCCTTCGAGCCCGTCTGAGGCGTTTGCCTCGACTCCTTTCCACATCTGTGCCATTTCCACAGATTTTCCGAGCCGTAGACTCGGTCCCCTCCATGTGGCTGTGCTGGTAGCTAATAAATAGACCTCGCCTGCCTCCGCTGTGCACCCCGGTTGGAGCCGCAGAACTCCTGCACCGGCTATCCCCCTTTTTCCTGTTCTGCCCTCGCATGTCGTAGTTAGATTCTCCTCGTTTTCTACGGAAAACGCCCACGTGTTCGGGCTGTTCATTGAGCTTCAATACCCGGTTGTCATTTTCACCATTTCCCGCCGGTCAGTCCCTTGCATTCCTGTAAGTCTACTTGGCTCATTGCCATCATGGTGGCCCTCGACTCATCGGTAGCCACGTACTCTGCTTTCGGATGGATGTATACCGCTATATGCTTTACTCCCTGCCTTTCTTGGAAGACGGCCTTGTCTAATAGTGGTATGTTGATATCGTAGATTATCTCCGTACCTTTGCTTACTAGGTTAATTCTCGCAATTTCCTCCAATTAGCTTAGTGTGGCCGATTCATTGAGTGGAAACTGTTTGTCCGGAACCATTTCGCTTACTTTCCTGGAGGTCAGAGCGATTAGTCCTGGGATCACCATCGTTCGATGCAGCTTCCCTTTCGTTACTGCTGAAATACCGTCTCCCAGCTCTTGCGTATCCATGGTGTGTTCTATTGCGTATTGTGAAACTAGCTCCGTGGCTGCCCCCAGCTCTGCGGCCGCGCGCAACTCCGATGTTATTTTATTCAATGGTTCCATAGCCTACCTGAGTTTGTTTATCTTGCCATTGGTTAGACCCAGGCGGGACTCTACTATTTGCGTTTGCTTTGCTAGTAGCTTGGCGACTTCGTGGGTATCGTTCGCTGCTGCCTCGATTGCCCCCTTTATCTCCCTCCTCGATATTTCGTCCAAGGTTCCAAAAAGATAGTGACTTAATCGTCCTACGAACGGCACAGTTGCTCTTTTTCCCGCCGTTTTGCCTCTGTTTCCTGCTGCCACTAGTTTCCTCAGCTCATAATAATTCTCTCCGTCTGCTTTTAGCCGATTGTTGATGTCCTGCAGTTGTTCTTCTCGATCGCAGTGCGCTCGTAGGAGCTTGCATTGAGTGCTCAGGGCTTCGCTTGCCGTGATTAGCTGTTCCCCTGCTTCGATATATGGCTTTATCTCCACCCTCTGTATCACCCTCCACGTCATACTGGTTATTCGTAGTCTCGCTATTTCCTCCACGAGGAGCCCCGGGTTTTCCTTGAGGCTTTCAACGGCGGCGTCTAGCCCAGCTGTGCACGTGAACCTGTAATTATAGTATCCCTCGTCGTTATTTTCCCTTTTTTTTCTTCCCTTCCTTTTTTTCCTTTTGTTTCTAATTAATGTTCGTGTCGTACCACCATTGGTGGTGCTTTCAGTATTACCGCTCTCTTAATTTTATCGACATGCGTAATTTTAACCGAATCTCCTCTTATCAATTTCACGTTTTTGCCTCCTGTCTCTATCCCAGCAATTTCATACGGCCCCTCGTATTGCGCATCGATTTTGTTTTTCTGTGGTTTTTTTAACAGGTATACCATCTCCCCTTGTCTAAAGTGCTCTGTATTTAGCCTCCTGTCATAGTAATACTTTGAACGGTATTTGGCTTGCACCGAGTTCAAGGCCGCGATAGTTTGTAACTGCCCCAATGTTTTCTTTAGTTCTTCGACGTACTCGCAATAGGTGAGTGCAGCCGTATGGGCGTCGAAGCTTGTTGGCGTCAGCGTCTTGACCCCAAATACCAGCTTGTGGGGCGCATACCCCGTGGCCTCATGCTGCGTGCAGTTGTATGCATGTTGGCACAGCGGTAACCAGCACTCCCCGCGCGTATTTATGCAATTTTTTAGGTATTCTGTTATGGTATGGTGCATTCGTGCGATGCTCCCGTTTGATTGGGGGTGATAAGCCGTCGTGTGATATTTATCTATCCTGAAGATCCTTGCGAACTCTTCCATTAGGTTGTTCTGGAAATGAGTTCCTTGATCCGTCAGCAGCGCCCGGGGAGGCCCGAAATAACATATACAACAATAATAACAATAACATACTTCGGGTCGCATGTTTTTCCAATAAAAATCCTGCGCCAGCCGTGCGTATGTTTTGTTGACCCCTCGGTGTTCTCCGGCCGGTGACGCATGATATTCTTTTAGTATCCGGTACCTGTCCTCTACCTTCGGGACGGGCATGGTGTCCTGGAAAAGGACGACCTCTATTCTCTCTCCTGCAAGGTTCGTATTGCAGATTTCCAGGAAGGATGCCCACTCGCCGTGCGACAACACCGCGGAGTCCCGTATTACCATGAATCCTTAAACTAAATACATTCCAGGATAGATCTGTGACAAAGATTGATGAGATGGATCTTTAAATTTACTGGGTATCAATACATCTCCAAATATTCAAGCCAAGGTGTCTCAACCGTAATACCGACATGCTATTTAGTAATCTAAAGAACTCAGAAGCAACAATACATAAAGCATTGTTCTCATTGAGAGTTCTAATGGTGGAGGAATGGACCAATGTCTGAATTTAAAATTTATACTTATTTATACGTATTTATAATTATTTAAAATAATTAAATACCAAGACGCGCAAATCATTGCGGTCATTGCAGGACACAATCGCAACTGCGCAGCCGGAAACAACGTACGCGCAGGGTACCTTGCTCTCGCTCGTACGCATCGTTTACAGAAAAGTTCTTTTTCGCTGTTTTATAATTACTTTTATTATACTTTATTAATACTAGTGCCGCTTGTATTTTTGTATTATATTTTCGTATACATATGTTTTATAATAAATTAAAAAATAATTTATAAAAATTTTTTAATATTAAGCTTTCTATTTTTTTGTTTATATATAAAAATATTTATTTATGTAATTATATTTACATACATATATATGCGAAAGTATTTTTTCCTTAATTATTTATATATTTCGTCTTTTGATATTATATATACGTATATATATATATTGTAACAGGGGGATCCGGGAAGAAAATCTCCGACCTGGCCGTGTACAATGTGAGCGACACAGTTTGTGTCGCCCACTTCCACATGCAATGAGGAAGTGTCTTGTGACTATCTGCTGGCCACTCAGCTAATGAGTTGCCGGAACAACTCCCACGGAGGCGGCGTCATCCTTTGAACCGCTCTGGTCACAAGGGATTAGGGACGGATGGAAACGGGACGGTCACTCCCGACGCCGACGCGGCAAATAAGTGACTCGAACGAAAATATATGTTAGAGTTTGTCCTTTAATCAAATAATATTCGTACATCAATTTACATAAAAATTTAGTGGGAAGTATGCGTATTCATCGTCAATTTTCAGCTGAAATCTAATTGCGCGGAATTACACTCAAATTCCGCGCCTAACCACTATTCCCTATTGCGCATGCGCGCGCAGCGAGATTTGAATTGCACGCCGCGTCTAGCGTGCCCTATCGCGGCGATCACAACGCTCACGGGGGATCGAATTCTGAACTACGCGCAAGGGGTCCTACGACGGCGGAAGGTTCGCGCTTCACTCGTACAGCACTTCGTGTGCCTGCTCTTCGAGTTAGTGAGAGAGAGGTTATATTTCTCTTTCTCACTCGCCTGTGCGACGCCGCTGATACAAACAAGAGTGAGAGAGAAGCGTTTTCTCTCTCTCTCTCTCTCTCTCACTCAATCGCACTGTACTGGCAGAAGTGCAACCGGCTTCGAGGCGACCGGCTGCACAATTGCAGTTTTTCTATAAATTAGTAGACCAGGGAAAACTGCTCTTTTCCCGCCCTTTTTTACCTAGCCTTACCGAGAGGCTTTTCCCCAGCCTACCTAACCTTTCGGCATGTTGGCCTTGACGGGCCCAATGTTTGGCGCCCGTTATAATATATATGTATAACTATGTTTATTATTTATTTACTAGCGGTTAACATTAATTAATAATAATAATGCAAAATATATAGACATACTTATGTATTGTATATATAATGTGAATACAAAGAATGGCACCTGCTGGTGCGGAATTCCGCTCGTTCCATCGCGTATTTACGCACGCGGCTTGAGCTGTTCGCGTTGCTAACGCCGCGCCCGAACAGTCACACTATTCGGTGGTTCTCGAGGTCGTATGTCATCTGCTGACGCCCTTGTCGTCGCGTGGAGTCGCCTTCTCCGCCGTCGATGCTGCGGCTCGGCAGGGAGAGAGAGAAATTTAGGCGAATGTATTGCCGTGAATCGGCTCTTCGTAGCCGTAGGCACGTAGCTCCTCGTACCCGTTAATTGGCCGAGTCGTCATTTGGGAAAACTCTTAAGTCTTCACATATAATCCAGAATGGACAACAAGAAAATAACAATGGAATCAGAGATTGTAGTTACATTGATATTGCAATGAGTTCCATAAGAAGACAGTTTTTTCTTTAAGGTAGAGGATTAGAAAATCATTAACACGGTTAAAAAAGAAAAATGTTATCTAAGAAGTGGCAAAGAGAAGTGGCAAAGTTGTTTGACCCCATTAGATGATTAACTGTAATTTTTGTATAAAGGCAAAATGATTGCCTAAAAGTTTATGGTTATGTAACATCGCATGGGACGAAGCAGTTTCCATTCTAATTTAAGCGTCATGAAATGAATTTTATCAACAAATGATAGAATTAAACAATTTACGTATTCCTACATGGATGCATACAACTATGGATTCAGATTGATATTTACATGGATTACGTAATGTTTTCGAAAAGACTGTTGCAACAGCTGTATATGTAGTAGTATTTGAAGAGGATAATGTTTATTCTAAACTATTATTAGCTAAAACAAAGGGAGCTCATAAACTCATAAAATATATGCTTCAGTGTATACCTCATGAGCCTACAAAGATGTGTTGCTGGTCATATTCAACAGTAACATTAACATGGATTCAAGAACATTTCTAACAATATAAGGTATTTATAACTCATTGGGTCAGTGATATTTTATAGAATTTACCTTCAGTTATTTCGCATGGGATCTCTGTAAACGGCATGCACCTGTTCTTCTAGACCATTCACTCATATAGGCATATATTATACACGATCACTTTGGAAACAAGCTGACGCCATTAGAAGACACAAGACTTGCAAAGGATATATAGCTATTTTTATTTTATTTTTTATTTTATTTTTATTTTTATGCATAAAACCTACTACAGAATAGTTGCAAAAGTACTCACAATAGACCACGTTATCACCTGCGAACTCATTAGTAAAATAGAAACACTGACCCCGGAACAGCAGGGTGTACATTTTTTATGCATGAAAGAAGTGGCCAATGACCAAAATAAGCCAAATGACCAAACAGGAACATATACAGGGAAGGGCATATACATATACATAGTCCATTTTGAGATCCTAGAAAGTGTCCTGAAGATGCTGAATAATAATAATTGATACAAAAAACAGATCGTGAGCGAGGTATAAGATAACGGAGGGATATCAGGAGCGCGCACGTGATTGAGAGGGCCAACCGCGGAAAGGGACCGCCGCGAATAAGAGAGTAGGGGAGGGCGCAAGAGCACACGTGCAGCACGAATAAATTATAAAAAAAATAACATAAAATTCGTCAAATTTCGTGAAAATGAAACAAATTTTGGCTTATAGTTTTTGATGGTGGAGGTATGCCAAGGAGTATGTATATATATATATATATATATATACATACGGGGCGACTAACATCGGCACGCACGCGAAGTGCCGCGGCCGCGGTGAAATGATGAATACGTGCGGACCCATAGCGCCGAAAAGGGCGGAGTTATTGGCCCGCGGCGCGATCGACGGGCGATGATAATAAGCGGGCAGTCTCGCGCGGGCCACGACCGTGCCGAAAAACGCGCACGTGAGCCCCCTTTCCCGCGCCACACGAGTGATAGGCAGAAGGAGAGAGAGAGAGAGAGAGAGAGCAGCGCCATGTTCCATAGAGGGAGAGAGAGGAGAGAGCCACCGCGGGAGCCGGAACGCCCCGGCACTCGGGGAGGCGTCGGTGCCAGCGTGCCGGCCGGTCCGTGGCCGGGAGACCTGACAGCCCCGCGTCGGCCAAGGTAGACCTCTAATGTTGTTCTAGCGCGAGAGAGAAAGAGCGCGGCGCAGCAACAGGCGTAGGGGCCCTCCGGGGCCCGCCGCCCTAGGGGCAGGCGCCAGGAAGTCCTGCTGCTGGACCCGGGGAGGGCGACACATAGAGCTCTTCGTCTGTCCGGGCGGATGCCCTTGGCGAGCGCGCGTTCTATGCGGCAGGCCGGATAGGCGTTTGTTTTGTTTGTGATGAAGGCGTGCGGCGGGAAGGTGCTGTCCTCCCCGACCGCGAATAAAGTTGTTTAATTAAAGAAGAAAGTGCGGGTTTTCTTTATTATCTCGCACCCTGACATGCCCTCTTCCGCCCCCGATTACGTACCGCTGCGACCGTCGTCGGCCAGCCGCCCGGGCTGGCCCGGCCGGGTCCCCTCCGAGGCGACCGCGAGATCCTGTGCGTAGGCAGGACGGCGCGACCGGGGATATGAATGACGCGGTGCTCCGGGACCGCGGGAAGCCCCACATCACAAATGGTGACCGTGACAGGATGCCGGCGCGATCGGCGCTGCCGCAACGTGCGCAGGGAGCACGCACCAGGAGACAGGAGACGAGGTGGTGCGCGTGAGAGCCCGAGGCGCTGCCGTAAGGCGCGCAGGGAACTCGTGCGCAAAGTATGGCCGGTCCGGGGGGGGCGGGGCTATAGCGCGCGAGCCTGGGGAGCGGCTACGCGGCCGCAAGGTTGGCGCGCGACCGCCGCGGGGCTCCGGGGGAAGCCCGGAGGGGGGTTCGGCCGCGGGAAAATTCGTGCGCGGCCTGGTGTGCGGCCTTTGGCCGCGAAGGCCTGCGCGCGAAAATCCCCGCCAACCGCGGGCATATTCCGCTCGCCGCGGAGCTACGAAGATCCGCACAAAGCGGAATCGGCGAGGAGCGCGGATGGGAGTCTCCGCGGGAAGAGGGCGGTGAGGCGCGCAGCCGGTGGGAGAGCGCGCCGAGTGGGGCGGGCTCGGCCGCGCGGGTAGGAGAGAGAGTCACTGCTCGCGCGGGTTAAGCAGCATTCGGCGCGGTTAGTAGCCGGATGGGTCACCTGCTCGGGTCTCCAACACGATTATAGGTTTGTAGGATTTGCTTTGCTGTTTTTTCTCCCGGGATCTTTCCGGAATAGGAAAGCAAGCCTTATGACGCATTATTGCTGACTATTGCAATGATTTATTGTTAATAAATTATTGCAATGGATAGCAATTTGTTGTTTTTTTTTGGTTTGTTTTCTCCCGTTTTGAAGATTATAGGGAGAAAATAACGGTAAATAATCCCTATGGTGGAATTTTTGGTTGAATAATTTTCATTTAATTTTTTTTTATATAAACAATTTTTTGAAAATTTTGAATAACCAAATATTCAGCCTCTCTCTAATTTTTATCGGCTCTGAGAGCTGCGCCCGGCGAGTGCGTTGCCTGGCATAGGCAGCGTGCTTAGCCCGGGGACTAATTAGCCAAAGATGGCGCCTGGGTATAGGTGCCATAGGCAATTGCTCCCCATATGGGATTGCACCAAGAGCGAATAAAAAAAGGAGATAGGGAGTTCAAAGCCAGGTTTATGGCTAGAACTCCCGGCCTTTAGAATATTCACTCTATTGTAGGTATAGAAGGCCAATTAATGATACAGTGGGATAGAGTGAATTGTAAATAGGTGGCCCTGCATAAAGGGCGCCGCACAGCCAAGTTATGGCTAAAGCACCCGAGTTATGCACGGCGATTAAATTCGGTTAGTAGTTTATTTTTTTTGTGCTAAGAGTATTACGTGTTATGCTATAGTCGAGTCCGCCACTTCCCGACAGGGAAGTAGTCGGCGGAGACGGGTTGCTGGAGGCGACCTATGCGGCTGACGTGGTTGGGGGTGACGTAGCCTACACCTGTCTCCGATGGCTGTGTCGGGAGACACCTGCTGTAGAGGACAGCCCGTTGCAGTCAAAACAGCAGGCAGGGGTGTAGTTTGCTCGGCTCGTGCTTGTCTCCGATGGCTTCACCGGGAGACATCGACTGTGGGGGGCTGCCAGGGATAGTCGAAGCAGTCGGTAGGTGGTACGAGTGCGTCCAACAATCTGTCCTCGTTTCTGATGGCTTGGCCGGGAAAACGCCTCTTTGTTTTAACGCAACATGGAGGCACGAGGAAGATTGGAAATTTTAGGTTAGAATAGGTTAAGAAATGAAGGGGGGAGTAGTAGCGAAATGACCCCAGCTAGCTTCCTGGACGATGACCTGTAACCTAGTCAGGGAGGGTTCGGGGCTGGGCGAGTGCGTCGTAGCGTAATTCGTCTCTCTCTCCGAAACTAATATATAATAACTTATTTTTGTTTATCATATGTTTTGTTTTCTTTTGCACATCTTTCCAGGGGGGCCGAGGGGAGGCGAGAGTTTACTCGCACATTGCAAAAAGTCCCGATAACCAACTGACAAAAAGGGGGGGGGTTGTCACAAGGGACAAGGAAGCTAGGGAAGGGAGGGGCGGATCCTGGAGGAGGGCGTGAGGGCGCTCCTGGGAGATCGTACGGCTAGGAAGCTCCGACGGAAAGTGTGTGCACTCCCGCTCGTCGAGATAGCCATGAAATTAGTGGCAAATAGCCTTAATTTTCGAGGGGATGAGTCGGAGTTAAGGGAGCGTCAATGGCAATTCACCCTAAGGATCGCAAGGCCCGAGCTAGACGTTCTCTGGCTATTCGGGCAGCCAGAGCCCGGAGGAACTGCAACGAGTGCAGCCACCCTCAGAGTGGGAAGTAAGACTGCTGCCTAGCCTCGAGGCAATCCAGGGCTTAGGCGAAAGCCTGGATATGTTGCTCTGCCTTTCGGGTATCTCAGCGCCCGGAGCTATGGCAGGAGCAGCACCCCTGAAAATTTCGGGTGTCGAAGGCCTGGAGTTCGCCCAGCAATATAACGGGGCGTTAAAGGACTTGTGACCCCGAATTCAGGCGCTACAGGGAGCAATCGGAGGAGTAAGGATAGCCGCAGACCTTGCCTCCGGTGAGGACATGGGCCCCTACGTCGCATTAAAGGCGGCGGAGGCGTGCAGGGAGAGGGAGGCTGGCAAGCAGCTTCCCGACCCGTCAGAGCCAATGGCGGCATCTACACCTGTCGATTCGCTTCCGGAAGAGGAGGAGTCGGGAAGCGAGTCCAAGTCAACGGGGGGGGGGGGCGACGAGACGACGGACAGGAGTTGTTCGGATCGCTCACGGCACCGTCGAAGGATTCGCGGAGGCGAGGGCGCGAGGGAGGAGAGAACCCGAGGGCACCAGGCCAGGGGAATGGCCAGGGATCGAGCGGGAATCCTCCCGGCTACGACGCGCCTGCGGCCATGGTGTAGCGAAGGAAGAACGTAGTGCAGTTCGGAGGCGAAGGGCCAAAGAAAATGGACAACGAGATCAAATGCGCCCGTGCACTCCGTGACGCTTCTCTGAAGATGCCTACGAATTCCTGCAGGGGATCACGCTGATTTGGCAAAGAGGTCGTTATACGGTACGATGCCTGATCGCGGCCCTTCAGTCGGTGTTCCTAAAAGATGCCCGTCGCTGGTATCAGGATTTAGAGCGGACGTTTGTAGATTGGCCGGCGTTTTCAAGCGTATTTCAGGCCAGATTCTGCAAGCGGGTGCTGGATTCTGATTTGCGTCGGGACCTGGAGGATATGCGCCAGGGGGACAAGGAAACTATAGGCCAGTTCGTGAGCAATTTCCGAGCGAGAGCTGGACGTTTCCGTCGTCCCTTATCAGAACGCAGATAGATCGTCATGATTCTAGAAAGAGTCAGGTCTAAGTTCCGCGATTATCTGATGGATAAGGATATTTGTGCGCTCAACGATCTAGTCAAGCTAGGAGAGCGGAAGGAGCCAGTCAATACTCTCAATGAGCGCTTTGAGAATTCACGAAAAGCACGCAAGAGTGACAAGCTCCTGGGAAAACGTGAGGAGAGGTTCAACGCGCCGGAGGGAGTTCTTCCTGCACCGATGGTTCAGAAAAGCTCCGACTAGTCAAAGGAAAAGGGCAGAATAAGTAAGCCGAGCGACTTGGTCGACGAGCGCGAGGAGGAGCAGGTGGCTACAGCGCAAGGCCCGGTGGTGGGGCCGAACCGCAGTTTTGTCCCTCCTGGAACCCAAAGACCATCGGCACCCAAGGGCCCACCAAAGGGCCAAGGGTGGGGAAGATCCCGGCGAATCTGGCGGACCTTCCTGGTACCGCCCAGAGGTGGGGAGGGCCAGTAAGTCAGAATTTCGCGGGAGTGGCCCCGCCGAACATGGCCGGCTTTCCCGGCACCGCCCCGGTTTGGGGAGGGCCAGAGAATCAGGGTTTCCCTGGGTATCAACAGGGAAACCCGGCGAGTTTTTCCAGCCCGAATCAAAGGTACGGGCCTAGAGGGGGACTCCCGTTTAACAAGGCATGTTTTTTATGCCAGAGCACAGGGCAAAGGGTAGCCCAGTGCCCGAAACGGGTCTGCTTGCGTTGTCAGCAGCCGGGGCATTTTGCAGCGAGCTGCACTCATACAGAGGCGCCGTTGAGGTGCCAAGATTGCAACACTCTGGGCTTTACCTTTATGTCTTGCCCGAACTGCAGCGTAGTTTGGGAAAGCAAGCGCACTCGCCGAATCCATTGAACTCGATAGACCTCCCGGCGCCCGCGAACAACTCGGGATTCGTGCACCCGAGCGCGGAGTGGGGGAGTGAATCAGTCAACGAAGGTGCGTCATCGCGTGCATCGGTAATGCTTGAGTACGTCCCGGAGAGCGCAGTCTCATGGTGAGGAGATTACAGCAGGGGCTCAAGCCGATAATCGCTGGTTTTGCGCCGTGAGACTCGGTGCATTCATACAAACGAAGCGCAGGATTTCAATGATCGCTGGAGACCGACGCAACTCATGGTGCGAGGTTTCACAGGGTCAACCCAACCGTCGTTAGGAGTACTGGAAGTCTGTTTTAGTGTAGATCAACAGGAAGGACTGGTAGAGTTAAGGGTAATTCCTGCAATGGATTACCAAATGGTCCTGGGCGTTGATTTGATACGCGGTTTTCGAAGTTCAACACGGCAAAGGGCTGTCGCGCATCCCGGAGGGAGTTTGGCGGAGTTTTATGGGGAAGGACCTGAAGATCAGGACGAGCAACGTGAACGCGTGAGGGCACTAGTGGAAAGTATTATCTCAGAGCCCGGGCAAATTCACGAGTTCACAACCCTCATTGAAACAGCATATTGATGTACAAGGGGCAAAGCCGATTCGTCACGCGCCCCGTCGCATGTCCTCAAAGATTTTGGAATTTGTTCAGCAGCAGGTCCAGAAGATGCTGGATAAAGGCATAATTGAGCCTAGTGCCAGCGAATGATGTACCGCGCCTGTGATTATAAGGCGGGAGGAAGGCAGCTACTGCTTCTGTATCGACTTTCGAGATATAAATAAATTGACGCGAAGGGATAATTACCCATTACCGAACATGGATGCAATCCTAGACAAACTAAGGAATGCTAGATATATCTCGAAAGTGGATTTGAGGAAGGCGTATTTTCAGGTATTCCTAACGGAGTGTAGTCGTCAATACACTGCATTCGTCGTCCAAGGCTCGGGTCAGTGGCAATTTGTAACGTTGCCGTTCGGGCTATCAAACGCCCCAGCGACCTTTTTGGACCCGAGGTAGAGCCAAACGTCTTCGGTTACCTCGACGATTTAATCTTAGTGACCGAGACATTTGAGGGACACCTGGAGTGGCTGAAATACGTCCTCGGGACCATAGTCAATGCGGGCCTGGAAATCAACCGTGATAAATGCGACTTTTGCTGTTCCAGCGTCGTGTTTCTTGGGTATCGGTTGGATGCGGAAGGACTTAGGGCAGACACGTAAAGTCGCCCCTGTCCTGGAATACCCTGCCCCTAAGAATGTAAAGGAGCTGAGAACGTTCCTGGGCATGGTAGGTTGGTACTCGAGGTTCATTCCGTTGGAGGCAGAGGTCAAAATACCTCTGGTTAGGCTCCTAAGGAAGGGCCAAGAGTGGACCTGGGGAGAAAGTCAGGACTGCGCGTTTAGGGCCCTAAAGGCGGCGTTGGAGGAGGCCCCGGTGCTCGCTCGCCCGGACTTCTCGAAACCATTCACGGTTCAAAGCGACGCTAGCAATTATGCTATTGGCGCTGTATTGACCCAGGAGAATGAGGATGGACACAAACATCCGATAGTGTACGTAAGCCGTGTGCTCTCGCCGGCCGAAAAGAATTATACTACCACCGATAAGGAGTGCCTCGCCCTCATTTGGGCAATTAAGAAGCTGCGGCCTTACCTCGAGGCCTATGAGTTCGTTGCACGAACGGACCATAGCGCTCTTCGGTGGCTGCAGAATCTTAAGGACCCGACGGGCCGCTTGGCCAGATGGAAAGATCATGGCTAGTGGTGGCAGCAGATCTAATCGAGCTCCCCAGGAGTACGCAGCAACACAAATACGTAATCGTGTTTGAAGATCTGTTTACGCGATAGTTTCAGCTCAAGGCCATACGGGCAGCCACAGGGAGAGCAGTGGCAAGTGCTGTGGAGGATTTAATCCTATTTCGCTGGGAAACTCCCACGTTCCTGTTGACCGACAATGCGACGCATTTCGTGAACCAGCACCTCAAGGAGGTACTAAAGAAATACGGGATAGAGCACGTCACGACTCCCCCGTATAGCCCCCAAGGTAACCCGGTGGAAAGGGTTAATAGGACGCTTAAAACGATGATAGCCCAATTTACAGGGATTGATCATCGTAGCTGGGATGAACATCTACCCGAGTTGAACCGAGCGGCACGCATTGAATACGGCCGTACACTCGAGCACGAAGCTTTCCTCATCCTGAACTTTGGGAGAATCCCGCGACCCAGTCAGAGCCTGAGACGGGCCGTGGAACGCAAGGACCCGGTGATCCCGGTGAATCCCGAGCTCTGGAATAACCGTATGGAACGGCTCGAGCTAATCTGAGACAAGTCAGAAAATATAATGATGAGGCCTGGGCGCGGCAGAGCAAGGCGTATAACCGCAACCGACGGTACGCCACGTTCCAAGAAGGTGACCTAGTGCTGCGACGCAAGCATACCCTGTCGGACGCGATCAGAGGGATTTCGGAGAAGCTAGCTGCCAAATACGAGGGCCCGTTCGTGATCAAAAAGGTTTTGGGGGACACGACGGTGCTACTCAAGGAGGCGGGCCGGAAAACCGCTAAGGTGCACGTACAGCACCTGAAGCGTTACATGCCCCCGCGGCGTTACATGGGTAACGCTGGCGACGCGCTCTAACAGAGAGGGAGGGATGTGTTCCTGGTATAGAGAGAGAGAGAGAGGGGCTGCTTAGCTCCATTTTGATTTCTTTCTTTTTTGTTCGCAGGATGGCCGACGAGGAAGCCATGGGAAATCTCCCGCTTCGGAGCCCCAGGAGCGGCCCGCAGCGGGAGCCATTGAAACCCGGAGGAGCACGGCGGAGGAGGAGGACCGTGTGACATGTGTCACGGTGAGAGAGAAACGCGGGAGAAGAAGGTACGGAAGTGGGACATTGTAACGCGTAGCCGCCGTGCGACCTCCGCGTGCACATTCGAACGAGTAATAATCATCGGGGGGAGAATCGGCCTGGGCACAGAAGTCAGGCCTGAGCACGTAGGCGAGCGGCGAGCGCAGCCCGCCGAGGGATAGGCCGCACAAGACTGACCCACGCAATACTGCAAGCCTGCAGCCGCGGCAACACCGCCTCGGGAGGAAAGGCGACGTAAGCGGCGGGCCGTGGCATCGGCCATCTTGATTGGGACGGAGAGGACCGCAACGTGTGGAAGAAGAACTACCTCGCCAAGCCACCAGCCGTCCACCCGTATTACGACCGGAGGGGAGAGGCACCTGCCCACGGGGAACGCAACTGCCCGGGGAAGACCTGCAGAAGCCGACGTTCCCGCCGACGGTCCGAGAGAGGGCCGCCCACCAGCCCTACCAAGCAGAGGCCACCAACCCACCGGAGCCCACAGCGAGACCGTCGCCACCCGAGGAGGGGCGACCCGCGGCCTACCGCCGCGCCCTCCAGACAGCCGGCTCCAGCCAGCCCATCGCCATCCACCCGCCGCCGCCGATCCACAGCCGGCCGGACAGGGTCAAGGCCGACGAGAACCGGGGTGAGTGAGCCATCGGCTCAGTGTGCAGGCGGAGTGCTCGGGAGGAACGCGACGCGACGTGACGCGACGAGAAGGGAAGAGACACGACCGGTTAGAATCGCCCCGGGCGAACGCGGACGGAGGTCGCACCGCGAGCGCGCGACCGGCTACGAGCGAGAACGTGACCGGTGAAGCAGCCGGGAGGCGGCCAACGAGGCCGTTGCGTAACAGCGACGCGAGCGGAGGGGCCAGCGAGGTCCCCGCATAACTTGTGACACGGGCGGAGTGGCCAGCGAGGCCCTGGCAAAATTGTAACGCGAGAGAAGCGGCCTGCGAAGCCGCTACGCTACCCTTATACGAGAAGTGGCAGACGCGCTGCCGCAAATACGGAAGAGCCCGGGCCGAATTTGTAGAAATAGGAAAAATAGAAATAAAGCGTCGGAACTGAACAGCGTATATTGATTTTTGCGGTACCCGAAACCCCAGTTTCCCTTGTGTTTTCCCCCCTTTTTAACATAGTAGCCGGAGACCACTATTTGTGCGGTGCCTTCCCGCCGAGGCCGGCGGAACCTCCTGTGAGGGAGAGAGTCCGCGCACGCTAGCCAGGGCAGCTCGCTTGATGCCCGACAAAGAAGTGTAAGAAATTATTGGCGAGCTACGCCATTGGGCCGTCGCGGGGCGGAAGGGCCCTTTCCTAAATTTGTCGCAACCGTCTACTGTCCGGGGCGTTCGATCTGATAGATCTGCGCTCCCCCGGGCTGGTCCGGACGCCCAGTCCGATGATCGAGATGGAGGAGATGGCGGT
Organism: Sycophaga agraensis; assembly: GCA_018906755.1. Classification (NCBI taxonomy): domain Eukaryota; kingdom Metazoa; phylum Arthropoda; class Insecta; order Hymenoptera; family Pteromalidae; genus Sycophaga; species Sycophaga agraensis. Next base: position 234,595 of record JACCIE010000137.1, read on the forward strand.
CGATCCTTTAGCCACGCCGCCCCCATCCATCTAGCCTATGGAGGTGGGCCCCGCCGAGCCGCGGCGACAGGGCCAGCCGACGATCCTCCTGGCACACTACGCGGAGGAGCTGCGTCAGGAGCGCCGGCAGCAGGACCTGGCGAGGGAGCGCCATCGGCCGAACCGTCGGCGCCAGAGGCAGCTAACGATGGAGGATTATGAATCCTCAACCCTCCCAGCCCATCGGGGAGAGCGTCGGTTGCCTCCGGTGTCCGACACGACGCTTCTAAAGCGCCTGGACGAGGGCGTGGCGCCCATACCACCAGTATGGTACTCCGCAGTACCTGGTACGGCGGAGGATGGACGCCTGATGTCCCGGCTGCAACGGCGCAGGCTGCACCCGCGCCTCCCGGTAAAGGATTCCGGTGCAGCCGGGGAGGTTGCAAAGGAGCGACCTTCGTAGGGGCCCTCCGGGGCCGGCCGCCCCAGGGGCAGGCGCCAGGAAGTCCTGCTGCCGGGACCCGGGGAGGGTGACACATAGGGCTCTTCGTCAGCCTGGGCGGATGCCCTTGGCTAGCGCGCGTTCTATGCGGCACACTGCATAGGCGTTTGTTTTATTTGTGATGAAGGCGTGCGGCGAGGTGGTGCCGTCCTCCCCGACTGCGAATAAAGTTGTTTAATTAAAGAAGAAAGTGCAGGTTTTCTTTATTATCCCGCACCTTGACATGCCCCCCTCCCCACCCGATTACGTACCGCTGCGACCGTCGTCGGCCAGCCGCCCGGGCTGGCCCGGCCGGGTCCCCTCCGAGTTGACCGCGAGAACCCGCGCGTAGGCAGGACGGCGCGACCGGTGATATGAATGGCGGGTGCTCCGGGACCGCGGGAAGCCTTCGACTTCCCGGTGGAACCCCCCGAGTCACAGAAGAAAGTCCCGCCGTGGGAACTGTTGCATAGTCAACCACAAAATCTCTGTCGCAGGTTTAAGTTGTAAAGATCATAATGAACGTCCAAAGTCTGTAATATATATTTTGTCTGTATTTTATTTGCATCGAGCCTATACCATTAACATAACTGGCGCTGCACACAGGATACTGCAAGGCCGCTAAAATCTAAATTCTCATCCAATCTTTGTAGAGGAAATTATTAAAGAGGAAGCAGCTGGTATTTCAACCCGATTGTTGCAGTTGATTAAGTTTATTAAGATTATTTACCAAGCTTGAAGCTCAACTGTAAACGGAAACTCGCCTAGGATCATCAAAGAAGAAAGTAAGTCTTTGAAACTTCCTATCCCTTCCTTTAAACGATTGATCCAAACAAAAAAATAAGAGTTAAAGTTTCTTAAGAAAGAAAAATTAATTTACCGAACAGAAGAACGGAATAGTTTACTTTAAGGGGTGATGCGATTCCCCCTTTGAAAAGAGGTACTAAACTTTTGACGCATTTTTTACAAACATGCGATAAATTCATGGAAAATTTAGTAACGAATGATAAGACGCTTATTGAAGCTTTATTTGCACTAATAAAATCTAAAATTAATGGAGAAGCTCTAGATTCAGTAGTTGCTAATAATCCAATAACATGGAGCGATTATAAGGCACTACTAAAAAATAGGTATCGTGACCCTAGTTCGCAGGAGTTATTATTTAAACGTCTAAGTACATGCTACTAATTGATAAATCAAAATTATGAAAAATATGCGGGTGAAATGAAACAACGGTTAAATAAATTAAAAGAACATGTACAATTAAATAGCCAAGACGCAAATTTAATTTCAATGAAAAATACTTTTTACAATAATGTCACAAAAAATACTTTTATTAATGGCGTAAAAGATCCCTACCATTCGCATATCATGCATTTCGATTTAGACTACTTTTAAGCCTGCTTTATAAAGTGTTGAATACTCGACACTCACGAATAGCAAGCAGCATTTCTGAATTTTGTAAGATAGAGAGAAGCTAAACCTAAACCAAATATCTTTGTAAACTCAAAAAATACAAACCTGTATTTTCCTTTCAACGATCGCAATTTGTACCTGCAAACTTCGAAAATAATTTTGGCAATAATTACGGAAGTAATTCTGAAAATACCTTCAGACATAATTTTGGATCGAAAACTATTAATCAACCCAGACAACAAAATTATCAACTAACACAAATGTCAATAAGTACTCGAAACACCAATGGATCAAACAATTCGATGTTAAATCTATACATGATATAACAGAAGGTAAACACACACACTTACTTTTCCAATTTTACATGAATTTGGAGAAAATACGGCAATTACATTTCCGATATTGCCCTAGCATTCAACGTATGATTGTTTAATCGGAGATTTACACAAGCCAGGAGCAAATATTGATTGTTCCGATCAAATATTTAGAACTCTGAAATTTAAAATAAATTATTTAAGAAACGTACCAGAAAAATTTACAACATCCAATATGAACTATTAGGATGAAATACAAGTAAAAATAAGAACAAATCATACGAACAAAGAAGAAAAAGAAAAAATCATATCATTGTGCCATAATTACAAAAATTGCGATTATAATGAAGTAAAGAAATTATCAACAACAAATGCTGTTTCGCATAACATAAGAACAAAAGACGATCTTCCTATTTATATCAAAAGCTACAGATATCCGTATTACTTAAAGGAAATAATATAAGATTAAGTCAGAATATTATTAAACGATGATATAATTCAAGTAAGTAATTCATCCTATTCGTCACCTGTCTGAATCGTGCAAAAAAGGAAGATACTGATGGAAAGAAGAAGTAAAGAATGATAATAGATTATAGAAAACTCAACAATAGCACACCCCACTACCGTGCCACGCCACGTCACGCGCATTCCACTACGCGCCGCCTCGAAGTATCTCCACTACTCTACCGGCATCGGAGCCGCCGCGGCCGAAGGTACAAAACCCGGCGAACTCACCGATTCGAAAGCACTCGCTCGTCTATCCTCGTGGGGGCTCGTTCGCCGAGCCGCCAAGACGAAATTAGTAGAGATATAAATAATAATAGAGTGATAATGAACAAGAATCGATTTAACATATCAAAAGCGTTAAATGACGAATACACGAAATTTAATCTTTTGGAAATGGTTGTAACTTTTGTGATGGAAGAACAACGTTTTTAAATTTAATTTGGTAAAATTAAGAGTCAATTTATTTTCTTAGGACAATTGTTACATTTATAAATATTAACAGGTGAATAAATATCAGAAATTCGTATGCATTGTTAAAAAAATACTCTCGCAAAGAACTTATGTTAAACTATCGTGATTTATTAGAATATCGTTTCGCTCAAGGATCAATTGCATTATCCCATAACTACATTACTTATACTCTAAAAATACCGATCCTAAATCTTATCGAGTTCTCCCTCATTGAAAGACTTGCTGTATTCAATTGTAAAGACGTGGTTGGTTCGTCATTAGTCTAAACCTTTCGCGTTCGGTTCGAGAGATACGCGAGATAAGGGTTTGCTATTATACTCTGAGGCTTTACTTATTTACTGATAAATTAAATAATTATGTACTTACTTGACGGAGAAAAAAGCGGGTGCGACTCTGCTGCCATTGACTGCGAATCAGGAAGCTGCTCGGCTGCTCGATCGAAAGATTTCACAAAGAAATATCGGACTTAATTCAAGAACAACACTAGAAAAGCTTAATTTAATGATAAAACAATAATAACAGCCGTGCGTGCAAAATCAAATGTTAAAAAGTCAACTAGAGATTGTGACGGGGCAAATAACATCGGCGCGCGCGCGGAGCCGATCTCGCGAGGCGCCGCGGCCGCGGCCGAACAATCGATGCGCGCGGGCCCATAGCGCCGAAAAGGGCGGAGCTATCGGCCCGCGGCGCGATCGACAGGCGCGGATCGATGCGCGGCCAGTTTTCGCGCAGGCCACGACCGTGACCTGATAGCTCGGGTTGTGCCCATCTCCCCGCGATACGCGTCGTAAACGCGAAAGAGAGAGAGAGCGAACAGCGCCACGCGAGAGAGCGAGAGAGCGAGCGAGCAGCGCCACGCGAGAGAGGGAGATAGAGAGAGAGCGACCGGAGCGAGCGCCGCGATCCTCAGGACATCGGGGAGGCGCTGGGGTCAGCGTTTCCGGCCGGTCTGTGGCCGGGAGGACCAACACCGCGTCGGCCAAGGTAGGCCATATGTCATAAGGCGCGCGCGAGAGAGAGAGAGAGCGGCGCGGACGCGACGGGCGCGGGCACGGCGCGGGGTAGGCTGGACTGTGGGCGCTCGCCCCAGGTGTAGGGGCTCTCCGGAGCCCGCCGCCTGGGTGCAATGCGCCCGGTGTTCCATCGGCGGCGACCCGGCTGTAGGCGTCCGTGGAGGGCTCTGCGAGAGCCCGGGCGGACGTCCTCGGCGAGCGCGCGTGACCCCGCGGCGCCCGATATTTGTATCGGGAGTGTGTTGTTTTGTTAAGGAGGCGTGCGGCGGGGAGGTGTCGTCCTCCCCGACCGCGAATAAAGCATATTGTTACAACAGAGAAGTGCGGCCTCTCTACTATTATTTCACTGCCAGGCCCCCCCCCACTCCCCCGATTACAGACCGCCGCGACCATCGTCGGCCAGCCGCCCGGGCTGGCCCGGCCGGCTCCCCTCCGGGGCGACCGCGAGAGCTTGCACGTTGGCAGGACGGCGCGACCGGGGATTAATGGCGCGGTGCTCCGGGTCCGCGGGAAGCCTACTGCTTCCCGACGGAAGCACCACGTCACAAGATTCGGAATAGATTCCATGTCAGAACCAACACAAAGTTCTGTAAATGCAACACGCGAGAAAAGCTAATAGCAAAGGTAGATACAACCGTACTGGCTGCTGTTCCTGTTTTCGGCACCCTTTTTATTCATGTCGAGGAAGGAAATATCGACTAAATTCTCCGATTATGAGTGAAGAAAGGGTTCAAAGGAGGGAGAAAATAACCAGTTTTCTTTGGGTTAACTCCTCAACCCTTGCTTCGCTGTATTTTGTAGCGGCACGCGCTGTCCGCGAGATGTCGTGTCCAGTACCTTTTGGGCACTGCTAGCAACTACGGTATCCCGAGATTAAATTATTTGCAAATGAGTGTTAATTGAATCAAAAACAAAATTATTTATTTAGTCAAATTATGACAGAAGTATCCAACTCGATCGTTATAGCGATGACTTCGCCTATGATGTTAACATATAAACTGTGTAAAGTAATTACTCCATAACAATCAAATATGATACTAATGAGAGAATAATTAGAGAAACCCATCGGTTTCAAGGAAATTATTAAAAGTATTCTCCATAATGAAACTTGCAAAATACTTATAATTCTTATTTAAATCTCACCAGCCGTATTATTAAGATCAATAAAAAAATTTTTAAAAATTTGCCCCTCTCGAGTTATTTATGCATGTTCTAACGGGCGCCAGGCGCTGGGTCCGTTAAGGCCAACGCAGCCGATCTAAGTTTACCTGTAAAGGTAAACAGAGAAAAGGAGGGGAGTCCGCGAATCTTTCGGGTGCGAATCAATAAAAGTTTTGTGTCCTCTCGGCGCCCGAGAGAAGAGAACGCCGCGGAACCGACGCGCGCGCGTATACAGATATGTGGAGATTGTTGTGCCGGCCATGAAGATAAAAAGTGAGACGTGGTGATGGTACCAGGAGCTGGGAGCAATGCAGTTTAGTGCTGAGGAAGCAGACTCCATAGGACTTGTGCACCACCTACTAGAGCAACGGCTGGTCCCTCGGAGCGCGAGCCGGAGCGGTACCCCACGTGTAAATTTAGCTCTTCGCTGCAGAGCCTCACTGCACGCCCAGGTAGGGCGAATAATAATTGTTATATTAAAGATATGAATAATTAGGCCAAGTGCAGCGAAATCAGCCGTTGCACATTGAAAATCTTTTTAGGATTAAAAATCATTAAATAAATTTAAATAAAAACATTATTCACGGTTTAAAATATTTTCTATTGACTATAGAAAAATATTTTACTTATTTCTATTTTCATTAACAAAAATTTGATTAATATTTAATAGATTATAAAATATAAAATTCAGTATATGAATACAAAGTATCCAAATATGAAATCTTTTTCATATTTCAATTATGATTAAGCCAAAAGTTGTAATACATAATCTTGTTGAAATAATTAGTATACTTGAGTCCAATTTTTGTAAGTTCTATTCATTATTTACATAGAAATCTGTTTTATTTTTAGGAACTATTATTAAACTAATGATTAATAGTAGTCGTTTTGGGGTATAGAACTGAATTTAACGTTCAACGAACCTGAGCCAAGATATTATTATATACGAGGTTTGTCCCAAAAGTATCGAGCCTACCTTTATACGTTCAAATCAAAACTTCCGAGCGCCCTCTGTGGCATGTGGGCGTCACCAGTAAGTCTTCACGAATTCATTAATGTGCGCGGTTAGTGCCTAAACATGTTAGTTTGTGGACAGTGTACGTTTATTTAAATAGTGTTTTTTGAATTTGTCGCATTGTGTTATTTGAAAAAATGACGGAAAAATTAGAGCAACGAACTTGTATAAAATTCTGCTTTAATCTTGGAAAAACTAGCTCTAAAACAATTGACATGATGAAGATTGCATTCGGAGAGGAGTGTATGAGCATATCAAGAATAAAAGTATGGTACAAGCGGTTTAAAGAAGGCTGTACGTCCATTGAGAGTGATCCTCACTCTGGCCGACCTTCAGCTCTATAACACTAGAAAATGTCGAGCGTGTACGACTTACAATTGAAGAAGATCGTCGATTAACTGTGCGCGAGCTAGAAAGTGATCTTGAAATACCAAAAACTATTGTTTGGAGAATTTTAACCTAGGATTTGGCAATGACTCGCTTGTGTGCGAAATTCATACCAAAATTGCTATCGACTGAGCACAAGAATCGTCGCTTTGAAGTCGCTCAGGACAACCTGGAAATGGTTTCTAATGATGAAAATGTACTCAAGAAGATTAGTACTGGTGACGAATCATGGGTTTACGGCGATGATCCAGAAACAAAGCGACAGTCTTCATAGTAGAAGCATTTCGAATCACCAAGGCCAAAAAAGCACGTCAAAGTCGTATCAAAGTCAAGACAATGTTGACTGTTTTCTTTGATTATGAAGGTGTTGTGCACCACGAATATGCTCGGAGAGGTCAAACAATCACTAAAGAATGCTACGTTGAAATATTAAAAAGATTACGTGACGCAATCCGAAGAAAACGGCCACAGTTTTGGTCAAGCGGTGATTGGATGCTTCACCACGACAATGCACCAGCGCAGTTATCGTACCTTGTGCTGCAATATTTAACAAAGCACCGAGTCGTAAAGTTTCGCCAGCCTCCATACAGCCCTGACATAGCCCCTTGCGATTTTTGGCTCTTACCCAGACTAAAATCTCCGCTTAACGGATACAGATTTGATGAGAAAGAGACGATTGAAACAAATGCAACGAATGCACTGAAGGCAATTCCGAAAATTGAATTTCAGGACTGCTTCAGGAAGTGGAACTAGAGTTGGGAACGTCTTATTCAATCAAAAGGGGATTATTATGAAGGTTTTCACTTACCGCATGATAAAGAATAACATCAATACGGAACTACGAAGGTAGGCTCAATACTTTTGGGACAAACCTCGTATCCCATAACGAGCGCCAAGCGCTGCAAAGGAAAAATCGTGATGAAAAGGGAAGGGGGCGCGATGGAAATTTTCGGCGGGAATTGCATTAGAACGCTCACGGTGCTCGAGAGCAACGGACAGTAGAGAACCTTAACGCTCTGCGCCTTTCTATTGTTCTTGCCAATTGTGAGTAAGCGTTGCGCCGACCTCAGTACCAGGAAGCAGAAGGTGTCGGTGCCGAAAGAGTCAGACAAAGCGACTGCTGGAATCAGTTGAGTCCCGACAACCCTGGGGAGTGAGACCGGTCATGGTACCACCTGATAGGCGTGTGTCGAGCTTCAACACTAAAGACCAGATAGGCCCAGAACTTTTAATAGTTGATATAGTACAGTCAGGCGCAACGAAGCCGGCTGTACAACGTGAATATTAATCACAGTACCGCATTGTTTGGACGTGCAAGTGGTCGAGAGAGAGCGAAAATACCTCTCTCTCTCACTCGCACTCGTGAGAGCGTAGAACGCGCAAGTTCTAGACGCGTTATCCTTCTCCGCAGATAGTTTCCCTCGAAATTGCGATTTATCGTCCCTTAGCACTTCGGTCGGTTTGTGGGAGCGTGTGTGCGTCTTAGATTTAAAATCTTAAGCGTGCAAAATGATTATGCGGCGCGATGAATCAAGGAACACACGCGCATGCGCACAGTCTGCGTCGGTTCTAAGCGCAATTAAAATGATATTATCGTTGGGGTGAACTAAATTATAAAACGAACGTACGGGTGCGCTGCACTTCGTGTCTGTTCGCGCACGAATAAAAAATTTATAACTTCGCGGATGCGTAAATCGGGATTGATGGAATAAGTCAAATTTCAGTAATTGTATGTACGCACGTGACGCGTCGAAAGTTGATGTACAGAAATAAAGTAAATTTTGTTATTTTGGTGAATAGCCGATAAATAAAGTAGTTCATTTGTTTATGCTTCGGCAGCGCGAACCGACGTATCCTTCCCTTGTAGTCCCTTTTTCGACTTTGGTGACGTCGAGCTGTTCGAAGGATCACGCCGCTTTCGCGGGAGTTGATCTCGTTAACTCATCAGCTGATTGACGAGCCACCAATTGGAGACGAATTTGCCCCGAATCTCCCCATTACGATCCATAAATATTATTTTTTGGTGATCGAATTAGTTAAATAATAGAAATACAAATTTCTGATAGCATTTCATAGTAGTACTTGTTGGAAAATATATACTCGTGTAATACATAAAATAATTTTAAAAAGAAAATCTTTCGACGCTGAAAAATGTTGAACTATAGCACGATTAAATTTTAATTATTATAAAATAAATTGTCTCGTGTGATATAAGCTATTAAAATGAACCAATTGGTAGTTTATAACTAATATTTTGAATATATAGAATTATACATATTAATTCATAATAAACTTATCATTAAAATTAATACCTTTCACGAATGCTTTTAATTCTGATGCAGTAATACCAGTCACTTCTAAAGAATTTAAAATTTCCAAATCTTGTCTTGGTGCGTCATTGGTTTTTTTATTCATTTTAATAAATTTATTGTCCAATCGTAAATAATTATTTAATTTTTACTATAATTGTTTAAAATATTCGTTAATTGTTTAAACAACTTAAAATAATGTAGTATTTGTTATTAAGGTCTTTTATCTCAACTGATCCTGACCGTTATCAATGAAAAATTTCCACATTATTATGACGTCCTGTACCTTTTACAAAACAGAGCATTTCGTATTGAACAAAGTGTGCAAACACTTGTTGAATACCTCTTTTTAAACATGTTCCAAATATTTGAGCTAAGGTTGAGACTAGGAGTCGAAGCACGAGTCCTTAATGTTCTATTAGGTTTCCCTAAGAATCTACCTCCTAAACACCCATTCGACAGGGTGACTGAGAGAGGAACCTAGAAATAGCTATTACTGATTAATATTTGAATATTTAATATTTATTAATTATTCATTTTTTTATTATTATTGTCTTTTAATTTTTTTAGGTGTGCGAGGTACAGAACTTATTTATTTATTGTGTTTGATTTTATTTTTATTTGCCGTATTGATAGCAGAGCGCGCGGCCATGTAGTCCAGCAACTAGTATGTGACAGTAAGGTTCTGCCGAGAGGTTTTTCCTTTTTCTTACCTGTCTTGATACGACCACACATTGAGTGTGGTTGGGGCCCTAATTGCGGATTAATAATAACGGTCCTCCTTTAGCAGCATTGAGCCAATTAGTTTAGCCGAGGAGGAGGAAGCGTTGATGTAGCGCGCTCGAGAGCCTTACCAGTGGCTTTCGCAAAGGCAAAGCACTTGTGGAGAAGAAAGTAGTGATTGAGTTGTGCCAAAGTAATCTTTACTTTGAAGGTGACCATAGCGAACTACGCTCATGGTCGCCCTGCCCAATCTTGATATCCGTTGGTTGAAGGGTTATGACGACAATTTCGATCCTCAGTCATAGGATGTTCTTTGGTTTGATTCGAGTTATGGTTGCCACCTACTTGCTCTCGGGAGCGAGATGCAGTTCACGATGATAATCGAGCAATCAATGATACTACGCCTGTAAGCACGAGTACGGACGGAGAAGATAGCGAAAACTTTTCGGAAGTTCGAGTTCGTGAGCTTGGAGTTGATTCCAAGGAAAATCATCCGACTGTAAACAAAGGGTAGATGTTCAGGGAACGTCGATTGAAATAGACGGGTTGAGTCTCTGAATGCAGGAGCAGGTGCGGCTTATAGTAACGTCAGCGATGACGGAGATATTTGCTTCTCAGCGGGAAAGTCTTCCGCATACGTTGAGAGGAGCTACCTCGCAAGTGGTTCATTTATCGCGTTAGCTGGAGGGCCGGCTCATCAGGGTGAGATCCAAGTTTGCCGAAAAAATCCTGCTGGGACTGGCAGATCTCCTATAGAAGCTGGGAGGCTTTTATGCTGAATAAAGTTGAGAGAAGGGTAGTAAAAATCTCGGATGTGGATGACTCTTCGCGGACTAGCTCAGAAGAAGAGGTCTGCGTTGATGTCAGCTCCGCGTTCGAGTAGATTGTTTCATCGTCGTAATAGAAAAAAGAGGAAGGGAGGTGAGAACGCGATCGCGATCGCTACCGCAAGCGTGAGAAAACGCGAGGGTTTAGGAAGGATAGGTGTGGATGGCGGTGAAAGGCAATCGAACATGAAGGGGCCCTTGATCGAGAGCACTCTGTATGTGAAATTAGCTCGCCAGCGGTCTCCGACTTCGGGAGGACAGGAGTTAGGGAGGATTGATTGTATCGGATATGAAATCTGTGTATCATGTGGGAGATTCAGTAGCGCTGAAAAGATCCAGTGGATGATCCACCGTAGTCAGAGATCCCGGTGAGCTGATGCGCTGCTGCATCTTCTCTGGGATCAGACAAGCCCGTAGATCCCTCCATGGATCCGCCGATACGCACATGTCATCGGTGTTAGTGGAAGGGGCACAATCAAGTGGATTGTCCCGAATCTCTGCACATAATATACTGCCATAATTATGGGAATTTAGGTGAATTCCTAAATAATTGCCCATATTGTGGCGGAAAATACGCTGCATGAATGGCAGACATCGGTAATCTGGATATCCAGGACGTCCGTCCCCAACCGCATTCCCGCGCGGATGCCTCCTTAGTGCACCCAGATAGGTTGTTAAAGTGGAGGAGGGTTGAGAGACTTCGGGTGGTAGCAAGGACGGAAAGCGCGGGCGGCGATTGCAGAGACCGGAGTTGACGAAGGCGCCAGTACCGCTGGTAGTCTCGCACCCGAAGCACCTGAGGCCGCAGTCACTGCCGCGAAAACAAGTTGTCTCGGTGAAGAATAGATTGCGTGCGCTACCACGGGAGCTTCTGGAGAGAGTGACGGAAGCCCCCATGATATATATATATATATATATATATATATATATATATATATACGCGGAGATCCGGAGAGAATATCTCCGACCCGGCCGTGTACAATGTGAGTGATACAGAAGGTATCACTCACTTCTACGTGCTATGGGGCAGTGTCATAAGCACCTGCCCGTCGGCTCGCATTGGCCTTGACGGGCCCAGCGCCTGGCGCCCGCTATATCTTCCCCCACAGATGCAGCTATCCTACCAGGATCGGCTGCTCTGCTCCCAGTAGCCAACGCGTCATGGTCGGTTCCTGGAACTTATGAGAGATGCTGGGACAGTTATAAACCTTGCCGAGCATTGCACTTATGCGGTAGTAGCAAGAAGGGGAAGATTCGCCAACGTCGGGGTTTCTACCGGCACCGCGTTCTTCGGAGGCCGGCCTCTATCCCGTTTTTACGAAGCGGGATGATGCGCTACGTGCTGTCTCACCCATCGCAGTGGGCACGCTTACTTCAGCTCCTTGGCCTAACGCAGTAGGTCCGCTCGCAATTACGGGGCTTCGCTCGTACGCGATGTGAGGAAGCGTCTCCTCATCCACGTTGCTTCTTGCTACATACCGCTTTAAATGCTCCGCATCACTGGGTTCATCTATTGTCCCTTCACCGCTTACGAGCTCGCACGTATTGAAGTCTAAAACCTTGTCGATACGTACGAGTCGCAGAACTTTGGCCCATGCTTCACCGTTACGCCCTGCGCCAATGAGGAGAACACTCTTCCATATGAAGTCTTCTCGCGCAAAGGCCGGCGTACAGCGATCGCTATCGCATTAATGCGCCTGCTGAAGAAGGAAATACCCTCAATATCCACCCTCAGCTACGATCGCGTCCCGCGACCGAGGTCCAATTGACAAATCAGGGTGCATTTAAGCGATCTGGTATCGGTGAGTGAATGGTGAGGCGTCCATATTTCTCGATTCTATTATACCTATCTATTGTTTTCTAATCTTATTGTCTATTCTTATAAATTTAACTTTCTTACTTCCACGTTTCTTTAACATACTAAATCATTTAGAGAAGTTTAATTTTCTTTATCTTTCTCTCACGAAGGATTTGGAATTTAATTAGGTTCGATGCTTTCATTTCAAGCTATTCACCCCGAGAGATGAAGGCTGTAAAAGAGAGCAAATGAGTATTAGACTCTCATACTTATCCTCACATCTTCACATACTTAGGTTATTTTAGAATTACCATGTACTGGTAATTTTAAAAATAACGATAACAAGACTTTATGTAAATGTTAGTATTCCGTTTATACTATTAAAAAATTTATTTATCTTATTAATTTATTATCGGCTTTTATTAAATTTTTTAATTTCTTATTTTTCAGATCCATTCAATATGAGTCAAAAGATGAAAGCGAAACTGCTTAAAATCAGAAAAAATTTTTACATTCCCAACAGATTAAATAATCACTTATAAATGGACATTGAGAAACTTTTCTTGACATATTGACAGTGACTTTGAGATCCATTTCTTGACATATTGACAGTGACTATTTTGGCTTCTATTTTATACCAACCGCTTATCCCAGCATCTCAGAAGATTGCTAAATGAAAAGCTCATAAAGTTTTGTGACGCGTCGCTTCCTGAATGAGTAAGTGGAGGGTCAATGGAGGTCTTTCCCCCTTGTGATGATCGCACAACAGTATGCTCATTAAATTTTGTTTACTGAAAGGGCTTTACTCGTCTACTTCAATGAATATGTATCAAAGAAAGGGGGATAGGGGGAGAAAAAAAACCGAATTTTACTATTGCGGGCACCAGGTGGATCCGCCCCGAATAGCTATGGGGACGTACAAGCTCCACCCAGGGAAGGTCCCGCGGGCCGCCATAGAAAGCCCGGCCCTAAGGCAAGCTTACTGTCCCGCAACTGGCAGAAGGGGAGGGGGGATAGAGGCATCCAGGTCAATCAAGCTGATCATCTTTACGATGTAAGTCTGAAATTTATTGCCTACTCTAATTATAATATATACGGCCCGCTGGCCGGCTCTAGTCTATTGATGCGCGACACCGGCGCGTTGCGACGCAACGTTTCGGATAACAATGAATTACCACATACGACCTCCCGTCTTATCGATCCCCATCCGTGTCTACGTATGACTCCCCTCTCGGCTACGTAGCCGTTCTCGCACGCAGTACCGGCCACCCTGTCGGCGAGAGCAATCTTTATGGAAATTTAAGGAAAAGTATATAAAAGAAATAATTATGTACCATATAAAATAATAAATAGGTAATAAAATACATTACACACGACGTCACCCGTACTGATTGGGCATTCACAGAATGGACATTTAACAACTTAATTCCAAGACACATAACCTATACAACTTATATCAATCATCACAATATTAATGAAGGATAAAGGAGGAATATGGAGTCTCCGCAGAACAATAAGCTTTTCATACTTGAAGTAAAATACAAAGACCAAAAACTCTATAAACGGACGTACAGTCATTAGAAAAAGATCTTCCCAATCTAGACCCCTACCCCACAAATTTAAGTCATTCGAATAAAAGTCTACCCTATGTATAAAAAGCAAGATTATATCAGACTTAATCTGCAAACTATCACTTAAACTTTATAAATATATCAGGAAAAATATGGCTACGTAATAGTTTAAAAAAATTTCCGTACAACAAAATCAATTAAAATTTGAAACAAATATCCCAAAATCAGGATTAAATAAAGTAAAGACCCTAAATAAAAAACCCACGTCAACGTGTTATTCCTGTATAGGCCATAGAAGCCTGCATAATGCAAAAAGAACCTAAATTACTCACCAATTATCTCAAGTCAAAGACCCCAAATACGATAAAAAACGAAAAATATATAAAAAATAAAGAAATACTAACATGCAGTCTTTGTGAAGACGACCGATTCGTTGTTGTAAGCAAATTGCCTATCTCCAAACTGTTATACAACCATCATTAGATATTTTCTTGCTCGGCATGCTCTAGAGGTATGCTAAAGACTAACTAGTCGTGAAACTGAGCCTCGTAAGATACCATAGGCTATACATCGAAACAGAACAAATGAAAAACACACGAGATCAAAATATATTCTTAATAGAATATTCTGATTCATTGTAGGAATCCAAAGTAAAAATTGACCATGAATGCTCACCCTTGGCTCAATCCCGAAGTTTAAATGAGTTAAGGAATCAAGAGAACCATGATAATGGATACATAGAATATACGCCACAAAAGGAATACCTAATAAGACTTGATTAAAAAACATAAAATTAGCCTCTGCATTCAAGCAAATAGACGCTGGAAAATACCGGACTGGACACTTGTAAACAAATAGTCAAGCACAAATGAACCAATATTATACATATTTAAATATAGTAAATATAATAAAGTATTACCTCACATGTTCCTCTCCATTTATCGGCAGGCATGTCGTGCGAGTTCAATTTTTCTTCTGCTTTCTAATTTGGTGTTTTTTATATGCCATTTCTATAATTATAAGCATAATACCGCCGATTATTCCAGCACCAACCAATATAAAAACACCAGCCATGTTTTTTAATCCAAGTGTATTGGAGTTTTCTCAAATTGCTCACATTGTTGAAACCTCCTTGTAATATCCAATAATTATCTAAACTTTCCATAAATCCACCTAGTAATGTATCCTCAATTAAATTAATTTATGCTTTCTTGAAATCATAAAAAATAAAGAAAAATACATTAAATAAAAAGAAACCTAAGTGAAACAATAACTAACGGTTGACAAAATCGAGTATACTAGATCAAAGATAAATTAATTAAAATTTTATTGATTAAGTTATTTTTTAAAAGTTTGAATACTTTGTATATCTGATTTAAGACGGTAATTAGAAATTCGATTTCGTTGTAAAGCGTAGGGTATCGTAGCGTATCTATGAAATTAGATACGATAATCAATTCTTTCACAATTACAAATCGCAAACAAATCTTAAAAGGTTATCAAAATGTGGGATTAAAAATAATTATTTTCTTCATACAAAGAGTGCGACTTTTCTACCCTCAACTATTTTTAACTAATAGCTTAAGTTTAAATTCATAAGTTTTGGAGCCAATCGTACTTTTATAAATCTAACCAAAGTCTTCAACTAATTCAGCGCACAGCGTTCTCATCGGAAATCCCTACTTTATGAAAAAACGAATTATCTAAACTCGAGCGGGACAATGCGAGTTGGGAAGCGTCTTCACGTTTCCATCCTCCCATGCATAGCGGCATGTACGGCGAAATGCATGGCGACAATGCCTTGGTATATGCAACTGCCTTTAGGACGGCGTGGATAATTGGAGGCCATCAGATGGTATGTTCTCATGTTAATGTCACATGTGCACGTAATCGTACTCAAACCGTAACCCAGCAAGTGGCCGATCATCCTCTTGAGAGGACTATCCCGGTACGCTCTTTCGCATGCACTAGCCTTGACTATACATGCTCCTAAACTCTGCTCCTGACAAGGGGTCGCGGAATTAGACAAGTGAAAGGATACCTGGCAAGTTTCCTCGGAGCGCTGTATC